>OX376070.1:25317500-25637500 GCA_947361185.1 Charanyca ferruginea
TAAAATATCCAAAACACATCGTCATCATTCTTCCTAGCCTTTTCTCAACTATGTTAGGATCAGTTCCAGTCTAAGCAAGTGCCGCTGAATACCAGTGTTTTACATGGAGCAACTGCGCATCAGACCTCCACAACCCAGTTACTGGGTAACACAATACCCCCTGGTAAGGTTGGTTGTCAGATTTTCTAGCTTCTGTTTTCCAAGGCACAATTTAAAAAAGAACACGTAGGTATTATAGTTGCTTTGAAATCAATCAATAATCGTAGTGAATGAATTGAGAAATAGTGGTGTATTGTGTAACAGTTTGCTATAGAAAATCTATGGGGGAAGTGTGTTTTGACAGATCAGCAGAAGTATGTTAGTTGATTAGGTAGAGTCAACTAGCCAAATTTTAAAATAGCAAACGAGTCTTTAGTAGACCAGTCAAGTTTAGGTTTAATTTCTTTTATTCTATACTCCAGAGATAGCATAACTATAAAATAATTACGTACACTCACAACTGAAGGTCGATTCTGTAAAATTCAAACAACAACTCGCATCTCACATCGCTATTCACTCTGAGTGAGAGTGAATAAAAAAAGTGAATAATAAACTTTGAATCGGGTTCGAGTGCGAAGTGAGCGTCGAAGCGACGGGGAAATTACCTTACAGAATGCCACTTCTTACGTCACCTCATATTTTAAAGCTGTAAAAATCTCCCTGTCAATGTAGTTCAACTCGCTGACACGCTCGCAAGGGTGGTGCTAGTGTAAATTCGAATTATCAACAGGATTTTTAGAATGAGATTTTTGGATCTTACAGAATCACACCCCTGACCTGAAATACGATGTAAAAACAAACTTCTCTTCACGACTACCACATATTTCAGAATTTAATAAATTCTCATAGCATGCGTACAAGAGATGCACAAAAGTTAACCATCTAACTAAAGCATTTTTGACAGTTATTTGACAATAGAACAAGACATTTTCAAAACATTTTTTCTTGCAAATCAAACTTCGAATCATCCTTTTAACAGTTTTTTTTTATGAACAGCCAGTACCATTTTCTCATTTCTCGCAACGGTGCTTACACACAGCCAAAATTAGCAGCCATAGACACCAAAACATGACCTCCAAGCCTCAAAATCACCAATACCATAAACAATCATTACGTCTAAGTATCACTACCACGTATTAGAGTGCTAGACACTAGAATTTGTACCCGGAACTCGATAGGTGTCGAGTACCGAGTGTCAGGTAGTCGCGACGACGATAACATTGTTGACGATAGTCTAATGACACAGTAACTTAGGGACCTTGACATTGATTGACGTTTGAACCTTCGATTTAGATGTTTTCGATCAAAATGTTTATGGTATTTTTTAAAATTGGAATGACGTTTGCAGACCAATCCCTATCTCATTTTAGACACAATCTATGTCTAAAAAAAAAATAGAATACGTGTAGAATTGCCCCCTTGAATAGAGCACGATACATTCGAATGTTACATAATATGTAGGTCTACATATTTTGGGCCCTAACATTGCCCATGAGAAAAAGAAAGTCAATATAGAACCCTCACTTATTTTCAGCCAGAAACGACACAATCTATTTTGAGCTTAAAAACCCACAATCAAAACGTTAATTAGAATACCTACTAAAAATATCACCAATCATTACAAATTCAGTCCACTTCGCGAAACTTCGACGAAATACACATTGAAGTACAGAAAAAAAAAATACGCAACTCCAAGGAAAACAAACCTTTTCAAAATAAAAATGTTCACAAAATAAGATCCTATTTGGACTGAAGTGCCTATATTTTTATTAGAGGGCGAAACTTTAGTTATTTGGAAGTTAAATTGGTGTAGCTTCTAATAGTTGACGACTCCAACAGACTTCTGTTAATAACGCCTTCTTGTAATAACGCTCGCAGAAAACGATTTTCATCATTTTTCATTTTATTTTAGATCTTGTTAGAGTCTCATTCCGGAAAGTAAATAACGTTATTTTAAACCTACATTGCTTAGGAATACTTGTTAGTTTCCTGTGCGTAAGGTTTCAGGTTGAACTCCTACTAAGAAATGAACAATTAAAAAGCCTACTTATACTTCATAGAATTAAGTATCACATTACGTCCTAAACAATATTCGGCCAAAGATTAATAGAAATTAGGACGCTACTTTAATGCCTACTCGCATTGTTCCTCAGGGAGGAGGCCCGCCGTCGCGTGGAAGCTCGGCCGATGCTGAGGAGTGCACGCCACCACCTCACCCGCCGCCGTTCATACAGCCACCGGACTCGAAGCTCTTCAACCCAGCAAACTCATACAACTTTACTATGGAAGCTCTGTCGCATCCATCTTTGACTGGTAAGACGATTTTCTGAAAATGATTTTTTTTTTAGCGATTAAAGGTGACATTTTACTTAATGATCGCAGCCTCAACTGTCCTAGTAAAGAAATGGGTACTTACTTGATTATTGAAAGCTGGAACAAATAAGAAAAATAAAAAAGGTTATGAAGAATGGAAATCGAAAACCTCTTGACCCTTTTCAACTACGACAAATATGATTTTGTTTTGTTTTTTATTTACAATATATATCAGAAATCAAATAAATGAGGACTCTAATGATATACTGCAAACTCTTTTCCTACGCACCCAAACATGATATCTAACTAATCAAACATTACTTGTTGTCGTTATGACAAAAAGTAACGTTTGAAATTGCTCCTAATATATATTTTTGAGTTTATTTGAGTTGATGATCATCACATCATGTTTGGCCGCGAAGAAGACCAAAATTACCTATCTTAGTCTATAATGATGAAAGATAAAGAAGATAGCATATGAACTATGTGCTGTTTTCAGGTCTCCAAAGTCCATTGGCTCCGGACGGCATCGCGAGTACTTCCCAAGGTGAGTGACAGCTTGTTTAGCAACGAATTTATTTTATTGCATTACTACATATATTGAGACAAACGATATTTTTAATGCACTGTCTGTCGTATGCCACCATCACCGCTTCCTCTCTGCTCTGTCATATTAGGTTTATATATCATTATTAGGTTTTTTTTATTATAATTTTTTGTTTACAAATGTATGAGGCAATTATCACGTGACATATAATTTATTTCTATTAATATATATCTATATATATTATTATAATTATATACTATTAACCTTGTATATGTCTTCATTTGTGCTCTGTGTTTCTGTATTTAAATTAATTAATGTTAGCTTTTTGTGTTATGGTTCGATGGAGACGCGCATAGGTACAATTTGATTCGATTTTTTTAATTTTCAATGGGTTAGACTATCTGTACGACTGGGACGAATGTTTATCATTGAACCAAAACGCAATGTGGCGTGCATGTATCTGTTACTGTAACATAGTGTAATGTAACTCTACAAAGATATGCTAGCTTGTTTTATAGATGTTAAACAATTGTGTGCTAGGTAAACCCCTCACTCCCATGTCTCCGACTTAGGTTTTTGTTTTTACATTTTGTTTCGATTACTTTTCTTTCAAATTCTCTCATTATTTACCAACCGTTCCACGGAAATAAAACGAAATGTTACCGAACGTAATTGTACCCACACGAATTGGCTGTAAACATTACATTCAAAAAATTGTAAAGAAAAAACCTACTTGCTTGCTTGAAAATAAGAAGAAAACCACAAAATTAGCTTCCGAGAAATCCAATCATAACTTCGATATAAAAGTTGAGCAAATTCAGTAAAAGTTAAGTTTACTTATTGTCCCGAGCATAGCGGATCTCATGAATCATTTCTAAATACACTATCGTGTTACATTCGATCACAATGTCTTGGGAAACGGAAAATATAATAACAGGGAGATCGAACAATGGATTTTTAGTAATGGTAACTTGGTGTCGGTTTATATAAAATACGCTCAAATTATTTCATTGAAGAATTAAAAACGCTTTTGTTCGGGAAATTTGAAACAAACGTTGCGCTCGTCTGAATACGGACAATAGTCGATCACACAATCATTGCTGAGCTTAACTATCGACGAGTAGGCGACCATGTTTGAGTTACTAATACCGCTTCGCATTCCCGCGGCGGGATCGCCTGTCATCTGTAACGGGGGGTGGCGGTGCTTAAACAGAGGCTACGATACGAGAGTGCATTAAACGCGCGTTCGGAGCAACCACGGGGCTAACTGCTTGTGTTGTGACCAGGTGGCGCCCGCACCCCCCAAGAAGATTACCGCTGTGAGCCATGTAACAAGAGCTTGTCGTCCCTGACGCGGCTCAAACGACACATCCAAAACGTGCACATGAGACCGTCCCGCGAGCCTGTGTGTAACATTTGCCGACGGGTTTACTCGAGCCTGAACAGTCTCCGCAACCACAAGTCGATCTACCACCGCAAGCAGCAGCCGCCGGCCGCGGCCGCGCCCGGCCCCTACTACTCCGTCAACTGACGCCCGCCCCGTAGCCGGCCCCGGCGCGACCCCCTCACGTTGCCATTCGAAGAAACTGAGCTGCCATCCTAACCACCTTAAACGCCATACTCTTGCCCCTAGAACTTCGTTAAGTTTAAACGAAATTGTAACGCGATATGTTCCTAACATTTGTATATAGCATAGTAATGCATGCGCATCGCAAACTTTATCTATATGTATGTATAATTTATTATTTCTCACTAAACGTATCGTACGAACGCTCGGTGGGAGCGCAGCGCGTCCCCGACGTAGCTGCGCTGCCACGTCCTCTATGGAACCAATTGGGACATCTGATCGGTACACGCATAACCACCAACCGTTTTGTAAAAAGCGCATTAGTCAAATTTGTGAAACACGTTGAATTGCCTCTACTAGGTTCAAAATTGCCACCGAAACAATAGTGGTACACTAATTGTGCCAATTGGTTCCGTCACTTGGGACCCGTCGGAGCGAGCGGTCGCAGTGGTGTGGGATACGACGAGGTCGCTCGCGCCGTGTGTGTTGACTAATGCGCTGATGTTGGTTGTTATGTGTGGCGCAGTTGGCCCTCTGGGCGCGGGCCACCGCTGCGAGGTGTGCGGCAAGCTGCTGTCGACGCGGCTGACGCTCAAGCGGCACACCGAGCAACAGCATCTGCAGCCGCTGCACTCGGCGCGCTGCTCCCTGTGCCACAAGGTGTTCCGAACCCTCAACTCGCTCAACAACCATAAGAGCATCTACCACCGCCGGCAGCGCGGCGCACCCCAGCAGACGCAGCCACAGAACCTCACCACCAGCCCCGACACTAAGATCAATCCCCAACATCACAATATTGACTTCTACAAGTTCAAAGACCAGTTTAACGTCTAATTTTACTCGATGAAAGTTTTCTTTTCTCAAAAACAATTATTCTCTATTTAAAAAGGAAAGTGACTATTTTATATTTTTCCCCTATTTATTATCTTTTTAATCTCCGTAATGGGACTTGTATATTTTTTGTTTTTCAGATTGTTTTTCTCTATGAAATATTTATTTGTGAACTTTGAACTTGTAAGTAAGGGTTGACATTGACTAACATCACAATATGGCTATCTGACATTCCACTTGGTACAAGGGGTGGGCGAGTAAGATCGAATTTTAAATATGTTTTCTTTGTTAAAATGTTATCGATCAATTGCGCCCGGAGAGTGCAATACTGCGGTATAAAATGATTCCTGAATTTTTACACTATGTTAAATGTGCGACAATAAGGCGAAGATAAAAAATAATATTTTGAGAAAAGATGAAAAATCTTGGTGCTGTAAATTTATATATTAGGCTTAAATTTATATAAAAGAAAAGGTGTTCGAGTAAGTAACAGAAGAGGCATATTGTTTTCAAATTGTGTTCATTATTTTCGGCAATTATTTATTCTGTAATTTATCTGTATGATCTCAATCTTAGATATTTATACGAGATTACTAAACGAAAATATGTAAAAAGTATAAAAAAAACTATATACACAGATATATAATTGGCTTATGAGGCTTTCAAATTATTATTTTTATTTTAGGTGTTTTATTTTTCATTTTTAAGACTGAATTCAGGATATAATAGCACCAGTAAAATGAGATGAAAGATTGTTTTTTGCAAAAAAAAATATTACCCGCAGATAGCACTACCACAGAAATATACCGGACTTTAACGATATACACAAACCAGGAATACATAATACATAATAATACATACATACAGCAAACCGAAATAGACAGAAACAAAATAACTTCTTGCTTTCTTTTTGCAGTCGACACTTTATTTTTATTTTATCAATTTATTTATTTATATTATTTGTCGACTTTTATAAAATTCTTTGCTGCCTTTTTATTATTATTATTATTTTTGACAAACAACCATCAGTCTAAGAAAATTGCATTTTTCAAAGTGAATCGCAAGGTGCCATTTTAAGTGAATATGGCTATTTTATTTTTTAGTTTAGTAATTTTTTTTTTAGTTTTCAAACATTAGTTTTATCGCAATCTTGTGTTCGTTTCTATTATTATTATTATTTCGTTGAGCCTTTTTAGGATAGTTTTTTTTTTTTCAAATAATATTTTTCGCTTTTTTACCGAACTACTTGTACTCGTATTTTTTGTACATTAAACACTCACAGTTTGTTTTGTTTTGTACAATTGTAATTACACATTATTATTATACATATTATACATAATAGGTAATAGTAAAAAAAAAACAATTTTTTTAATAATTCTCAGTGTTAAATGTTCCTAAATTTCAACAGTGTGAACTTTTCAACTATTAAATATTCCGTGCTCGATATTAATTAGTAACGGAAAATTGCTTGCCATAAAATAATTTTAGTAACTATATGTCAGATATTGGGTGGCGAAACTTTAACGCGTTAGAAAATGGCTATAATTTACAATCCCATACAAGTTCACCTTGATGAAAAATTGTGTAGACAAGTACATTCCATAAAAGGAAAACACAACTAAAAATAAAAGTTTTAAAAATTAGCAAAAACTTTTCGGGTCTCTGAGAGAGGAAAACCAGCTAACAATTACTTGTTCTATTTTAAAACTTTCCCTTTCGCGTTAAAGTTTAATCATCCAATAAATAATGTATTTTCTCTGTGAAAACTATTCTAGTTCATGAAAACATCACTATACCGACTTTAAAAAGTCGATAAAATATCACTATTGTTAAAATTTTCATTTTATAGCAATAAGGGAACTTTGATTGTAAATGTTAACATAATTTATTATAAAATTATATACACCATAAGTAATGTTAGTGCCTGCTTCATATTATTGTGTTCTTATTGACAAAAAAAAAGACATATTTTGCGTAATCTTTCGTAAGTTTGAAAGCATATTAGGTAGTGTCAGTATGATACACTTCGTACCTAGGAGATGCTTTACATTTCAACAACTAAGAGGCTTCTTAAAATGCTATATGTTATCAAATTCTGTTGTTATTGCTAGATACATAAATGCTTAGCCATTACTCGTTTAGTTAATTAGTAAGCTTTATTGTAATAGTTTGGCCAATTGGAAGACTAGAGATTTGGTGCTAAAAGGAACGATGTTCGTGCTAGAAAAGATAAGGGAAATGAAAAGGAATCTAAATTTTTTCTAATATTTCGCAACATTCCGTGTCTAAAACGAAAATGATAAAAAAATGTTAAGTTTTTATTTGCGTAACATTGCAAAGTTTGATACGTAGGATTGTTGTTTTTTGATTAGTAATTTAGTCATAGTTTTTCTTGTTAATTTGGGTTTGGGAAATTAAGTTAGTTAATTAAATAGGATTAAGGTTTATCTGAATTCATATAGATAATAGAAATACATTTGTTTAATTTACGATTACAGGGATGTGCTGCAATGGCAGTACGGTATTTCAGCTATTTTCAGTATAGCTACGAAAAATTAATGAATTTATTTAGTAAAAAAACTTGTCTCTGGTTGGGAAAAATTTTGCCAAAATAATAAGCGCTATAGACTGATTAGAGTAAGAACGCGTTTGACTTGTACACTATTAGGCGTATTTTATAGATAAAAAATGTACATTATTTACTAAATTAATTGATAATTTTATAAAAAAAAAATCGAGAAATGTCGCACAGAAGGCGGTCAAAGCGTGATTAATTTTGGTATTAAAAACTCGAAATTTTGTTGTGATTTCAAATGATCTTTGGTTCGAAAGTTTAGGTGTTAAGTTATTTTGGGATCTCGAGAGGCTAAAAGCCTCGGGTTTGAAAGGGTAAGAATTACACCGTGTTCTAAGGAGCAGAACACATCCCTGTCAAAAACTATATTAGTTAGGATCTTAGCAAGATTAAGACTGTTTCTGTGACCTGTTTATGTTTTTATCTTTCTAACGAGTTAAGATTTTTTTCAATCTCGCACGTGAACGTGCGTCGACTTTATCCAATGTGTTCTTATACTTCTTGTTGGCATTTTTACTTATTTTATAAGGAATCTAAATTAATTTATTGGTTGTTGTATTGAAATTTTATATATTTTTTTTTCTTAAATTATTATTCTACTATCCACGAATCTAGATAATGTTTTGTTAACAATTGGCATCTGTGTAATGCAGTCCATTAGATTGTTTTATGTTATTCGAGATTGTGCCAAAAACTTCGGTGTTTTTATGTTTTGTCTTCCATTTTAAGGCGAAGTCTTGATCGTAGCGTGGAACGCCAAAAATAAATAAATTATTTTTAATGGGCTGCACTTAGTTATATTCTAATATTAAAAATGATTTCGCAACACTATAATATTATATATTCATAAATAGTTCTTTTCTTTCCTTACTTTTTAAATTAAAAATAATTGAAGTAACTACTCATAAAATGTAATCGTTAAACCGAACTTCATAAATCCTAATATTGATGATAATGGCGTTTTTAATAAAAACAAATATACAAAAAACATTGTTGCCAGTTTTATTAGAAAATCCTCAAACCACCCGAGTCTTTTTTATTTTTTATTGAAGAATTAAGAGCTTTTTTGTAGAAAAAGTTAGATAATTTTCATAGTGCACTGTTTTCTTTTTTTATTAATTTCGAAACACGCTTAGCATATCTAGTTTTCCCGCCTAAATATTTATTTTCCCGCCTCAACGCATGCTGACTGTTAACACCCTTCACGAGCCACTGTAGCTTCGCCATCATTTACATTTATTTTTCTATTTTATTTATCATTTTATTTTAGTCACACTTTTTTTTTGTTTTTTCTTAAAAAAAAAAGAAACTTGTCATAATGAGATCCCTGGAGTAGGTTTAATTTTTTTTAATTTACACCGCGTTCGGGGAGCAACCCCAATATTTTTTTGTTTTTTTCGATCTGTTTACAGGTAAAAAGTTATTCTCGTGCTCGCTATGCGGCAAGGTTCTGTGTTCAAAAGCGTCGTTGAAGCGGCATATCGCTGACAAACACGCGGAACGGCAGGAGGAATACAGATGCACGATATGTGAGAGGGTATACTGCTCGAGGAACTCGCTGATGACCCACATATACACCTACCACAAGTCCAGGACAGGGGAGACAGATCAAATACGATTTTTTTAGTGACTACTCGGCCGGAGTTGGCGCGGCGTGCGGCAGAATTCATCTAGCAAAGAGAATCTACACGAGCCCAATCTACATGAACCCGCCGTACATAGCAACACTCACAAAGGTTAGAAATTGTTTATAGAACCAGAAACAAATTAGAGAACAGACGATCTAACTCATTAACAATGGATTTCTTTATTTTAGACTAAGCTAGGTATAAGGGTCCTTCTTAAATTTTCATTTCATATTTTTTCAGTTTAATTTTGATTTTATAGATTTTAGTTTGAATTTTAAGTTCTTTTAGTTCGACTGTACTCCCCGCCGCCCCCCGCCCCCCCCCCCCGCGCGCCCCTCCCTCCCGTCGGGTTTCGCAGTTTTGACGTTGTTGTGTTGCTTGGAGCATGCTTCTATCATTTTTGTTATCACGTGTCTGTGTTATTGTGGTTGAGAGAATTTCCTTAAGATTTTGAATATTATGAAAATCTCGTGATTATTGTGTAGTTAGTCAATGTGTACAGTGCATACTATTAGTATTATTAATTATTATTATTAACCTCGTACATGTATTCTTGAATGACAATATTAACAAGCAGAAAATCACTTATCGGGGATTTTCTCCATGTTTTCACGTGTTGCCAGCTAATGTTATTTACCCTGCTTTTTGGGTAAAAATGCTTAATGTAAATGGGTTGTTTGTTGTTTTCCAGCAGTACCGCCCCTCCGTATGCCCCCGCCCACCGCCGGCGGTATCAACGAGCCCCAGGAGTGTCCTTACTGCCGCAGGACATTCTCTTGTTACTATTCCTTGAAACGACACTTCCAAGACAAGCACGAGCAGTCAGACACGCTGTACGTGTGCGAGTTCTGCCACCGGAGGTACCGGACCAAGAACTCGCTTACGACGCACAAGAGTCTGCAGCACCGCGGTTCCAGCGGTATGCTGAAGCGGCTGCTGAAGACGTCAGCGCTGCATTCAGCGCTCGCGCCTAGCCCGCACCACCTGTTCGACCTGGGCGCCGACCACGGCTCGCAGCTGCCGCCCGGCCTTCAATGACCACAGACCATGGCTTAGATCGCTGGCAGAGCTCCCAGTGTCGAGTACACTCAGCGCCACCACCGGGTGTATTCGTCACGCGGCGCGACGGACGCGCTTACGATATGGATAGCATCATGTGCAATATAACGGACAATGCCAAAACAATGCTGGACTTACGCCGCATTTATGGTTAATATCGTATTATAATTAGTAAAATATTGACGTTAGGGTTATAATTACATAAACAGTATTGTCGCACGCGACTTGTAGGAGTCGTTTAGTGTACGCTTCGAGGATCGGACTTCGCTTTGTGACTAGTTCGTAACATTTGCGAGTTACGGCATTTTCTAGTGGAAATGTTCCAACAGTGTTCAATATGACAATGTAATCCAGAGCAATACTAAAGTATTAATATTTCTAGTACTGCCAAAATTATGCCAACTGTATTCTAAAAAATGAAATACATTTTTTAAAATCACTTTTCGATAAATGTCTAGTGTCAAATTAGATTCGATAAACTGTACAAATTGAGAACGTACAAATTTTAAAACCGTAAATATTAAAAGAAATGCAAAGAAAATATTTTTTACTGAAACTTTTTTCGGAACGCCAAATCTAAATTAATTAAAATGATACAGATTATTTAGCGGTTAATTACAAAAATGTTTAGAGTAAAAGTAAAAAAAAAATGTTGATGTTGAGTAAAAAAAAAATTAAAGACTTCTTAGAATCTGATTTCGAAAGTACAAAATTTAACGTCTAACAATATCTAATCTATGTGCGTTTGGCTTCAATAATAATAAATGATTATGATCAATGTGTAAGTAGCCGTGCCTTCGTTCGTCTTCGAAATATTATGGATGAATTTCTGAACTGACGAGGCAAGTGAATGACGGTTCACGGACGAATCAATGTTGGCGGTGACGTTTCGAAAAGGGAAAATGCTTTAGGGTTGCCAGACTCCGATGGGATCCTTGAATACAGGGTTAAGAGTGAGTAAACAGATGTAGGAAATAGAGGCGCTGGTTTGCCAGAAAGTGGGTCTTCGAAAAGCAGTTCGACGATCGTATACGTGTGTGCATGATTACAAATCATGAAACAAAATCAAACATTTCTTCTGTATAGAAATACGTAGAGTTTAGGTATTAATTAATAGAATTATATTTAACCTGTATCCATTTTCGGATTTCTCTCTATGAGTGTATAGTGGTTCTTATTTAAATGTCGACCAACGTAGCTGATGTCTCGTTATTGAAAATTTATTAGATTATTATTATTATATTATTCTCAAAAAATCTTAGGATACCTAACCATAAGATGGCTGCAAATTGTATAAAAAATTATTTTACTTACTTATATCGTAGAAAATTGCTTGCGTACCGCGTTTTTCAGGTAACACTACATATCTATTCAGGGTGTTTGAAAAAATAAATCAATAATATCTTATTAATCGCGACCCAATCTCTTAAACCACATATCACAAAACCATGAATATCTTTAAATAAAAGAAAGTATTTTTAACACCGTGATATTTCACAAAGCCAAAGAACAAAATTAATGTGAATAATACTTACTGATTTGCATTTATTCCCGTAGAAATATGAACACTTTCTGAAGATTGTTAAAATACTAAAATGTATTGTGCCATATCCATTTTACATCTCTAATAAAACTTTTCAAAATGTTGGTACATATCAATCTCTGATCACTTTGAGTGAAATTAAAAAAAAACATTTTTGAAAAATTTTAGTAATAAAACTAACAATGCAACTTTTACAAACAATAGCAAAAAACCAATGCAACTTCTTACGTTGTTTTAGGGCAGTGAGCATTATCCTTTGCATTTATTTTTCCAATGATAAGTAAGTAACTTGGGTATAGGATCGTAATGTAGGTTTTTTTGTATTTTTACTTTCTTTTTCGGAATGTTACATATATGTGTACTTTGTGATATGAAATACATTTAATGAAAAGTTGTTTGGTATATCCAGATATTTTAACATTTAAGTTTTTATCATTTTATCTTCAGCTTAAATACATAGATGTTAATAGCGGGTTGATTTCAAAGTAAAATATTATTTACGTGGACATTAGCAGGTTAAGTCCGTATACCTCCTTTTATGTAGTACCTCAAGTATATTATTTTGTTTTTTATTTTTATTTCAATGTTACAGGCTGTTTAATTTTTAATATAAAAGGAAACACGTCGATGAAATAATTTCGGAAATATTAAAGATCATAGAATCATTTAGCTGGAGCTTAGACGGAAAAAGCAAGCGGGTAGTTTGAATTGTAAATATAAGTTAGATAACTTACATAACTGAAGTATCGTGGCATCGTTCGGGAATAGAAGCCTCGTGATATTATTAACTAAATAGTAAATAGATAAAATCATTAATGGAAAGGATTTTTATATATTCTACTAATGGATTTATTAATAGTGAAACTTAGACTTAGTCTTCATAATGTTTGTGTTTATTGTTTTCGCTGTGCAATGATTTCTTATTGGTTTGGCTGTTTATTAAGCTTAGTGTTGACTGCTTCGTTGGAATATTGGATTTTACATCCCCACCTATTTGTGTGGTTCTAGTTTTTGGAAGTAATTTTTCTAAATTGATCTCAGTTGACAGCTGCGTACTACATCAATATCGGAGACAGCCGTTGGTGATTGTTGTTTAGTCTTATACTACTGTAAAGTTTGTGTTAAGTTTGGATTATGTGTCGGCAAAAAAGGAGGTTCAAAAGACGCAGCGTAAACATTTGAAATTCATTAAAAATAAAAACACAAACACAACAAATCGCTAAATATTAAATACAGCGAAACAATAATAAGTAATAGTATATTTTACAATGTATACCAAAATACTGCATTTTTTTTTAATAGTAAGATGAAAAGTGAGAAATTCTTTTTTTAATATATATATATCTACGTGTAAATTATAATAACAGCCCTTTAAATTCGCAATATACATATAATTTTTCGCTTCTTCGACAGTTATTAACGTTAAGTTTAAAGAAATAATTTTATTAACAGACTGTGTTACTAATTAGTGTAATGCACAAAGTAATCAACAACGGGATGCCTTCTAAACAGTACAAGTTTAACAATAGCCTACATTAGATAAATAAATAAGAATCGTGTACTTTAAAATGACTATCTGGTGATCGTCTCAAATTAGTTGCACAAAAATATCTAGAACAGTTTCTTTACTCTACTTTAAAGGAGTAACAATAGCTAGATTGTGATCTCAAAGTTGAGTATCAACACTTTGCTCAACATTCGGGCGATATTTTTGGGTCGATGCTCAACTTTTCGTATTGAGTTGTGCTAGCTCTCTGGTAGCTTTATGTAGTAATTAGGCTTCAGTATATGAGCCATTCTATTTCCAAATGTCATTTTAAAGTATTATAATTGTCAATTTTACTTTGCAAAATCAGTAAATTTCGTATTCGAATAAACAAAGTTAATACTGCCGATTTATAAATTTCGTAAACGTTTTTAATTATTTGTTAGAGTTTTCCATGATTTTCCTTAGGATTATTCGTGGTATTATAATAATTACCTAATCTTATGATAGGCAGATAACTTAAACTTCTTTAATGATCGAAGTTAACAAGTGTTTAACGAGAATTCTCACCTGAAAAATACATGTTCACAAACCGCTTCACAAAACAGTTTTTTTTTTAGAAAATGAAATGCTTTTATCGTTAGTATTACCTCCTATAATTTTAAGTATTACCTCCAATTATATAATTTAATTTCTAATGTATTAGTTTAGATCGTGGGTTTGCCTGTAGAACACAGGCCGATGTATTTATATATGTATTACAGTTACAACATACAGACAGGTCAATGTTTCATATTTACCGAATTATATTGTAAATCGCGAACAAGATATAACAGATGTTACATAGTATTTTTTCCCATACAATCATTTTTTGTTGATCCATTTCCATGTTTAAAATGCAATAGATATTATCCGTTATTGTTTTAATTAAATACTTTGTTGTCTTTAAATAAAATTGTAACGGAACCAGAACATACAATAGTTATTTATAAATAATTTAAATTGCTCGATCAGTGGAGGGACAACCATCTTTATAAGAATAAATCGACTGCATTTTTTATTAAAAGTCTTTTTTTAATCGATGCTCACAAATTAATATTAAATACTTACGAACTTGTAGTGTTTTTGTGTGAGGGTTACAAGTCGATGTATTCTTAAGTCAATAGCTTTAATATTTATATCAGTATCTTCCACTTTTAACGTAATATAATTATAAATAATACAGTAATAGCAATAGTTCCCAATTTGCCACAGTACCTCAATATAATAGTTACATTTATCTATGAATTATAATAAGCTACAATCTGCAGATTTTCCTGTTTTTAATGTCAATTAAGATGAAGCTCTATTTATTAATAATGTAAGTCTTATTTCCCATTTTCATTTTTATATTCGCTAATTAAGGCGAAATTTTAGACTTCAAAATTAATAATTCAAACCCTCAAATATTATGTTGTAGTTTATTATTTCCTTTTCTAAACATTTCGCGTCAAAAAAATCTTAGTGCCAAATATTGACAATACATTTCAAGTCACATGTCAAGTAACATCTCGTTTTTATAATTTAAACTAGGTAACTATAGTATATCAGTGTTAAATCTGCTAAACCTACAGTAAATAGTAACATTAATATAGTTCCATAACTGAAAGTGCACTTACAACTTTTTATATAAAAATAATAAGTATTATAAACTAAGTAGTACATTTGTCCCCCTGGTCGAGCAATTATCGTTGATATCCCGTCTATAACAGTACATAAAAGAAAGTATTTACAATATACACACTATGACATACAATATACTGACAGTTATATGCTAGAAGTAACTTTTTATCTACAGATAAAGTACGACAGCGGTGCAGTTTTACAAAAAACTGTTAATTTTTAAGCATGTTTATATCACAGTCCGAAAGTTGAGTGTTGAAGTTGAGCAATCGGATGTGGAGTTGGGCGCATGCTCAGTTACGAGATTTTGAGCAAGTCGTGTTGTAGTATACTCGGTACTTAATCTTTTTAGTAACGAGTTGTTTTTTCTAATGTTTATGTTTTTAATTTTTAGTAAAACTGTGTCGCTGTCACTCGTTATGCTCGGTAACACATTTTATACACAGAAATATTTTTTTACGAGAATAAAAAATACAATTTATATTGTGAAAGTTAATTAAGAGCAATTCTAATTTACTGCATTATATTTTTGCTGACACACTTAGGATTAGATTTTTCTTTTTTTCGTAATTTAATGTATGCACGATCTGCGTTTTTAGCATTGATTTTTCTTTTTTTTTCTTTATAAGCTGAAATCGTAAGTGATACATACCTTTGATGCCCAAAAATTGGAAAATTAAATTAATAATTTATTGTATTTAGTAATTTGGCCAAAAAAATAACAAAAGAATCAAGGGTAAGTATCACTTACGACATTTTAATATGCCTAAACTAATATTGTGTTACTATGTAAAAGTTATAGTTTTGCCATCGTTGATCAAAGATGAAAAAATATGTGTTAAATTTAGTTAAGTGGAGTTTTGTTATACTTTTAAAGGGTCCGGGGATGAGGTGTGTACAAAAATGATTTATAGTATTGTGTATTGATCGAATAAGGTTAGATGTGGGGCCGATAGGACCTGGTAGGCTTCTCTTGAGAATTGTTGTAAGCTACACCCGAGTCGGTGAAGACACTTAAAGTACTATTGTTGTAGATACGGGGTCGGGTTTAAGAAATGATTTTAAATCATCACTGGACTCATGAGGACGAAACCTGCTCGAAAAACTGAAAATGGAACCCTTTAGTGCCAATATTATAAGGATTTATAGTATATATTGCATAGTATGTAATTATAAAAAGGTTTTTCTCCTGGCTACGTACGTTTTTAATTTTTCGATTAGGTTTCTACCATTGTAAATTAATGTAAGGAATAATTCGTGTTGAATATTTTTTGTATTAATGCAGTAACATTAATCAGTATTAGGTACAATCGCAATAGTATAATATGGAAAAGGACTCCGAAAATAACTTTAAAACAGTTATTTGATGCCAGATTCGTAATACATTACTTGTTAAATAAGACAAAGTAAAACTTGAATAAAATACTCTGGAACAAAAAACGCAATGTACAACGAATCGGTAAATCTGCATTGATACTAAAAGTTGAAAACTCATGTTTCAGTGATATTTAAAAAGTGGTGTCTTTACTTGTTTTGATGTTGTTGATATTTGTGAATAAGGAATCAATTCGGGTTGCGTATGGCTGCTACCACGAACCTGAGCTCATGCGGTTACATCGCACATTTTCCGTTCAGTTGCGGCATTCCGATGATAATAATCACGACAATATTTACCGATGCGAGCAATGGAATGAGAAATGGGTATCGTCACACGCGTCTCGTGTTCTCGTGGTGGCAGTCTCATTGGTAGGAAGTTAGGAACATATCAGATAGTCGGAAAACTTAGTACTATAAGTATCTTTGAATCTGACCTTTTTGTCTAAACTATACTGGAGAAAAATATATCGGTTATTTTTAAGTTTAGGTTTCTAACAAAATCTGCGTTTCGAATTCTCAGCGGCGTATAACAGTTGAATGTAATAAAAGTATAAAAATAAACTCGCAGTGATTCCATTGATTGTCGGGGCTTTTATTGATTAGTTTAGAACCTTTTCCCTTTATTTATGTAAGGCTTCAATCATATACTTTACTTTTGCGCAGCGAGATATCTTCGTCCATAATTCCACAGTGCCTAAAGACGAGGGTTTATAACCACTGTGTGTTGCCAGTAATGACATGGCTCATGGCCCATGGTCCTTAACTGTTGACCTCCTAGAGAAGCTCAAAGTCACGCAGCGAGCTATGGAGAGAGCTATGTTCAGAGTTTCTTTGCGCGATAGAATCCGGAACGAAGAAATTCGCCGAAGAACTAAGGTCATCGACATAGCTCTCAGAATATGAAAATTGTAGTGGCAATGGGCAGGTCACATCGCTCGAAGAACCAAGAACATATGGAGATACTTTTTTTTTTAGGACCTTTGTCCTCGAGTGGTGACCACGAACCGGAAGACGCAGCGTTGGTAGGCCTCCCACCAGATGGACCGACGACATCGTCAAAGTCGCGGGTAACTGGTGGATGCAAGCGGCAGGTTGCCGCTCGTTGTAGCGTTCCATGGGAGAAGCCTATGTTCAACAGTGAACGTCTTTCGGATGATGATGACTTTTGCGCAGCGCACTTTTCCATGTGTTAAAATAATTATTTATTTATTCAGCAGACGACATCAGATCCTTTAAGTAAGGCAAAAATTCTTATCGTAAGTCAGTAATTAACTGCAAACAGTTACGGAGTAGGTACAGTTCCAGAGAAAATAATCAGATTGGATCCAGCCTGTCCCTTTTGCTGTCCTCCCCCAGCGACACCGGTGGCTTAGCGTGTAGTCGCTTAGATTATAAGTATTTTGGCCATCATGGAGGCCTAATATTCTCTTTAAAGTCTCTAAGAAAGTCCGGTTAAGCAGCCGAAAACTACAGTTCACGAGCAACTCTAATGAGTCATCCTACCTTGCTGGGGCTTGGGGCAGCCATGGAGGTAGCAGTTTTGTCAATATCTTTAGAAGTGTGGAGGGGTTTTGATAAAGATTTTGGGTGCACGTCGTGTGCTTTGACCTTATTTGCAAACCTTTTTTAGCGCACATTTGCAACTAAAATATTTAGGTGCATCTACAACAGTTTGCCACACAAATCGTCTAATAATGCACAGACGCATGATTGCAGGAAGGACACCAATTAGTAGGGTGACTACCCTGCCTAAGTAAGAACAGACTAATAGGTGCCTATGATTGGTTCATTTTGGCATTATCCTGTAATCATTCCTGAACATGGTAATGTAGGTACATGTTAGGTACAATCTACACAGACAAAAAAACAATCACTGATACCACTGCTTGGATATTACCACAAAGTACGTAAGGCTGCGACGCACCCGAGCAGAGAAACCGCTCAGAACAAACCGCCATTTTTACCACGCACACATTGACATTACGTTTATAGGCATTCTCAAGCAGTTTCAAGCAGACTTCAGACTCGACTGTCACGTGTTGTCTAAATGAATAAATGAGAGACATTGACATTTCACGACGAACAAGAAAATTTTCTTATAAAAATTTCAAAAGAGTTACATCCAGTGTCAATAACATTTCATATTGTCACAAATAATACAGAGTCAATACAGTAGCAGCCCTAGTGTGTCTGGCAAGTTTAGGTAATTATTTTTGAAGATGGCGGGAGCGGTCCTTCTGTCTTCTGTCTTTGCTTAGATCATATCTGAAGGACAGACAGGTTAAAGTTCAGGTTAACGGCGTAAACTCATTGGGGTCTGAAATGACTATGGGCGTTCCTCAAGGATCGATATTAGGTCCATTTCTATTTTTAGTTTATATAAATGATTTACCCCAATTACTTCAAAACCAACCGAAGATGGTGTTATTTGCAGATGATACATCATTAATTTTTAAAATAGACAGATGTTCTCAAAATCTTGACGAAGTGAATAACTCTATACTTCAGGTCCAAAATTGGTTCAGGGTAAATAATTTGGTACTAAATGAAAATAAAACCAAATGTATTAGATTTACTTTACCAAATGTTAGAAGTAGCAAATGTGATCTTATATTGAATGGAGAAAAACTGGAATTTGTTAATCACACGGTTTTCCTGGGGATCACGCTAGACGAGAAGTTACAATGGGGACCACATATAACATCTCTTGCGGGACGGCTAAGCTCAGCCGCTTACGTTGTTAGAAAGATAAGACAGTTAACAGACGTCGAAACCGCTCGTTTGGTCTATTTTAGCTACTTTCACAGTATTATGTCGTATGGCATTTTACTGTGGGGTCGGGCTGCTGACATTGAATCCATTTTTATTTTACAAAAGAGAGCTGTCAGAGCCATTTATAATCTACGTCGCTGCGAATCTCTTAGAGAACTGTTTAAAAAGATTAATATTATGACAGTGCCCTGTCAATTTATTTATGAAAATATTATGTATGTAAGAAAAAACATACATCTTTTTGATAAATTAAGTGATCGACATAATTTTAATACTAGAAATAAAGATAAAATAGCTCAACCATTTTTTAGATTATCTAAAGTACACACATCTTTTATGGGGTACTCTGTTAAATGTTACAATAAAGTACCTTGTGATATATTAAAACTAAATGAAACAAAATTTAAAAGATACATTAAAGGTAGACTTTGTAAACAGGCATACTATAAGTTAGAGGAATATATCCAAGATAAGAATGCTTGGGAACATGCTGGTCCGGCTCCATAGGACATAATTTAGTATAGACAAAATCAATTGATTGCTAATTCAAATGACTAAATCTAATACTACATATAATATAGGTACATACTATTCTTTATTGTACTTAATAGATTACTCTGGCTCACACACTATTCATTGTTTGTTGGAATAGAAGAAGTAATCGTCTACTGTATTATTAATTGTAAATATGTGAACACTGTGTGTCTATGTTCATAACTTAGCTGTCATTTTCTTAACTTGTGATACTTTGTACATACCATAATATAGTGATTTTTATACAAGATACATCGTATTCACATAACATAATCATTCTTGTAAATGAAAATATTGTAAACACCCTTTTTTAAAAGAGTATGTATGGAGTTTCTTGCCCATTCTTCTCCATACGAAACTACCATTTGGAATGGGCAACTAGATTCAAATTTTACAATATGACGTTCAAAAGTGCCTTTTAATGGTCTAATTGAAATAAATGATTTGACTTTGACTTTGACTTTGACTTTGTACCCTCTATATTTTGTGATATTACCTACTTATTCAAAGTCTTCGTCCAAAAAAAGCTTTTTACAAAAAAGACAACCGCCTTCAAAAAGTGAAAAATAACTTTAGCACAGAACACACATTGACTTTAGTTTCGAAATTCAGTGGCTTTGTTCTGTTTGTTGTTTTGTATTGCCACCGACTTCCGACACTAAAGTCAATGTGTGTTCTGTGCTAAAGTTATTTTTCACTTTTTGAAGGCGGTTGTCTTTTTTGTAAAAAGCTTTTTATTTTCCGCTTTTTAGTACCTCCTTCTCATTCAAATCTATTAAGAAGAGATTGAAAGTTAACTACCTACTACAAAGATTGATGCAACTAAAACGTCGTCTATGTAAAATTTTTGGGTATTTGTTGATTTTTCAAAAAGTGCTGAAGCAATTTCGATAAAATTTATATGGGACCACCCCTGAAGCGTACCCCATGTATAAAAAAAAGAATTTTCAAAATCGGTTTACGTTTGCTTGAGAAATCGCGTAACAAATCGCGCACATACTTAATGCAAATTTAAGACTTATACGGTTTTCTCATGGATGCCATGGTCAGAACTGGACCAAATGAGACCTCACGGGAAGCACTAGCTTCCAAATAAAAAAAGAATTATCAAAATCGGTTGACCCAGTCCCGAGAAATCAGGTAACAAACATAAAAAAAAAAAAAAAATACATACGAATTGATAACCTCCTCCTTTTTTGAAGTCGGTTGAAAAACAAAAAAAGGATGGAAAACACGAACGATACAAAATGCCACTATGCCATGAAATATTTCCTCTGTTTTGTGCCTGTAACCTGGTGTTTTTTATGATTTCGTAAAAATTCAGGGTACCACGAACGTAGGTAATAAATAATCTAATCATAAGAGCGCGTATTCGATTCGTGACGAAAACTTCATGTTTTCGCGTTTTTCCCAGAGCAATATCGTAATGTTGTGAGCAGATTATTTAAAGACAATTGTCAGTTTTAGAAAGATTAAGTCTTGATTTAGACAGCTACAGAGTAAGAGTGTAATTTTTAGCGATGGTTTTTTAAAGCGAAGACAATCCTTTCATAGCGTTTTACGAAAATAGACGTCAGAGTTAACTTTCAGGACCAATACAACCATTACAGTAGGTATACCAAAATATTATGTTTTATGCGTTTTTCCAAAAGGATAAACCGTCTTAAAGTGTATTACAGAGCCAAAATTACGAAAATATTACTATTATATTAAAAAACAATCTTACAAAAGTACAAAATCGGTTCACTTTCACAATTTTTTTTCACCAGTATTTGAATAAAAACTGATATATTTATTTTATGAAAATAAAGGTTGTGTTTGTTTATACAGAATATTTTTCAGTCCGTTATACGAACTCATTTATTTTAGACAATAATTTAAAAAAGCACTGTAAAACATCGCGCGTTGTCATTTGCCGATCAAATTCAATGTTTCGTGCTTATTTCGTGCGTATTTTTTTATTTGATGCACACAAACAGACCATTGTATTGTACTAGTGTGTGTCAATGCTGCTACGCCGTTCTAGCAATCGTTTAGATTTTGAGTTGCGCTAAATCGAATACGCGCCCTTAAACGTCCTAATCTTTATTAGACCGTCAAGTTCTTATAAATTCGAACAGAGTTCATCTAGATATAGAGTAATCAAACAAGGTTGGTTAACATTTATTTTTAACCACCACGCCAAAAAAGACAAAACGTGCCCTCGACGGCAAGCTAAGTTACATACTATCTGTTCCGTGGTCGTGATCGTGGCCTGCCGGGGACATTTTTGTTTGTCATCTATACAAATGTGGCGGTCATAAGGCTCTGCAATACTATAAATTCCCATGCTACATAACCAGTCTACTTCAGATTATCAAACAAAAGGCAGATAGACCGTACGGTACACTGCGAGTGAACCCACAAAAGCGAATACAAATTCAATAACGAATAAATACAGTCTCATGATTGTATTCGCTTTTGAATTTTGTATTTGTATTAGTATTAGTTTTTTTTTACAATGCTTCGCTTCGTGCTGTACTGACCCGTGTCAGTAGGTACAGCTCGAAGCGAATTGTAGGTATTCGTTTTTGATTTTGTATTTGCTTTTGTGGCTTCACTCTCAGTGTTCCGTACGGGCCTTTTGTTTCATAATCTGAGCAGTCTACCATCAAACTATTTCATATTCTTATCCACGAATCAATCCTACTACAAGCCGATTTTCGCATGGTGCTTGGTGACAACTGGACGAAAAATGAGGATGGAGTTTTGAAAAACCTGCGATTGCAGAGGCCTTATATAATGTCCATTGCCCACCTTTACTGAAAACTTCAATTATTTACGTCAAACCAATGCAGTGTGCTAATAACAAGGATTTCCAACAATCAGCAATAAATTACTACTTACAAATATCATAAAATTACTTCAGAAAATGGGAGAAATTGTGTTGGGTCATTTAGGCAGCTGTACCCGATTAAGTAATTTCATCAATGAACCGAAAGTCACGTTAATATCAATAACTCTGAATCTTACTAACCTGATCATCCCTATCTCGGCTAAAAAGCTGATCAACCAGCACATCGCCTCGACAACCGGTAGACTCCGCGAATAAAAGTTATTTAAGTTATGAAAGTTTCGAATCAAGAAACCAAGTGATTTGATTTATGAGAGAATTTCAGCTACTTTTAAGAGATACCATCGCATATGCAATCGCGATACCTTGTATGTATAGGTAAAACTATGTAGGGATTTTAATCTTAAGCTGGCAACATTTTTTATTCCTTCGACGGGGAATCTCAACGTTCATGTTTGGATACACTTACCAAGTCAACTGAAATATTTACTCAAACGTAACTAGAAACTTTCCCGAAACTTGTTTTATTACTTTACCAAGTTAGTAAACCAAATCATTTATAACAAAACTGTATATAATGCTACGGTCACACGCGCGCCGTGCAGCCCGGCGGGCTGCCTGGCGGGCTGCGCGGCATGCAGCCCGTCCCGGGCCGGCGGATATTCAAGCTGTTCACACGCACGCCGTCGTGTCAGTCAGTGCCAGAATGGCGAGCAGCGAGGATCTCGGTGTTGTTGCTGCCATATCCTTTGGCTTAACTTATTTTTATTGGCAAAAGAAACAAAATTATGAACGACGGAGAAAAAGAAAAAGACTGCAAAGAAGGTGGTGGATGATAACAGTTCACAAAAATCGTACCAAGTAAGTACCTGTGTTTTCTCCGATCGTGATTCAGTGGTGTAAAATGCTTACAAAATTACCCATTTATGATTTTAGTTTATTTTTAAAAACAATTTAAACTGCATTCACAGATTTTAATTAAAAAACAAAAAATATAATTTAAAATTTTAACAAAATATTAAAATTCATAGAATTAAAAAGAATCTGTGAATGCAGTTGTTTATTGTAAATTGCTCTATTTTCAATATTTTAAGGTACTTCCCCTCGATGAAGCATCGCCGTGGGACACCCTGTGTATTTCACACTTCCTGGGCTCCTAAAATACATAATTTGTTTTTCGTTTACAGGGAGTTCATAGAAGAAAAATTTGATGAGCTCTTGCATGAACCGTCTGGAGAGTTCGATAATTTTTGTCGAATGACCTTTACTGATTTTGAAATTTTGCTGAGTAAAATTTCACCGATAATTTCTAAGCAAGACACAGATTTCAGAGAAGCTATTCCAGCAAAATTTCGTCTTATCATGACGCTAAGATTTTTAGCATCTGGTGATAGCTACAGTCTACACTATCTGTTTAAAGTCTCCAAAGCATCTATATCAGGAATTATACGGGAAGTCTCTAGAGCTCTTAATGAAGTTCTAAAAGATGAAGTAAAGGTAGTTACATTTTTAAGGTTTTTTATTGACAAAATAAACACAAATCACCACAAATTACTGAACTAAAATAAAGATATCAAAGACAAAAATCAGACACTGACAACAAAATTTTTGGCAAACAAAAACAATGACAATTAATTATTAGGTTCATTCATGGTTCACTTGTTTCATTAGATGCAAATGTTTCAAATGAATTTCCTAATGCAATTTGTATAATGTTAGGTTTAGTCTGGATTGAGTCCGTATTTGTGGATTGTGTGTGTGCAGGTTGGATTGAGTACGTGTTTGCGGATTGTGTGTGTGCAGGTTGGATTGAGTACGTGTTTGCGGATTGTGTGTGTGCAGGTTGGATTGAGTACGTGTTTGTGGATTGAACATAATATGGAGATTGGACTGAATAAATGTCTGACTAGATTAAGTGTGTGTTTGCAGACTGAAAAGATGGGGGTTGGATTGAGTGTGCGTTTGCAGATTGAAAGGATGGGGTTTGCATTAAGAGGTCGTTTGCACATTGAATAGATGTGCGTTGATCTGAGAGTTCAACAGGTTGATTTGATGCATGAATGTTTGAAATTGGTTCGGAATATGAGCTTAAAGTACTTGAAGGTCGGCTTCGCTTCGCTTGTGATCTAGGAACGTTTGATGAATACGATGATAACGGCAATCTGACAAGGCCTGGATCGTGGCGAACAAACGCAGGTGAATATAACGCTATTAGAGATTTGCCAATGATAGCACGAAGATCACCTCTGAACGCTAGAGAAATCAGGGACGAATTTTCTTCATATTTTTATAGGGCTATCCACTAACAATGTACCTACCTACATATTATGTTAAAATTATATAAATGTATAACTTTTTTGTTTTAACGCATGTAGAATAGAAAAATCTGAAAAATAAATGACACAGGCGGGACTCGAACCCATGACCTCCGGCGTACCGTGCCACCAGGAAAAAAAAACTAACTATTTTTATCAAACTAATATGTACCTACTAAGTTACTAATACTAATCGTACCTTTATTTAAATATAATTATTAAAACATACGAAACTAATTTATTTACCTCTTCTGTGTTGAGTGTAGCCCTACTGGTATAAACAGACAGCAGAAAGGACTCCATTATCTGGTATGCAAACCAAATGGGTTCATATATCTCGTCACTCCCTGAAAAATATGATTAATCACTAAAATGTTGTATGGGAATCAAACCTGGGACCTTCGGATTTGAAACCAAACCAATCTTGGCCTAAGCCTAGGTAAAATAAAAATAAATAATTAACTAATTAATTTTTATTTTTAGCTTTTGAAAAGGTGCAACTGTACGTAAAGTAAACATAAGTACCTACCTGCACCAGATCGCATAGATTCTTGTTTTTTCTTCAGATGGCGCCTAAATGTTCCCATTAGGGTCTCCTTTTTTGTTTTCAAATCCTTGATTGACACATTTAGTAATCTACCAATTTTCGTCCAAGCATCGTGAATTTTTTTCTTGTCCTTATGGAATTTATGTCCGGGGTTCCATAATACTTCTTCTTCCTGGTAATATTCCAAGAACGTCAAAATTGTCTCGTTTGACCATTCCGCCATGTTGTAATCTCCGATCGTAGCGACTTTCTTTGTTGAATGAAGATCCACTCGTCGCGAAAGCGCGGGAGAGACTGACTGCCCGCGCGCGTGTAAACAGTCACCGGGCGCCCGCACATTCATCCTTTGAACTTTGCCAAAAAACCGACACTTGCCCGATTCGCGGCATCCACGTTCACAGGCGCGTTCACGGGCTCGGGCGTACCGTTTACACGCTCGTGGATGTGAATGTGCACGTTGAATGTAGAGTTGAACCGGTTGAACGCGCGCGTGTGAACCTACCATAATGATTTTGTTCTACAACTCGTAGCAGTCGTAGTGTAATAATCCAAAATAAAATAATACGACGCGCGTTGGAAAATAAAAAGAAACATTTTACATCTTTTTATTTTATTGTCGGTTTCTCTTGAGCTGTATCCGAACGACGAAAGAGAACTGTCACTTGAACGTCATTTTAAGTGAAAGTCACAGTGACAGCTTATGTCAGAGTTTGATTCGTTGTTGTTGCAGTTTGCACGTGTGTTTTTGTATTATTGTAAATTAAAATCCAATTTAAATGCAGTAATAATGGACGCTTACGATATTTTTAAGAAATTAACAAAAGGTTTAACTTTCAAAAACCGAGTTTTAGGTGTTAAAAATAATGTAAGTATGAAACATAACCTAATTTGTTACCGCTAATAAATTACAAATTTTAAATCTTACACAGAATAAGTGATACTTACTAATGTTCCAAACTTTAAGTTGTTATAAATAATAATTACGTCCCTAATTTGTTACCTGTAATCGGTTGCTCTTGATATTATACCGCCGATTTTGTACGACGAGTAGGTTTAAAAGTTGCGTTAGAGATTTTACATTCAATTCAAGTGTCAGAGAATATTCAGAAAATGACACTAATGGGTTCCCTCTTTACATCAAGTTATTATATTTGTGCTTATTCTATTAATGTAATGACAGTAAGTATTTTCTTTTCTTAAAGAATCAAAACAAATTGCCAGTAATGTATAAATAACAGTAAAATCTAAACTGTTTTGCAGTAGCACTTACTACATGCTATACTCAAAAACTTAAAATTGTTTTCTAATACCTTTAATTAACAGAAAACAGTTTGGTTAAAATTTAGTATACGGTAGCAAGAATTAAGGGATAGATGGTGTTGGAGAGTGGCGGGGGCAGGTCCACCGACCCCCTGGTACCACTCCTATGAAAAGAAAATGCATTTTTTGTAACCTAACCTCAAAACACTAAAGTTGACTAAAAAGCGTACGAGGGGAGCCCCACTTCGCGGGGCTCAAGGGTTAAAAAAAAATCGTTGGGGTGCCCCCAGTCCCGAGCTCGCTACGCTCGCTCTTGCATGCATTAATTAATTTATTAATTTATTAAACTTTATGCACATAATGTAAAAAAACATTGTACAAAGGCGGACTTAATGCCTTGGGCATTTTCTACCAGTCTACCTTAGGGTGATGCAGAGACAAAACATGGTAGGTGCAAAGATACTTATTTACTATAATGAAATAATAAATACATATATACATACATACAAACAAAATATACAAAGTAGAGAGCTAAAAAAAAAACATAGATACAGTAATACAACAAATTAATTGTGTGACGAGTCTGCCAATTTCTTATGAAAGACTGAGACTAATGTAATGATGATGATGATGATGTATGTGTATGTGTTAATGAGACTGATGTTATAATTGAGGACCCAACCCCTTCTAACTGCAATACTTTTTACCCCCCAACTCATGCTACCGTATATACTAGATCCAACCCAACAGTTTAAAAAGACCTACATTATGCACAAATAAAAAATACACACTCATACAAATTCAGCAACATACATAATTATTAAATCTGTGCACCGTAACCTCCAGGGCCAAACCTCAAAACCAACAATCAAAAAGGAAGAATTAGACATTAAGGAAGAACAAATCAGTGACAACGAAGATGAGCCACAAAATGGTACTAACCACTCAGCATCAGAGACAACAGATGAAGATACGGACCAAGATGAGAAAGAAGATGGTGATCTACAGCTGGTAGAAGGACTCAAAGCAGGTCAGAAGAAGAAGAAAAGAGAGAAGAAGGAGAAGACTGAGGATTTGAAGAAGAAGCTTGAATTGGAAGAGGTATTATAATGGTTTGGATGACATTTGAGCCTTTTATTTCTTAGCCCATTCAATGCAAATATATAGTCTATAGGTAGTTTTTATATTGTAAAATGGACTGGTGTCTACAACTCCACATCATGATCTGGGCCTAGCCTTTTTCCAACTATGTTGAGGTAGGCGTCCAGTCTACCCAGATGCAGCTGAATACCAGTGTTTACCATGGAGCTCCCTATTGGACCTCCCCAGACTTGCTGACTTCTGACTACCTGTGGGTCCTGATCTGCTTGTTGTGTATTACATGTGAGTTCATACAAATGCTTACTCAAGATGAACTGGTGATTTCAGACTTATTTAGTCTAGATCTTCTTACAACATTTTCCTTTCTGATTGTTAGTACCTAATGTCCTACTAATACAGTGGTTCCTAACCTCTTTGTTCTTGTCACCCCTAAGACATTACCTAGGGAAACTGATTTTCCTACCTCTCCCTCCCACCCTCAAGTTAAAGATATATAGTTAATCATATACACAGCTAGGGCAAGAAATGCATTGGCGAGTTAGATTCGGTGTTATTGGTCTAATCTTTGTCATACATATGTATATTACCAGCTTATTACCCCCACAGAAAACCAGTTTTACTCTCACAGGGGTAATCACCCCCAGGTTAGGAACCGTGGTACTAATATAATAAACTTAGGAAGCATATACACATAATTTTATATGACAAGGAAAAAGGCAGATTGGTACTTGGCGCGGCCCGGTAGCGTAAGCTAGATGGACGCATTCAATAATGGGCAATCATGACATTAATCTCCTGATAAATTATATCAAATATTTCTCATTACAGCAAAACCGTTTCCGCAATGAGCATGGCATCAAGACGGTGGGTCGTCACGTACCTGCTGCTCTACAAAACTTCTCCGAGCTGACTGCTCGGTATAACATATCACAAGCATTGGTAGACACCGTGACACAGTGTGGGTATAGTGAGCCCACTCCGGTGCAGCGGCAGGCTATACCTTGTATGTTAGAAGTAAGTACACTTTAAATTAACCAAATTCGCCGTGTGGTGCCGGCTGCGAATAGCAGCACCCCATTTTTACCCGTCCCCTTTAAAATGGTTGAGCTAAGAGGTGCCCGTGAACTGGCGCCGTCCGTTGACTGATCATCTCTTAGCTGCCTCCCTTGCATTAAAATTATTTTTTAATAGTAGCTCTAGACCACTTTTAACGTGCAGGACTTCTTACATTGTTCTCACTTTATACATAAATTCAACATGAATGATGTAACCTTTTGTAAAATTTTATTGATTTTAAAAGAGTTCTTGCTTCTTCTTTTCCATAGTAGAAAAAGCTTCAACTTTCTGACTGACTGACTCCTTGACAATTCAGAAATACCTGTAAATGGTTTTTAGTTTGGTAAAAACAAATATATACCTATAAAAATCTCGTGACATAGTGTTTGTTGTAACTTTTGCCGTTTCAGCTAGTATCAGTAATATTAAGCTGAAGAGTATATTTGATTTTTTGTTTGAATGCACTAATCTCCGGAACTACTATTCCGATTCTGAAAGTACTTTTGCTGTTAGGAAGCTACGTTATCCCTGAATGCCAAAGGCTATATTTTAATATCTATTTAAATAAAAATGAATCCCTATTTCCCTTGGTCACGGAATCACGCGTGAACGGTTGGACCAATTTCGATAATAAACACACCGGCGAACACGATTCTCATATTATTCTTAAATTGTATTTGATTATTTCTCCCTTATCAAACTTTTGTAGTTTTACCTAGTTAGTAAGTCAATAATGTGGTCGCCTTTAATAGGGTATTTTACTCTATACAAGAAAAAATCTATAAATATATTATTGAGACAGTTTAGACATAAAGCAGTCGGAAAATATAAGTTTTAGTTCATAAAATAACAAAACAAATTTTTAAATTCAATGTTTTCAGTATTTTTAATCTGTTATAAATCACCATGAAATAGTAGCGGCCATGTTATTACGCCGTACGGCTGTGTAAACAAAAAATTGTCAACTGTCAGTCACTTATTACAAAATATGCATTTCATTATTTTTACATTATATATAATTATCATATATAATATGAGCGCATTTGATACAAAACGAACTGACGTCATTTACGCTGTGCAATATGGCGTCCAGTAAGAGGCGTTTTCGTCGAACAACAGCATTTTTATGGCACTTATCGATTGAATAAAAATGTTGTGTTTTTTTTGGTGGCATATTAGCACTACATAATTTCATTGAGACATTTTTCAAAAATGGGTGTAATAACCTATTGGGGGCGCACACTTGTATTGTCTATCTTTATGTTATTTTGCATGAAATTGTGTAGCCTCTGTTGGCGATCCAAATTAAATTAATTAATATCCGCTTGGTCCAAAAAACTGCTAACGAACGATTCGTATGTAGGTACATTCAAATTACGAACACCAAAATACTTCTAAGGGTATATATATTTAAACGTACCACAACCACAACAGAATCACGTACTAAGGCACTATTTTTTATAAAAATAAATAGTTTAATTCACACTGACCACCTTGTTGGCACGACAACTCAGCTACATAAAGCTGCAGCGTCCCTATTCACACGTAACCACTGCTCGACCACCTTTTGACGCTGCGATGTGGTGTGATTGTGGTAGCACGTGTGAAACAAACCTTATATTTAAACCTATTTCTATAATTTTATACTTAATTCGAAATGCGAATTTTCATTTGTTTTATTAATACGATGCATGGGTATCTTCACAGATATAGATAGACCTAGATAACGCAAGAGCAACTACTTCGCGTGCCTATTTTCGTGCCTAACTTACGATAAAAGATCGTAAGTAAAAAAAATAAAGTAAACGTTTCCTTCCATCGGTAAGTCATTTTGTGATTAATATTATGCGTAATTAATTTAAAAAACAATTATCTTTAATCTAATACCCTCAGTAATACCTGGTAATAAGGAATAATAAGGAAAAACAAAACATTCGTATCACATTATGACGTCCAAAAAATGGCACGCTTGGTTTTCGTACAGATCGTGATACTTGCGTTATCTAGATACCTGTGGGTATCTTAGTACGAAGAATTACATCACTTCATCCTTTCTAGGACCGTCAAATCCTCGCCTGTGCCCCGACAGGCTCAGGCAAAACTGCGGCCTTTCTTCTCCCCATACTCCACACCCTGGGGGCTCCTCAGGGCGGGCCGCGAGCCCTAGTGCTCTGCCCCACGCGCGAGTTAGCGCATCAGATCTACGGCGAGGCGCTCCGCCTCAGTGCCTCCAGTCAGCTGAGGTGTAGTGTCGTCAGGAGTATCAAAGAGTCGAAGGTGAAAGAACGAGAAGCTACTATCAGGAAGAGTGGTTAGTATTTCGTTATAATAATCATAATAGTATTCAATACTTAATACTTACACCTTGTCTATTGGGTTGTTAGTTTTTTACAGCTGCTTTAGAACGTAACTATTCCCGATTACCTAAAAGTTAACTTTAAAATGCGTTATGAAATAAATATATGTATAAACTGCGATACGTTAATGGATTATCCTATTTTTTGCAGGAAATGTAGTTACATTCTATCGTACTAAGGGCGGGTTGCTTCAACTAACCATTACTGACCGGTAATAGTCAAAAATGGCGCTAACTATCGTCAAATAAAAAAAAATGTGTTGTTTCACAAAATCATTCGTCAAAAAGTTACTATTACCATTACCGACCAGTCATAGTAATTTTGTGTTGTCAAACAGGGTTGTCTATCCAGGGCGTTCGATCTGGTATCCTATGGGGTACTCTGGAATAAATTGGAAGAGGAGGGTGTCGCTCCTGAAATAATAGCCATTTTTTCATACTGGTATAACAATCAGAAAAATAATGTAAAGTGGTCAAATGTGTTTTCTGATGAGTATACATTGAACTCGGGTGTAAGGCAAGGGGGGTTAACCTCTCCGAGGTTTTTTAACCTATATATGAATCGACTGATTGAGGAACTGAGCAGCATGCATGCCGGTTGTCGCATAGATGGCGTTAGTGTTAACAACATAAGTTATGCAGACGACATGGTGCTGCTGAGTCCATCAATCAGTGGATTGAGAAAACTATTGTCTGTGTGTGAAGCTTATGCTGAGAGACATGGTTTAAAGTATAACAGTAAAAAAAGTGAGTACATGGTTTTCGTAGGGAACAATAAAAGGCCAAATAGCGTGCCACCACTTTCTTTAAATGGAGAACAATTGAACCGTGTTTCTCAGTTTAAGTACCTGGGACATATTGTGACTGACACCTTAAAGGATGACCAGGATATTGAGAGGGAACGGAGGGCACTGACGGTACGGGGAAACATGCTGGCGCATAGATTCGCTCGTTGTACGGTCGACGTTAAATTGACGCTATTTAAAGCTTACTGTCAAAGTTTCTACACTAGCGGTCTATGGGTCAAGTACACGCAAAGTGCCTACAGTGCCCTCAGAGTTCAATACAATAACATTTTCAGGTCACTGTTGCGCCTCCCCCGTTTTTGTAGAGCTTCAGGCATGTTTGCCGACGCTCATCAGCCCCGGATCTACGATTTTCTCGAACCGGGGCAAAACCTTGATAGTGGCGCCCCCCTTTCTTAAGATTTTGAGAAAAACTGTTATAACTGCCAATGAGTAGCATTTTTGTGACCATTCGTTAAAATAATAATTGTTTAATATATTTAAACTTTTTATTAGGTACTAGCTTCTGCCCGCGACTTCGTACGCGGATCCAGTTGCTTATGCCAGCGACAACGGGGTCGGCAAAATCGAAGATCTGAAACGTCTGATGTCGAATTCTAAGAGCCCGGGGACGGGAAACCAACGGGATGCGCGAGATGATTCGGGAAGTTCAAAAAGTACGATTTTGAATCATACCTCCGATGGCGGAATATGTGGCGAAGTCAATCTTAGGAGTATACGTAAATGCACTCTGTTCCTTATCAACCCAAGGAAGGTCGCCATGCCCTACGGCTATATCTGAGACACATCCGATTCTTCTGATGATATCGACATTCTGTTCAGAGAATGTCGAAGTCGATGAGAATTCAAACGTTCGTTGCGCTCTTCTTCTGTCTCTTCATGCCGTACTCCAGCAATTCTTTCTCTCTCACTTTCTAACTGATTATGAATATGTTGTTGTGTGCGTGTTCGAGACAATGTATCATAATCTCGATCCGCAGTTAGTCGCGCATCACGTTCATCACTCGTTTAAAAAGACCTGTTAGTAGATGTGCGAATACGCTGAGAACTCAAGCGTGATTCTGTATCGGTAAACGTTTCTGATTCGCGAGACAATGCATGTCGCTCACGATCAGCGGACAGTCGCGCATCACGTTCCGCACTTGTCTCTAGAAACCTAGAAGCAGATGCGTAGATACGCTGAGAACTCCAGCGCAATTCTCTATCCGTGAACGTTTCCGACTCGCGAGACAATGTGTGACATTCACGATCAACGGTCAGTCGCGCATCACGTTTCCCACTTGACTCTAGAGACCTAGAAGTCGATGCGTAGATACGCTTGGAACTTAAGCGCAATTCTCTATCCGTGAACGTCTCCGACTCGCGAGACAATGCGTGACGTTCACGATCAGCGGTCAGTCGCGCATCACGTTCCCCACTTGTCTCTCTAGAGACCTGGATGTAGATGCGTAAATACGCTGAGAACGCAGACGTGCTTCGCGATCTGAAGAGGTTTCCACGGAGCGATTTGCAGCCTGATGTTCTCGAACAGCATCAAGTCTCTCCTGACGCTCTTCGGTAGATTCTTAGATCTTATGACGCTATCTTAGATCTTATGATCCTCAATCTTTTAGCTCCTTTGGAACATTGGGAAAGATTTGACCTCTTTCTAGGCATGGTTATAGTTTTATTGTGAAGAGATACCTGATCAATTAAAATCTAATTGACTGCTCCCCTGCGTTACCGGGTAGGCTACCGTGTAAAGGAAATTAAATACTCAAATAACATAAGCAGGAAGACATATGTATTTGATAAAAAAAAAATGGGAGTTTTGACCAGAGTCAAATTTTCAATGATATACCAGCGTCATCAAAAATCAGTCCTAAACTGTTATCGCCTTCACCGCGTGGAGGTACTCCCAGCTTATGTTATTTTATAATATACAGTAAAATTAGTGATAGCTTTACAGTAAAATTAGTGATAGCTTTGATTTCCACATCAGATGTTTTTGATCTTCGATTTTTATAAGTCAACAGGAAATGCTCATCAGACCGAACAACTTTTGCTAAGACGTCATTCCTATATGTGTCATGGTGTAGCTGGGCTCTTGGAGTTCCTCATTGGGTGTTCCAGATCTTCAAATTTATTCTCTCAGCAGAAAATGCTCATCACGTGGAAGAATTTTTGCTATGGTACCATTTTTGTATCTCCTGTAGTTTAGCTGGTCTGTTGCGGTTCTGCATCAGGTGTTCAAGTTTCCAAGATAAATTATAGCCTATATGTTGCCCAGACTTAATACCTATCCAACAAAAAAAGAATCATTCAAATCCGTCCAGCAGTTCCGAAGATTAGCGTGTACAAACAAACAGACAAACAGACAGAATTTTTTTTTGGATTCGTGCTCTATCACTGTTTCTAAACCCCCCTCAATAATTATTTTTTTAATATATTCAATGTACAGACACAGTTTTTTTACTGTTTTATTATATGTATATAGATCTAATATAACTTTCATTTGTGATAACAGAAACAGAAAATATTGATGTGACGGGGATTCCCCTGGCAGAAAGATCACGGACACTACGAACGCTTTAAAAAAATTACTTGATCTGTTATGATGCGTTCATAAATCACTAAGTATGTGTTCAAAAACTAATTGGGCGTATGGAAATAGAAAAGTTTGTTTTTCAAACATTTGATATTAAGATTCGATTACTTGATAAAAACCTATGAGATTGTAGGAAAAGAGGCTTTATTTGTTCGATACTTCGAATTCTTGTCTCAAGGATTTGGCGCCCCAATGAAACTGCCGCCCGGGGCAAGTGCCCCGGTTTGCCCCCCCTTAGATCCGGGGCTGACGCTCATGTAGATGATTTCTATGCCATTATGCGAAAGAAAATAGCGTCGGTCATGAAGGCTATGCGGGGGAGTAGCAACGGTATCCTGAAAATGATAGCGGATAGGTTGGACACGTCAGTGTTCAATCGTTTCATCAAACTGCATGTGAGAGGTGCAGGGTGATGTATTCATATATATATATTTTGTCAACCTACTAACATAGTTTTTAAGTATTTATGTAACTAACACTATGGACCACTGTTGTCTGAAAATAAACAATTTTTATTATTATTATTATTTATTTTATAAACAGCTGTTTGCTGCTTGAAGCAAACAGCACTTAAACATCAAAATATTATGGAATCTCTTTTTGAATAACTTTAACTAACGGATTTTTATGTCATGAAACAACCCGTTACATTTAACGTACGTTAAACATCGCACGTCATAGTAACTTTTTAACCGTCCGTATGTAACGTTAACCGACTGTTTGAAACAACCCGCCCTAAGTGATGATATCGAATGTATTCGCTTCAAATGAATAAATCGAAAATAATTATTATTTTACACATATGTAATCCTAAAAACCTATATATTTTGAAAATAATCCAATGGATTTATATTGGAGGTTTAAATAAAATAATTGATAGGTCTCATGAGACCTATCAATAATCCCGAATAACTTTGACTGACGGACTCTTATGCCCTTATGCTCTTAATGCCTAAGGCATTAAGTCCGCCTTTGTACCTTTGTGCATGAAGTATTAATAAATAAATATCATGAAACAACCCGTTACATTTAACGAACGTAAAACATCTCACGTCATAGTAATTTTTAACCGTCCGTATGTAACGTTAACCAACCGCAGGAAACAACCCGCCCAAAATATTATAAATACGAAAGTAACTCTCTCTGTTACGCTTTCACGATGAAACGGCTGAACCGATTTTGATGTCGTTTGGTATGAAAATAGCGTGAAACCTGGGGAAGGACATAGGCTAGACAATGGCGCGATAACCGACATTCTCGCGAACTAGTAATTAATAAAAAGATCTCTCCACAAAGGTTGGCTTAAAACTAATACCTCAGGACTTTACAATCTTCATCATATCAGCCTACTGCCGTGCACTGCTGATCGTAGGCCTCCTCCAGAGATCGCCAGCCAACCCGGTCTTGGGCAGCCCGCATCCATCCGCTGCCAGCCTTTTTCAAATCGTCGGTCCATCGTGCCGCAGGGCGTCCCACACTACGCTTGCTCGAACGCAGTCTCCACTCTAAAGCGTGTCTGCTCCATCTACCGTATGTCAGTCTGCAGACGTGGCTGGTCCACTTCCACGACGCGACCGTCTAGTCCGTACTAGGGAAACCCTGTTTTACCGTTACGGATCTCCAAGCTCGCCCCAGTGTTTAAGTGAAGTGTTACATAAACACTGGAGATTCAAAACGCCAAGTTTCCATAGTAATAATAACAATATCAGCCCATAAATGTCCCACTACTGGGCAAAGGCCTCTTCTCATAACGAGAAGACACTAGCATTGATCAGCACGTGCGCTCAAGGTGGATTGGCGATTTCAGACATAGTAGATTATGCACCAAGGGGATAAAGTAGTGTCTTATGTAGAGGGCGCCGTATTGAATCACGAGCAATACGAACGATTCTAGCGTTAACTCCCGAGCGGAGCGAGGTCTAACTAAAGATGGAACAAATAATTGAAAGCAGTGAATAATCATATGATTTAGTTTATCATATGACATACCTGCTATTGTCATTTGCAATCACAGTGATTATGATTTCTCATTGGTGCGTGTATGAATGAATGAATGACATCGCGCGACCGCGGCGAACATGCACGACAATCATACGAGCGAGCATCGAGGAGTGAGCGGGACGCATCCACTCAAGCAACAAGCAAGCAATCCCTGCGTGCGAGTAGTGCGTCCGATTAACCTGCGAACGTGTCCTGTTTCATCATAATCATTATTCAATTACCATGTCATTTCATTTCAATATTTTAAATGATAAATAGTAGGAAAATCATTCTCAATGAAAAATAGCAGGTGTGAAAAGTAGCAGGTGATTTCACTGTGAGATAAAAAAAATCATATGATCATATGATTATGATTTCTAAATACCAATCATTTCCATCTCTAGGTCTAACCTTTCCAGTTTTATTAGTGTAGGTATAGTAAATTAAAGTAAATAACTGCTATTTTCAGATATCATAGTGAGCACACCAAATCGTCTGTGCTACTTGCTGAACCAAGACAATGTCAACATTTCTCTTGACAAGTAAGTATTGCCACTAATTATAGCTAATTAAATAGAAAAAGTTTAAATTTGGTATCTTTCTTGAACTCTATAATATATTAAGCGTAGGTAAGGAGTTTCTCACCCATTCTTCACCACTAGACCCGGAACTATTATCCGCAGGCCATATAAATATTTATTCCGTGCGGGAATCGAAACTGCGACACGCAGCACTGTTGCCAATCGCTTAACCACTGCGCCAATTGAATTACCTTCCACTGTGGAAGGAAATTTTAAAACGTATTCTTGTCAAAAAAACTACAATCGAATTTCGACCAAAACTTTTATTTAAGTACACCTGTGACAAACAATAAATGAATTTGAATTTGAATTTGAATTTGAGTACATCACACAAGAGGTGCTCGTGGCTAAGTAAAAGCCGTACAGATCGATCGGTCAAAGGTTAAGCTACGCTTGCCGCGGTCGGTCTGTGGATGGGTGAACATCCATTTCATACCGAGACCCCTCCGTGCCTCGGAAAGCACGTAAAGCCATTGGTCCCGGCTGTCATTCGTAGATCTTTGACAGCTGTCGTTATGGGTAGTCAGAAGCCAGAAAGTCTGACAACTAGAGGGTACCAAACAAGGGGTAATGGGTTACCTAGTAACCGGGTTGTGGAGGTAAGATAGGCAGTCGCTCGTTGTGGAAACTAGAACTAATTTCCGTGCGTTCAAGCGATTTTGCCATACCTATTATTGAAAAGAAAAGAATAAGCATTTATTGGCCCGCACAGGACGAAACACACAAATAACAACAAGGTTTAAGTATTATTACAAAATAAAAAATAAGAAACGAAATCGGTCCTGTACGATGCCAAAAGGCCCCTATCTCAGCATTGTGCTGTAACATTTAAAAACGTCACAGCGCTGATATTCTGATAGGGCCCAAAGAAAAATCAAATCAAAAATCAAATTTAATGTAACAGGGCATGGGCATTTTAGGGCCCATTAATTATGACAATTATAATCCGTGGTGCTTAGCAACTGGGTTTCTCCCAGTTGTAAACGTCCCTTTGTGCCTATTGGCGTAGTTCTGTTCTGTCTCCTGCTTGATTTGGAGGGAAGTGGAAAATATGTTTTTCTTACTCCTTCGCTTTTCTGATTAATTTCGTTGCGGGATCCAAGACAGTTGAATCGTTTCTCTGGGACTCGTCGAGCTTCATTGCTTTGGCGCTGTTCTGGTGGTCGCCACTGTTGATTCTGGCTTACAGGAATTGCAGTGTTTTGGGAATAGTGTGGCGGACTGGGCCCATATAAAAAAAAGCGGCCAAGTGCGAGTCGGACTCGCCCATTAAGGGTTCCGTAGCAGCAAGTAACGTAATATAAAAGTTTTTTATTTTATTTTTATATTTGAGTTGATTGAATGAAAGGTAAATTGCTGTTTACGATTTATGACGTATTAAAAACTACTTACTAGATCTCGTTCAAACCAATTTTCGGTGGAAGTTTACATGGTAATATAAATACATAAATATATTTTTATAGGTATATATTTTATTAGTTACATATTTTTGTTTAAGTACTTTACCTATTTTGTTATATTTTTTATATGCACCTGCCGTGTTATCTCTTCACCACCCTGGGTTGACTGGTAGAGAATGCCTAAGGCATTAAGTCCGCCTTTGTACATGAAGTGTAAATAAATAAATAAATAATGTACATCATTTATCTTTTATTAGTTTTTTTTATTCTCTTATTTTAGAAGTTACAGGGGGGGGACACACATTTTACCACTTTGGAAATGTCTCTCGCGCAAACTATTCAGTTTAGAATAAATGATATTATAAACCTCAATATAATTTTTGAAGACCTATCCATAGATACTCCACACGTATGGGTTTGATTAAAAAATAATTTTGAGTTTCGGTTATAAGTATGTGGAACCCCCAAAATTTATTGTTTATTTTCTATTTTTGTGTGAAAATCTCAATGCGGTTTACAGAATACATCTACTTACCAAGTTTCAACAGTATAGTTCTTATAGTTTCGGAATAAAGTGGCTGTGACATACGGACGGACAGACAGACAGACAGACATGACGAATCCATAAGGGTTCCGTTTTTTGCCATTTGGCTACCCTAAAAAAGAAGGCAGTTGCTCCATGTAAAACACTGGTATTCAGCTGCATCCAGTTAGACTGGAAGCTGACCCGAACATCAGATGTTGACTTTACCTAAGTACAGAGGCCAGCAATCAAGCTACAAAAATCTTTCTTTGATAGATTTCAACTCTATTACCAAATTGTAAGGTTCATATTCAATTGTACATGAACCTAAAATATAATTAATAATTATAGAGTCCGGTGGCTCATCATCGACGAGGCAGACAAACTTTTCGAAGGCTCCGCCGACCAGGCGTCGGACTTCAGACAGCAGATGGAACAGATCCTGAGTGCGTGCGGCAGCAAACAGCGAAGGATCGCCATGTTTAGCGCCACACATACGCCGAATGTCGCTAAGTGGTGTCGCCATCATATGCGGGGACTTATCAATGTCACTGTTGGTCAAAGGTGCGTTTGATCATTCTGGTTTTCATATTCAGTCCATTCTTCTTTGGAACGAGCGTCCTCTCGATATCAGGACGGCCACCAGTCAATATGCATTTAAGCGGAAATAGGGTATTACACCCATTTTTTAAAAGTGTCTCAATGAAATTCTGTAGTGCTAATATGCCACCAAAAAAACCACAAATTTTTATTCAATCGATAAGTGCCATAAAAATGCATCTAAATTTTCAATTTTCAAATTACGCGCTTGGTTTGATGAAAACGCCTCTTACTGGACGCCATATTGCTCAGCGTAAATGACATCAGTTCGTTTGGTATCAAATGAGCTCATATTAAATATGATAATTGTATATCCTTTAAAAATAATTAAAAGCATATTTTGTAATAGGTGTAATAATGAAAAAAATACGTTGGTTACGAAAATAATAAAAGTACAAAGCCTATATTACGCCAAGACAAGTTTTTGTTTACACAGCCGTATGGCGTAATAACATGGCCGCTACTATTTTACGGAGTTTTACAACAGATTAAAAATACTGAAAACTTTGAATTCAATTTAAAAATTTGTTTTGTTATTTTATGAACTAAAACTTATATTTTCCGACTGCTTAATGCCTAAACTGTCTCAAAAACATATTTATAGATTTTTTCTCGTATAGAGTAAAATACCCTATTACAAATTTCTTTTCTACATAGGTAAGCAGTAATTTTATAAACCTCTTTTATACAGGATGGGGACAGGGATACGACAAAAAATTAAAATACTGGTAATACTAGTTCATAAGAATATTTAGAAACTATCAAATAAATCCTAAAAACGAAATTTTAAAAAAAAGATCAGATATACTAAAGAGCATATAAATGTAACCAAAATAAAACACCATATGAAATATTGGTTTTCTAACTTGTGAGAAGAGCGGCAACTTGTGGGGTCATAATTTAATATTATTAATGCTGAATAAAAACAATAAGACCAAATTATCAAATCCTACCATCAGTAGCGTGCCTAGGAGTCAAATTTAGGGCAAGCCCGACAGATAAAAAAAAAATCCCGATAAATTTTAAATTCCTTTACAGAAGTATTTATTGTGTTTTTTTTTTCGTTTTGTTTTTAATTGTATTCCGTTATTGATAGCATTATTGTCCGTATGGTGTCGGACGTAAAGAATAGCACCATCCCATATCTTCCCGTGGGTGCCGTAAGAGGCGACTACGGGACGTACCAGAGAATGGGCAGCAGCATTCTCTGTTTTGTAACAACCATACTACGATCGCCGACCCGCCTGCCAAGCGTGGCGATTATGGCATAACCCCCCCCCTTGGGGGAGGCCTGTGTCCATCAGTGGACGTCTTTTGGCTGAAACGATGATGATGATGATGATTGATAGCACGCCGAGCTTTTCGGCTTTAATGGAAAGCACGCCACTGCCTACCATGATCCTTTTTTGTGCTATTGCCATCCCCACCCGTATATATAAAAATATATTTATAAAATATGTTATATAGTTATGTATTATGTAGAATACCTATTTGTGTAATTTTTTTTTTTACTGTGCACCCGCCTTGTTATCTCTTCACCACCCTTGGTTGACTGGTAAAGAATGCCTAAGACATTAAGTCCGCCTTTGTACCTTTGAAACATTCCCTTCTTTTCCAGGAACGCAGCAACAAGCTTAGTAGACCAAGAATTGTGTTTCTGCGGCAACGAGAACGGTAAACTAGTTGCGTTCAGACAACTTGTGCAGCAGGGACTGAAGCCACCTGTATTAGGTGCGCACTATAATAGTAGTTACTTATAGAAATAATGACAATGTTTCTCCTACTATCGCTGAGGAGCCCGGTTATCTGTTGTAATAGGGTATTCTACCAAAAAAATCTAATTAGCCCGTTAATTAGATTATTGAAAAATATTGGATACGTATTTTTTGTTTTATCAAATCAATAAAAACTGACGAAGATAAAATGCATCAAAGATCATGAGTGGGGGTTTGTGACGTCACTTCGCCAGTAAAAGTGTACTGACGTCACACGAGTTTTTGACGCTCTGTATCGTCTTCATTTTTTGTTTACGTGAAAAAAAAAGAAAAAACACGTGCCCATTATTTTTTGATAATCTATCTGACGGACTAATTAGACTTTTTTGGTAAAATACCCTATTGTGGTAGTAAATATTATTCTTTACATTATTTTCAGTATTCGTACAAAGTAAGGACCGTGCCAAACAGTTGTTCAAAGAGCTCATATACGACGGTATCAACGTGGACGTGATACATGCCGATAGAACACAACAGCAGGTAAATAACTATTACACACAAACATACAAAAGTTATACGATGTTATAAGCACTTGTATGAAACGTTCAGTACTTTTATCAACTTTACTACAATTACCAACTTTGCTGCTATTATCAACTTTACAACCAACCAACTAACACAACATTATTTAAACTACCACATTACTACAAATACCACATTAAGAGCGCCCATCCCGTCATATTTCCCATACAAACGCTCGTACGCGATTACGGCGTTATAACAAATCATTTTCCAAATATTTTTAACCCACGGGTATCTTGTGGTTTAAATCTAGGTTTTTATGAAGTCAAAAGCAAAATTTTTTTCAGAAACAAATTCCGTAAACACGCCCGAAAATCAGTTTTTTTGCACAATTTTGTCAGAACTTTGGCCGTTCATAATGCACTCATACATTGAAAAAGTAAAAAAAACAGCTTCATAGAAACTTTGCACATGTAACGGAGATTCTAATTTACAAACGTTTTAACCAAAAACTTATAAGGCTTTTTTAAAAACACGTATGTCCTGGAACAAGTTTTGTAAAATTTCCGTGCGCCAATTTTCCTGTGATGTTATCGCGTTCTCACTCACTCGTTTGTTTTTGAGCATAGCGTTGGTTGAAACAAAAAATTTTTCAATCACGCTCGCGTTGGAGTTCGTTCGATGGGGAAGGGCGCTCTTAATACAAATACCACATTACTACAACTACCACATTACTACAACTACGGTAGTTGTAGTAATGTGGTAGTTCCACTACCACATAACTACAATTACCACATTACTACAACTACCAACTTTACTAAACTACCAACTTTTGACGACACGGTTGGCGCAGTGGCTGAGCGATCGACTGCTGCGCAGCGTGTTGCGGGTTCGATTCCCGCCCAGGGTTAACATTGGTGTGATGAGCACTTGTGTTTGCCTTGTGTCTGGGTGTTGTTTATCTATATATGTATGTATTTAAACAAAAAAAAATGTATTTGTGTATGTATATCAGCTGTCTGACACCCATAGTACAGGGTCTCCCTAGTTTGGGGTCAGATGGCCGTGTGTGAAAAATGTCCCCACATATTATTATTATTAACTTTACCACATCGTTTCCAGCGTGATAACGTGGTCCGCAGCTTCCGCGTAGGCCGCATCTGGGTGCTGATCTGTACGGAGCTGATGGGCAGAGGTATGGACTTCAGGGGAGTCAACCTGGTCATCAACTATGACTTCCCACCCTCGGCCATCGCTTATATTCATAGGTAACGCATTCCATTATCTTTATTTAAGCTCTCAGAATATGCAAGTTAATCATCATCATCATTTCAGCCGAAAGACGTCCACTGCTGGACATAGGCCTCCCCCAAGTGTCGCCACATTGACCGGTCCCGTGCGACTCGCATCCATCGGTCACCTACTGGGAGGCCTTCCAACGCAACGTCTTCCGTTTCGGTCCGGCCTACAGATAGTTGTTCTGGGTCTGGCTGTTCGTGTATGTGAGTTTATATGTTTGTAAACGCACATACAGAAGAAATTCCTAGTGTGGGGAACATTAAAAAAAAACATCGCTCGAAAAACCGATAACCGATGGGGAAGAAAAGTTCTCGAGAGGCGACCACGAAGCGGAAGACGCAGCGTTGGTACGCCTCCTACCAGATGGACCAACGACATCGTCAAGGTCGCGGGTAACCGGTGGATGCAAGCGGCAGGTTGCAAGAGTTGTGGCGTTCTATGGGGAAGGCCTATGTTCAACAGTGGACGTCTTTCGGCTGATAATGGTGCCAATTCTAAGCTATTTAAATCTCTTTCTCTCCAATAAAACAAAAAAGAGACATATATTAATAAGAGCTGTCAATTTAAATTGATCTAAAATGTTCAAACAATTATAGTTGTTATTTCTGAACGTATTGATTAAAAACACTGCGAAGTTCAAGGGAAAAACTAATTTGACATCTTTAACTTAGTCATTGTCTGTCGCCGTCCTTTTCTTCAGCTGCCTGGTAGTAAGAGGATGCCAAATGCCTAATTTAAATTTTATCAAAGATCTACGATTTTCTAGCTTCTAACTCACTATAATGATTATCACAGATCTACGATTTTCTAGCTTCTAACTCACTATAATGATTATCAAAGATCTACGATTTTCTAGCTTCTAACTCACTATAATGATTATCACAGATCTACGATTTTCTAGCTTCTAACTCACTATAATGATTATCACAGATCTACGATTTTCTAGCTTCTAACTCACTATAATGATTATCACAGATCTACGATTTTCTAGCTTCTAACTCCACTATATTGACTATCAAAGATCTACGAATGCCGGCAGGGTCGTTGCAACGGCTTACGTGCTTTCCGAGGCATGTAGAGAATCCAGAAAGTAGCAGGCAAAGTGCTAATCATCATCACAACCGTCAGACGCCCATTGTTGGGTAGGTAGGTCTCCCCTAAGGGGGGGTTCAGCCGTAATCGCCATGCTTGGCCGATGCATGTTGGCGATCGCAGTAGGTGTTATGGTACTCAGAAGGACGCCGCTTCTACAACACCCACGGGTAGAAATGGGGTGGTGCTATTCGCGGCCGGCACCACATGACTTAAGAGCGCCCATCCCCATCGAACGAGCTTCAACGCGAGCGTGATTGATTTTTGTTTCAACCAACGCAAACCTCGAAAACAAACGAGTGAGTGAGAACGCGATAACATCACAGGAAAATTGGCGCGCGGAAATTTCACAAAACTTGTTCCAGGACATATACGTGTTTTTGAAAAAGCCTTACAAGATTTTGGTAAAAATGTTTGTAATTTAAAATCTCCTTTACATGTGCAAGGTTTCTATGAAGCAGTTTTTTTACTTTTTCAATGTATGAGTGCATTATGAACGGCCAAAGTTCAAATAAAATTGTGCAAAAAAAACTGATTTTCGGACGTGTTTACTGAATTTGTTTCTCAAAAAATTTAATTTTTGGCTTCATACAAACCTAGATTTAAACCACAAGATACCTGTGTGTCAAAATATTTGGAAAATAATTTGTTATTACGCCGTAATCGCGTACGAGCGTTTGTATGGGAAATATGACGGGTTGGGCGCTCTTAAGGGGCTATTAAACGACTTTTACAGATTTTAAACTGACAATCACGTCAAAATGTGCAGTGTAAATGATTTGAAAAAAATATATGTTTAACTAGAACATTCTCTTAATCATATAGAAAGTAAATATTTTTGATTAAGTTCATATTAAATAGTTTAATTAACTCGTGAAGTTGTGTCTGACGCGGACAAAACATTGACAATCACACAAAATCTACCAGGTATAATTATCCGAAACTTACACTATCTTACAGACAATTTTATTATCTATCTTTTAGTATACGCCTTTTTTTTTAATTTTGAAAGAATACTACTTTTATTTAATTTTTTCGACTAAATATTGAAAGTTTTGGACGCAGACTGCGTCCGTTCTGCATCAGTTTTACGTCCAAAACTCTCAAAGTTTAGTCGAAAAAATTAAATAAAAGTAGTATTCTTTCAAAATTAAAAAAAGGCGTATACTAAAAGATAGATAATAAAATTGTTTGTAAGATGGTGTAAGTTTTGTTTAATTATACCTGGTAGATTTTGTGTGATTGTCAATGTTTTGTCCGCGTCAGACACAACTTCACGTGCTAATTAAACTATATAATATGAATATAACTAAAAATATTCACTTACTAAGTGATTAAGAGAATATTCTAGTTTAACATAATTTTTTTTTCAAATCATTTACACTGCACATTTTGACGTGATTGTCAGTTTAAAATATGTAAAAGTCGTTTTATTAAACGCTAAAAAGTAAAGTATTACGTAGTTAAGTTACTAAATACTTATACATAATACGACACGGTTGGCGCAGTGGCTGTGCGATTGACTGCTGCGCAGCGTGTTGCGGGTTTGATTCCCGCCGAGGGTAAATATTTGTGTGATGAGCACTTGTGTTTGCCTTGTGTCTGAGCCTTGGGTGTTGTTTATCTATGTGTGATGTATTTAAAAATGTATTGTGTATGTATATCAGCTGTCTGACACCTATAGTACAGGGTCTCCTTTGTTTGGGGTTAGATGGCCCCGCCATACCTATGTAAAATATCCCCACATAAAAAAATATATATTTTACAGGATCGGACGAGCGGGTCGCGCGGGTCAGAAAGGTCGAGCGATAACCTTCTTCACACAAGACGACGTAGCCAACCTTAGAAGGTAAAAATTTTGTTACTCTTAACTACATACGCCATTTTGGTTTTACCTCATTCCTTAATCCATAATGATGTAACTGGACATGCGTAACGGTCAGTTGACACTTCCCGTGGCCCAAGAGCTGGGAAGAGACTAAGCATTGCCGTTCAACGTGGGCAATGCCGCCAGTTATTCAGGCGAAGGGTAAAGTGAAAATTTTTGTGCCACTTTCGTCACCTACCTACCCTTTTTCCAACTATGTTGTGGTCGGCTTCCAGTCTTAACTGGATGCAGATGAATACCAGTGTTTTGGTGCCACTTTATTATAGTTTTTTTTTTTGTTTTAAAGAATTTTATTATTTTTGTGTAAACTTCCACACTTTAATATTATAAATGCAAAAGTAACTCTGTCTGTTACGCTTTCACGATAAAACGGCTGAACCGATTTTAATGAAATTTGGTATGATAATACCTTTAGCCCTAGGGCAGGACATAGGCGGACATAGGCGATAACCGACTTTCGCGCAGACGAAGTCGTGAGCGAAAGCTAGTATTATATAATACTAAGAATGAAATCACCAAAAATGAAAAATATTATTCCTTCGCTTCCTACATACCATCTTTCTTCGCTAAGATGATACTAAATTATATTCAGTGCACTCGAGTATACCTATCTTGTATGACTTAATAATCAGCTCCATCTACCCACAGCATAGCCTCAGTGATGAAGCAGTCGGGCTGCCAAGTCCCGGAGTACATGCTACAGCTGAAACAGAACCCCAACAAGCGTAAGAAGCTCATGACGAAGGCACCCGGCAGGGACAAGATATCTACTATACTGGAGAAGAGACCTGACAAGTAAGTAGAATGCATCAATAAACAGGGAAGTAGGCACCTTGAAGACACTAGAGGAGCGGTGAATGCTTATGCAAAACCCGCACCCCGGGCCATAGGCACAGGTGGAACTGGACTGGTCATCTCTTAGCTGCCTCGGTTATTCTAAATTTGTTGAATTGCTTAATATGATTATATTTTCATCTAGACCTCTTTTAACGTATAGTACGTGCCACGAAAGATGAGACTTGACACAGACTTGATTTGATTAGCGCAGTACTCGATTTAAAGGTACTGGTATCTTTAAGTCGAGTACTGCGCAAGTCAAATCAAGTCTGTGTCAAGTCTCATCTTTCGTGGCACGTACTGTACACGACTTGTTACATTGTTCTCACATTGTACTCCTAGATCCAATATGAATGATGTAACCGGAATTTGTAACATATTATTGATTTTAAAAGAGTTTTCATGGAGTTTCTTGCTCGTTCTTCTCCATGGAAGCCTACTGTTTGGAACGAACAACTAGCCTCAACTTTCTGACTGACTGACTCTGACAATTCAAAAGTACCTGTAAATGGTTTATTTGAAATAAATGAGTTTGAGTTTGACATGCATCTCCGTCACCCCCACGATGGAGGAAGTCATGACCTGAAGAAGGTAGCCGATGGTGGCTGTATGCGGAAGGCCGGGCAAACGTGTTCGTTACCCCAGCAAGAGAGTGATATGATCGGAACGTATAATTAGGGCGTATACTGCTATAGATGTGCGCCAAATCAAAAATTTGTACGCTGTGTCATCTTGAAAAAAACGATTCCTGCTGGGCTGGCATTGTCCCAGCAGGAAAATTCTAAACGAATGATCGGAGAGAGGAATATTGTGCATGGGCAGATAGCTTATATGTGTGCTCTAATGTGCGCCAAAAATATAATTAGTGTGTCTTTAGGTTTTTTTTCAGCAGAAATCGTTTTTTCCGTTTTTTTTTTAAACGACACGGCGCGTAATTCTTTATTTGGCGCACATCTATACGCCCTAATTATACGTTCCACTCATATCACACAGGAGTTTCTTGCTGGGGTAACGTACACGGAATAAACGGCGCGCCATTTAGGAGGTTTATGTCCAACAGTGGACCTCTAGTAGTGATGATGATAATGAGCAGACACCTTCGTCATCTTTCTACCCTTATCCCAATGTTACTTGGGTCGGTGGCAACACGTTTCCTTTTTCATTCCATTCTGTCAACCGTCATGATGTCACTTTTCTTTCATATCATTTATTGGGTAGCCGCCAGATATAAAATACTAGCTGACCCGACAGACGTTGTCCTGTCCCGATCGACCTAATGGGGGATGAAAAAGGGGTGAAAAAAGGGGATGAAAAATAGATGTTGGCCTATTCTCAGACCTACCCAATATGCACAAAAAATTTCATCAGAATCGGTCAAGCCGTTTCGGAGCAGTACGGGAACGAAAACTGTGACACGAGAATTTTATATATTAGATATAAAAATAATCCCTATTTCCCTTGGTCATGACATCACGCGTGAACGGCTGAACCAATTACGCTAATTCTTATTTGTAGTGTTTGTTTTTGTAAGATGAAGGTTTTTATGAAAGAAAAAACTCAACAGATTTTAATGCATTATTCAGCAATCAAAGTCAAAGCATTTATTTCAATTAAACCATTTACAGGCACTTTTTAATTGTCAAGGAGTTGGTCAGTTAGTCAGAAAGTTGAAGCTAGTTGCTCGTTCCAAAACGTAGGTAGGTCTCTATGGAGCAGAACGAGCAAGAAACTCCACGGACACTCTTTTAAAATCAAGTTTTTACAAAATACTGCTTACATTATTCTTGTTGCTTCTATATGTGAAAACAATAATAATAATAATAATAATTTCATTTAATCAGACAACAAAGATCCATTGGGTTAGTAATAATAATAGACTTAACCTATGTTAGTACTTAATTAATAACACAGACAGTGTACAGGTAACAAGTGACCTCACCAACGGGCTGTCATGTCTCCCGGCTATAGCTCGTAGAATGCTACTGGAGCTGCCACGGAGCCTGTTTAGCAGCGAGGCCGCTTTCTTACGCCGTACAGCATTGAAACAGTCGGTACGTGCCTCAGCGAACATAGATGACGCGCTACAGTACCGAGGCAGCCGCAGCAGCACTCTAAATGCGTTGTTATACTGGATCCGCAGAGCATTGTAGGCCTTTTGGGTGTAGCTGAACCACAGGCTCCCCGAGTACAGTGACATGCAATACGCTTTAAACAGCGTTATTTTGACCGCGGCTGTAAATCGGAAGAACCGGCGGGCCAGCATATTAGCCCGAACCGACAATGCTCTGCGCTCCCTCTCCATATCTGCGTCGTCCTTCAAATCGTCCGTCACCAAGTGACCCAGGTACTTAAAAGAGTACACCCTGTGTAACCCTACACCGTTCAGTAACACAGGAGGGACGGTGGAGGGACACTTGGTACCAGACTTGAAGACCATGTATTTCGATTTGCCTTCGTTGTATACCAGGCCAAGAGAAGAAGCATACGACTCGCAAATATCGAGAAGCCTACGGAGCGCACCAACCGAGGGGGCCAGCAGCACCATGTCGTCTGCGTAACTTAAATTATTGAAGCAGACTCCATCAATAAAGCAACCGACACGTGTGCCGCTGAGCCGCTCGATCAGTGCATTCACGTACAGACCAAACAACAAAGGTGATATCAGGCCACCCTGCCTCACGCCACACTCTGGCCTACTTGGCTCTGAGATCTCTCCTGCCCAGCGCACCCGACTCTCCTGCTCCATGTGTACCGCAGAAGTGAGACGAGCTCTGACGGCACCGCGGTATCAGACAATTTCTGCCAGAGAACGTCAAAGGAGACAAGATCAAAAGCCCTGGACAGGTCTAGGAAACATGCATAGACAGGTGTTTTCCTGTCTGTGTAATACTTGACAGCATGCTTTAAACTAAGAATAGCAGTTTCTGTTGACAGCCCTGGCCGAAACCCAAACTGGGCATCATGCAGTTTAATGTGGGTATTCAGGTGCGAATTAAGCACACTGTCAAGTATTTTAGCCACGACGGTAGCCAGGGAAATCGGCCTATAATTTGACCTGTCCGTGGAGTCTCCGGTCCTACTCTTAACCACAGGTACCACCAGAGCCCGCCCTATATCGGGAGGAAGGTATGAATGACCTAGGCACAGATTAAACAGAAGAGCCAATACGCGAGGCAAGTGGTACCCACCATGCTGCAGGTGCTCGATGCTAAGCCCATCGTGCCCGGGGGATTTACCCCTCTTCATGTTTTTAATTTTCGTCTTAATATCTTTTGCTAGAATTACTGTAGTTATATCTGTAGCACTGTCCTCAGCATCAAACTCCCGGCACGGCGGACCCAATCGCGACTTCACATCAAAATGCATACTAAATAAATCAGCAATATTTTTCGAGTTGGAAACACCATCAATACTCACAGGGACGCCAGGTCTAGAATTAAGCTGTTTAGTGCTCTTCCAAAAACCCCCAAAATCTGAACTCGAATGGCGTTTAGCTAATAAATCCATTCGAATCTGATCCTGGTTGTTCTGACACCATTTGAGCTTCCCTTTGAAGATCTTACGAGATTCTAACATTGCGTCAAATATGGCGCCACAAGCCGGTCTACCACACCCCAACCACGTATTAAATTTTATCTTAGCGTTCCTGTGAGCCTCGCTTACAAATTTGTTCCACCCAGTCAATGGTTTCTTACGGTTTCTTCCCTTGCACACATACGTATAACTCGCATTACTACTTAAAATGCTAACAATGTCCTTATACATGTAATTTATAAAGTTAATATGACTAGAGTCCCTACAGAACCTACCACAACATTGTTGTAGCTCGACAGGCAGGTCAATATATTTTAGCTGTTGATTACACATATTTTCATAGGAACGACATTGTTCTACGCTTCTCTGTCCCCATTGTATTCTACTACGTAATGGGCTTTTTACATTCGTTTTTTGTCTTATAACATTAAAGTCACAGGTAAGAACCAATGGAAAATGGTCAGACCAGAACACATCGTACTTTACATATACGTTCAAAACACTGGACTGGACTGCTTCTGTCGCGAGACAGTGGTCCAGCCAACGCTTGCACCCATGGGCCTCGCTGATGAACGTGAATGTATCAGACGTTAATTGCAATTTATTAGTGTCCACACACGTCCAGTCCTGTTCCTGTGAGAAAACCACAAGTTCATTATAAAAACGCTCACCTGGATGGGCATTGAAATCACCAAGTATGAACACAGACTCGATACCACTCTCGTCAATGATTGCACTGATTGAACTGAGACAATCCGTGAATTCAGGCACATTTTCCGCTATGTCTATTGGCATGTACACGCAAATCACAAGCTCTGGGCGACCCTCCGTAGTGATTCGTATTGCAGTAATACGCGGATTACTGCACGGTATTATTGCGACGCACTTAAACACTGACTTACGCCACAGCAACGCCACACCACCGAACGGCCGGCCTCGGAGGATGCCAGCAGATGTATCCACAGCAGACGTACCCGTGCTCGCGAAGTCATCGTGAATATTCTCCAAGAAAGATAGTTCACCCGGCAGTAGCCACGTTTCTTGTAAAGCGATAATATCCACAAAACAACACAGCTGTTTTACAGCGTCTATGGAACGCTTGACACTCTTGCAGTTGTATGTTACAAGGGTTGTACTACACAAGTTCATTTAGCAGATTTATCGTTCTGTTCTTCGATACCCAGTTCCGGATTTTTATAAGGTCTAAACCGCCTACAAGTTACACCGGCCGGCCATAGTTCCTCATTCATAAATATTTCCAGCCTATCCGAGCACACTGATAGTTTGTAAGCATTATATTCCTTTTGTTTTTTTCATTTTAATTTTTTGTAGATGCACTTTATCATTCGTTTTAGCCATTATATACTCCGCTATATCATTCGCCAAAGTGTCCTTGTGCACATTTGATAAAAATAAGTATGTCTTATTCGAACTAGCAGGCTTGAATCTCTCTCCAGGTCCATACACGGCTTTACCACGCACGACTTCCTTTGATTCTAAGTACTTATTTTTGTACCTCTTTTTCTGTACAGTTATCCACCCTTCACTGGGGTATTGTGATTTCCACTCGCCTTCGCAAACTATATCCGCAAGACTTTACTTTGTTTACGGTGTTATGATCATTAGCACCTACATCGCACTTGTTTGAGCCGCACTCGCTCGCGATAACAAACTGGTTTGTATTATTACTCAGCGCGGGCGAACAGCTGACCGGCCGTGTCAAGTCATCGGCGACCGCGCCGTCAGGGGGCGCATCGATGTTATATTCAGTTATGCTTCTAGTAGTTTTAGCGGAATTTCCTGGATTTTTGCAGACACTTCCCGGTTTTTGAGGGCATATAGGGGATCGCCAGTTGTCTACGTCCAGTGTTTTTTCCTCGAATAAAGTATTATTTGTATGGTTAGAATTATTTATAATATCAACCGGATCACTATGACATTCGTTATTCGATACAAATGCTCCTCGCTTACTATTTACATACTTAGTATGATCTAACCCAACCACTGATGTAGACTTCATGTGATCGACTTCTTGTTTTATGCTATCCAGCTGGTCGATTGTAGCACTGATTTCTTTGAGATATTTTACCTCCGTTTGCAGAATTATGATATCTTTTAACAATGACGTGACATCTATATGATCAAACGTGATCGGTGGCAATTTATCCAATACCCTGGCAACAAAGATAGGTGTTTTGTCAGGGTCTGTGATCTTGAAGACCGAAATTATGTCTTCAATTTCCTTTTGTTCTTTGTTCTTGCGTCGTGATACATTGCGGGTACTTGTGGAAACTGATTCGAACAATAGATTCTTTGCACAAGTTATTTCTGCCGTAGAAAACGAGCTCACGCACAAACGGATCAAACTTTCTTCATCCATTATACATATTTTGTTTTGTACAAAACATAACAACTCATTAATTACTATATTGCACTGCGTACACTTTAATTTCTCGGAAGTCATTATTTCGCTTCGACCGTACGACAAGCGCTCGCGCAGCGAACTGCGATTATATATATTATATTTTTTAATAAAATTAATAGATAGATTGATTCAGGAGGAAGGTTTGTACGTATAGTTTGATCTACATTGCACCAGTACGAAGCCGGGCGGGGCGCTAGTCTAGAATAAATTGTAGATTGATGAATCTAAGAGCTAATTCATGTCTTTGTATTCACTTTTCAGAAGAAGAATAGAAGCAGCCAATGCAGCTTTAAAAGAAGATAAAACAAAAACCACAGAGTCAATAAAAAATGCAAAAATGAATAAACAAAGAAAAACACAGAATTTTGAACAAAAACAAAACAAGAACACGCCAGAGAAGGGTAAGAATAACAAGAAAAGAAAAAAGAAGAATTTAGCTAATAACAAGAGTAAGAAAACTGTTAAATAATAGTATATATAGGTCTGTTAAAAAACTAAAAATGGTTTTATTTTGGAGCTTGTGGCTAAGTTAAAGCCGTACAGATCGATCGGTCACAGGTTAAGCAAAGCCGCGGTCGGTCTGTGGATGGGTGACCATCTCTTAAATACCGAGTTCCCTCCGTGCCTCGGAAAGCACGTAAAGCCGTTGGTCCCGGCTGTCATTTGCAGATCTTTGGCAGTCGTTATGGGTAGTCGGAAGCCAGAAAGTCTTACCACTTTGTAAGACTACTGGGTAACACGATACCACGTGGTGGATACACGTGGTATCGTGTAGTGGTATCAGTAGCTAGGTTGTAGAGTTCAGACGGGTATTCATTTAAAACACTGGTATTCAGCTGGCAGTCGTTATGGGTAAGGGGTTCAAGCGATTTTGCCATACCTATTATTGGAATCAAATTTAATGTAACAGCTCACTTTTTAGGGCCCATTAATTATGTCAATTATAATCCGTGGTGCTTAGCAACTGGGTTTCACCCAGTTGTAAACGTCCCTTTGTGCCTATTGGCCTAGTTCTGTTCTGTCTCCTGCTTGATTTGGAGGGAAGTGGAAAATATGTTTTTCTTACTCCTCCGCTGTTCTTTTCTGATTCATTTCGTTGCGGGATCCAAGACAGTTGAATCGTTTCTCTGGGACTCGTCGAGCTTCATTGCTCTGGCGCTTTTCTGGTGGTCGCCACTGTTGATTCTGGCTTACAGGAGTTACAGTGGTTAGGGAACAGTGAGAGAAAAAAAAAAAAAAAGTCGTTATGTGTAGTCAGAAGCCAGAAATTCTTACCAAGGCTATCGTGTTACCTAGTAACTGGGTTGTGGAGGGTCCGATAGACAGTCGCTCCATGTAAAACACTGGTATTCCCCCGCGAACCGCAACCCGCAACACGCCCCCAGTTGGTCCCTTAGTTAATTTCCTGAAAATATTTCACCCCTAAGGGTGGAAATTTAAGGGATCGACTGATTTTTTTAGGTGTCACAGTTTCGTAATTAATTTGTATGATTGGAAGTAGGCACTAAAAAGCGTAAAAAAAAGTTTTTAAGAAAAAAGACGACCGCCTTCAGAAAGTAAAAAATTACTTTAAATTCGCTAGTCGGTGGCAATACAAAACAACTAACAAAACCAAAGTCACTGACTTGCGAATTTAAAGTTATTTTTTTTACATTTTGAAGGTCTTTTAGGTCAAAAAGATTTTGCTATTAAAAATTCTTCGTCTTTTCAAAAAAAGATAAACAGAATATTTAATACATTTTAATTACATTGGAAACTGAATTCTAGTTCAATACCGCTATGATTTAGAATCCTAAAGCATGTCAGTCTTCAAAGGTACTAAAATAAAACGACAGTCCATACAATTATGTAACATCTATTATAATTTTTTCATACAAAATATACAGTCTTCACGTTGTAGTTAATATTATACAAAAATAATCTTTTATTTTAAAGTTACAACATTATTTTACAGGAATAACTTGTAATATTTGCTTGAAAACAAGATTTTATAATCTGTTAGAATATGTCATTCTACTGTGATTTTTTATCATAATATTATACAAGGTGTAACGTCAATACGCAAAACCTGAAAATAGTTTGATTAGAATAACGAGGAGAATCAATTGAACCATTTTTTAATAAAGGTCACATTTTTCAAAAAATCTACATTAAACATGTTGCCCTGTCTATTTATTAATAAGTCAAGCCATCACGTGCGCAAACCTGCCAAAATAGGTAAACAAACACAAATGGTTGTCGTCCAATTTAAATTTTCTCATACGCGTAATAATAATAGTTCTTATTTCAATGCAAATACGAGTCTTGGTAAAACTAAAACAGCACATAAAACCTTTATTTTTTTATGATTTTTTTTCTCTCAGAATTATGTTAATTGAATTAAAAATCATTTGGGGTGTCTGAGGTTTTGCGTGTTTAACGTTACACCTTGTATAAATAATATTCTCCTAACCGATTCGGTCACGGCGCGACAGACTCAATGGACTCTAGCCAAGTACGCAGAAGATATTGGCACCGATTCCCTTATGTTCACTAACTAAACTAAAATTAGACAATTGGCATCTCTTACTGCCAGGCAGCTGAAGAAAAGGACGGCGATAAGAGATGTCAAATTAGTTTTACTTAAACTTCACCGTGGTTTGATCCATACGTTCAGCAGTGCTATTCTGTTACAATCTCCTTCGATGAACACCTATACCCTGTTCACAATGAGATTAGACATAAACACAAACCTTTTCTACAGTCCCTTCAACCGATTTTGACTACTATTCCGTAGACTTAAGGATGACATTAGAGGCAAAAAAGTGGTTACAATAACAACTGTTTACTGCAGTTGCCATTTGTCATGCTACCAACGCAATATGAGTCAAAATCGGTTGAACGGACTGTAAAAAAGGTTTTTGTAAATGTCTAATCTTATTGTGAATAGGGTATAGGTGAAGCGAGCTGTCATCCGATTGTAGTGCTTTGTAAATCCATCCAGCATCGGGACAGATGACAGCTTACTTCACGTAAGGTTCACCGAAGGGAGATTAATAATTGTGTGAACATTTTAGATCAACTTAAATTGACAAATTGACAGCTCTTATTAATATCTGTCTCGTTCTTGTTTTATTGGGGAGAAAGAGATATAAATAGCTTTAAATAAATTTACTCAAGCACAGCAGAGTTGGCACCATTTATAGTGCATAAATATGTGCACTCCCTCTTCCCTCACTCTCACAGCACAAAGTACGTAAGGTTGCGTCGCGCCAGAGCAGAGACCGCTCAGAACAAACCGCCATTTTTACCACGCAGACATTGACATTACGTTTATAGGCATTCTCAAGCAGTTTCAAGCAGACTTCAGACTCGACTGTCACGTGTTGTCTAAATGAATAAATGAGAGACATTGACATTTCACGACGAACAAGAAAATTTTGTTATAAAAAATGGCAAAGAGTTCCAACCAGTGTCAATAAAATTTCATATTGTCACAAATAAAACCTACAGAGTCAATACAGTAGCAGCCCTAGAGAAGTCTGGCAAGTTTAGGTAATTATTTTTGAAGATGGCGGGAGCGGTCCTTCTGTACCCTCTATATTTTGTGCTCACAGTCAGTACAACTATTATTTAACAAGCAAATATTACAATTAAGACAACATTAAAAACATAATTTTCAGCCAATCTCTAAATAGAATATGGCACTGATTTTCAAAATAAAAAACGATGTTTTCAACGCCTCGTTAAAAAAGTTCCTACTTAGATATATATTTCATTTAGTCATAATTGGTCCTTACACGTTAACATTTAAGCCTCTGCAACTGGCTGATAAGTTCCGTAGCAAAATAAAGCACATTTTATAAGAATTAATATTCAGAAAAAGGCAAAAACAAACCATACTCAAAATAAAAACTGTTTACAGAATGCGTCAGTAATTTGACCATCTCAGAAGAAATTGGTTACCATCAACCAACATTTAGAAGACAGTGGTTGCCGTGACATAAGTGTGCTTTCAAAATGTGCTCGCATTTTCTGCTATATTGAGAACTTACAGATTATACCATCGTCTAAAACCTGGACGCTTAATTATTCTCTAGTAAACAAAATAGTATTCGTTTTCAGAGTAACAAATTTAAATGTTTATAGAATTATATACATATACAGATTTATTAAGGATTAATCAAAATAATGGCTTAGTTATCTATCTAATCAAACAATATTTGGCAAGTTTAAATTCAAACTAAAGTCAGTCTTCGTTGGGAATCAATTTATTTAAATTGATGTTACCATTTTAATGGTATAGGTACATGGGGCTCAATATGTTATTACCATCCAACAAGGATTTTAACCATTATTTTGACCACCATCTTAAAGATGTAGCCTAGAATCGAGACTTTCAAAAGGGAGATTCTTGACAAAATGGCAAGTAAATTAAAAAGTGAAAAAAAAAACAAAATTTACATACAAAATATAACTTATTTATAAAAAAATATACAAACAGCTGATTTACAGAGATCTCGGGCGAATATTCATTTTATACAAGCAGCTTAACATACAGAAAAAAATTGCTAGAAAAAATATTATAACTTAAACAAAATAATTTTATTTACAGTTTTAAAAGTGCTGGGAAGCTAGTAAAAACATCAATAAAATGAGTAAACTACTTCGCGTTAGCGACCCATTACTTAGCACAGACACACAATAATAAACAACGACACATTACAACACAATATACAAAGCATAAACGCAATAACCAACAAGAAATTCAACACAGAAGTTTATGGTTGCTGACAACCAACACTTCAAAACGTTTAAATATTTACCACAACACTATAGTCACCACCAACTAACAAAGCCTACATTGGTTACCCATCAACCAACACTCCGAAGCCCATGGTTGCCAGCAACTTACATTTATTCACATAACCAATCGCAAGGCAATCTTGGCATCTTATTCGCTGGCCACGGCAAGTAACCAGCGGTTTTGAACACCCAATAGTCATAAGAAACCTTGCTGATGAGTAGGACTAGGATGAGTACTTCAAGGCCTATGATGTAGTATATGTAGTCAGTCCAATCGCGGGGAGTGTGGCAAACTTGCGACTCCACTAAGTCAACTACTGGAACGTTGTCGTCACAATTCAGCATCTTGTAATCGGGGATGTTTTTGAAATTTTCAAGGAGCCAGGGCTGGAAGGAAAAGTATTTATTATTTAAATGATGGTGTAGAGAATCTATTCTACTCTATCTACATATTGGGTTTCTTTTTTATGTTAATCACTACAATTAAATAAATATGAAAATGACGTTGACATAACAATAACGGTTGACAATTTAAAAGTTGGCAACCAGTAACTTCTAATGAACGGGACTTCTTAATAGACCATTGGCACAGTGGCTTCTTTTTTTTGGCACGAGTGAGAAATCCTCACGAACGCCCAGACTGCCACATTTATGTGACAGTCTGGACTGTCGAGTTCGACTTTTACCGGCTAAAACCACCCTGCCCTGCGTATATGTGACGTGGTCAGAGAAACCAAAACAAACCTTGGTTAACATTGTCTAATATTTAATATTTTTTTGGGTTTTTAATTTCCGATGTTTTAAGTGTCTGTATAAAACATCGGAAATTAAAAACCCAAAAAAATATTAAATATTAGACAATGTTAACCAAGGTTTGTTTTGGTTTCTCTGACCACGTCACATGGTGTCCATGTCTGCAGACGGACAGACGGTAGATGGAGCAGACACGTTCTAGAGTGGAGACCGCGTTTGGGCAAGCGTAGTGTGGGACGCCCTGCGGCACGATGGACCGACGATTTAAAAAAGGTGGCTGGCAGCGGATGGATGCGGGTTGCCCAAGACCGGGTTGGTTGGCGATCTCTGGGGGAGGCCTACGTTCAGCAGTGGATGGCAATAGGCTGATATATAAGTGTCTGTATGTAAGTTTATATGTTTGTAAACCCACCCACAATACAGGAGGAAGTTCTGGAGGGAACGTTTTATAAAATGAAAAAAAGAGATAGAAACAACGGGTTATCTTACCTTGAGCGTCTTCTCAGTGTTGCAGTCACAGTGTATGAAGTTACCAGCTATGGAGAAAGCGGGACCCGTCGTGTCGAAACGGTTTGATAACACATATGTATGTATCTGGAATAAGTACATTGTCATGAGACCTTATACTGATACTGTAGGCGATTCCTAAAGTGAATTCCGTGGAGAAGTCCCCAAGGTTGAAAATTGCATCATGTGACTAGGTATCCAACACCATCATAATCATCATAAACAGCCCAAAGACGTCCACTGCTGGACATAGGCCTCCCCAAGGAGGGGGGGGTGTGCCATAATCGCCACGCTTGGCAGGCGGGTTGGCGATCGCAGTATGGTTGTAACAAAGGCACAGAGAACGCTGCTGCCCATTCTCTGGTAAGTCCCTTAGTCGCCTCTTACGACACCCACGGGAAGATATGGGATGGTGCTATTCTTTACGTCCGACACAACACGGACGATATTCAACAATTGTTAATAAAACTGTAAAATAGTTCCATTCTTCACATTACAAGTAAATGTAGAGAATGGAAGAGCATCATAAATGATGCACTGTAAAAAACCGTTATTAAATCATTTCTAGACGTAAGTTTCTAACAAATAGGGGCAAATAAAATAGTTATTAGATATCATTTCTAAGGAAAACCATGTGGCATGTGGTGTGTAATAGGATCCCCTGCTATAGACTACAACCTACAACATCGAGTATTAAACTCAACCATAGACTAACCTGGAAAAACTATAACCCATCAAACCTATTATTTTACAAGCTTGAAGCTCGTGGCTAAGTAAAAATCGTACTTATCGACCGTTGATGGTTAGGCTACGCTTACCGCGGTCAATCCGCGGATGGGCGACCATTCATTCCATACCAAGACCCCTCCGTGTCTTAGAAAGCACGTGAGGCCGTTGGTCCCATACTGCTGTCATTCATAGATTTTTGACAGTCGTTAATCAAAGGTAGAAGCCAAAATGCCTGACAACCAGTCTTACCAAAAGATAACGCGTTACCCAGTAACTGGGCTGTGGAGGTCAGACAAGTCGCTTTATGTAAAACACTGGAATTCAGCTGTACCCGGTTAGATCAGAAGCCAACCCCAACATAAATGGGAAAAGGCTAGGCAGGTAATAATATTCTACAAACTCCATAATATTACTTACAGTCTTCAGCTTATTATAAGCTATAGAGAAGAGCATGAAGTTGTCTATGAACTTGGTGCCCTCCAGCTCTAGGATGTTGGGGATGTCGTTGTGGTCGACTATCAGCTGGCGCAGGTGTTCATACGTGGGGTCATCTGCTACGGTCTGCAGGGACGTTATCTGGAAGAGGGGTTAATACCTAAAATATATATTTTTGAGAACAAGACTGATGGGAGGTGTTCCATTTAAATTATTTACCTACTATGCGTAATAAATTGAAACGCTCGTACTACAGCGGTAGGTAGAAACTACCGGTCGAAAATGCTTCTTTTCGAAGGACATTGTTTGACTTTGACCAATGTCAAAGTATGTTTTGCTAAAGTCAAGGTATTTTTCTACAATGTCGTAATAGCCCAATGGTTAGGAATCCGCGCCGTCGTCGCCTCGCCGGACGCCTCGTATATGAGGTTGTAGGTTCAAAATCGGGCAAGTGCCAATGTGACTAACTTGGTCATGGTTTTCATGAGTTGCAGGAGCTGAGGATAGTGCTGGTCCCATAAAAAAAAGAGAAACTCACATTATTACACGACACATTCAACTTGACTGTGTTCTGAGGCAGGTCAGTTGGAAGCGAGGTGAGGTTCCTCTGCGAGCAGTCCACGGCCACCAGGTTGGTGATCTCGTCGCCGAGGAATTCCAGACGCTCAGGGATGCACGTACAGTTAATGTTCGCTGGTTTTATGTTGCGGCAACTGGCGCTTAGCTAGAGACGAGAGGAATGATGTTAGAAAATGGTGATAGAACTTGCGGTCAGCAAGGTGACATGGATTGAGTCATCATGATCATCATATCAGCCTAGGCTTCCGCCAGAGATCGCCAATCAACCCGGTCTCGGGCAGCTCGCATCCATCCGCTGCCAGACGCTGCAGCAAGAGCGTTTACGCACAGCTTCCGATCCCAGTCCGTGAAATGGTGGTTCCAATCATAGAAACAATGATAGCGACCGATGTTTTTGTGTAAGTTGTACGGTGCATGGTATGATGGAAAAAGGTTTATAATGATTTTATGTAGTACCTACCTCGGTAGGCATAGTGAAATACGGGTGTGTACGCAACTGGGTTTTTATTGCTTTTAGTGAACTGCGTAGCAGTTGGCGAGTGAAAGGGCCAAACTAGAGGCATCGGTTTCGGTAAATTTTCGAGAGGAGAGGAGATATACCCATCTCCTTCTTTCTTATACCTATGGTCCCAACCAAATGTCATAAATCGGACGGATTTAATGAGAATCCAGTGCACCATTTCTCATACAAATAATACTTCGGCTACTTTGGACCCTCACTCCTCGGATTAAGACCGCTGCACACTTGTAACACCCGACGCCACTTCACACTTCACTTCACTTCAATAACGTGGCGTGTTTAGGTGTGTTTTCACCTTTATGATTATATCCAGTGCGCAAACGCTGTCAATAACACAAGTGCTAAAATAATCTTGAAAATTCAAATGATCTTTACAGAAACCACAACAGGAAGAAACAGGAATTTACGTGGAAATACCAACAGTACCTCTTTCTGTATCCTAAGATGGTCAATCTGGACTATTCTGACATCCTTGAACCAGTTGAAGCTGATGTCCAGTGCGCAGTACGTGTTCTGGTAGTTGAGGAAGGTGACCAGTGAGAAGTTGTTCGCCTCCATCGCCTTCTGAAAGTTCTTGCAGGGGAGGTACTTGTTGCCTGAGGATGTAAGGAGGAAAATACATTTTAATTAGGGGAAGAGTTTGTGAAGGTAGAATAGGTAAGTACAATAGTAATTATGATCAAGTTCTTGCTTTGTTATTATTTTGGTAAGGAGATGGATCAGTGACATGAACCCCCAAAACCATCACTGAACCCACACGGTTGGCACACTGACTGAGCGATTAACTGCTTCATTGTGTGTCGATCGTTCGATTACCGTACAGTACAAATATTTTTATGGCCTATTAGGTAGTTGTACCGGGTCTGGCTGTTTGTGTATGTGAGTTTATGTTTGTAAACGCACACAGGAGAAATTTCTAGAGAGGGGCAACGTCTTTTCAGAAAAAAAAAAACAAAGAAAGAATTGGGCAAATCACACATTTCGAACATGACGAATAGTTTTAGAAAAAATCACGTGACACTGACGAATCGATGAAAGAATTTATGTCAAACTAGCTGACCCGACAGACGTTGTCCTGTCCCTTACGTACCACATAAACCTTCCATGGACTTCCACAAATATTTCGAGACCAAAATTAGCCAAATGGGTTAGCGGTTCTCGAGTTTTACCGAGACTAACGAACGACGATTCATTTTTATTATATAGATAGAAGATACGACCACGATTCTCAGTCATGAGGGAACGACTAGAGAGAGAGAAGATAAACCTTTTACACGCACTTTTGAATGGTCAAGGAGTCAGTCAGTCAGAACCTTGAAGTAGATTTCAATGGAGAAGAATGAATAAGAATGAGCACCGAACAGATTCCTCAATTGTTTCTGGGCCACTAGAACTGCCTTTCCATTGATCAGATGGCTTCAACTTCTCACCTGACAAATCCACGGAAATCTTCCGGTTGCTATGCACGAGGCTCAGAGGAAACTCGGTCAGGTTGTTGGCTGAGGCGTCCAGCACACTCAGGTTGAACAGGTTGGCGTAGGGGCGCTGTATCGACGGCTGCAGCTTGGCACTCGTCAGGTTGTTGTTGGAAATGTTCAGGCAGGCTACTGAGGAGTGTCTTTTGAACTGGCCTGAAAGTTGAAAAGTTTTGGTTAACCTTAGGCATTTTTATAGGAGTTAATTCATTTATTTACTTGCCTACCTAATGTTCTACACAATGTTTATTGTTTGAATAAATATAAATACAATACAAATACAATACCCAACAGGCTTGACACCGGTACAATTTACTGAACGTACCATCCAAATCATTCTCTTTTATACATACAAATCTGTATGTCTATTCTATTACAATCTCCCTCGGTGTACACCCAGGTGAAGTGAGCTGTCATCCGTTCGTCTGCTTTGTCAATCCCTAGCATCGGGACGGATGACAGTTCACTTCACCTAACTATTCGCCCAACCCAAATATTCGCCTTACTTAAATAATACAAAATAGACTTTATTTCAATAATGGTAGGGTACACTTTGTATTATCCAAGTAAGGAGAATATTTGTACAAATACGCCATGTGAAGTGCCGGCTTCAGATAACCTATTTACAGTTTGCACCACAGATACTACGTTGTTGATCAATGTAAACTAAGTTAAACGAAGAGTACTTAAACCAAGTAAAATGTAGTAAGAAAAAAAATCTTCCATTTGGTGCTGTTTTTCACTACTTACTATGTACAGTCACCAAAAGAGACAAGTATCCATGTCGCCGGGAATAGTTAAAGTTTACTTAGAAACCAAAGGAGGCTTTCAAATGAAATTTAATTAAATCATTCAACTGTTTATTCTCTATTAATTGTATTTTATTTTATTCATAAACACCCATCGGTTTCTAAGTAAACTTTAACTTTTCCCGGCGACATGGATAGTTATATCTTTTGGTGCCCGTACGTGAGCTGAATTGTTGATTAGTATTATATTGCTATGAGAATAAGGTTGTGATGTGCAAGGAACGGGCGGTAGGATGCAGGAGCTTATGTGAAAATTTTGTCCAATACTTACTTGTGTAATTGGTGTTGATACTATCCGTACTCTTATCTTAGTTAAGCAGGAAAAGTTAAGAAATGGTTAGTTAGAGAGAAACAACTTTTACAATGTGTTTCGTAATTCGATAGGTACTATTCCTGATAAACTTGAGCTAAGTATATTGTAACAACCCAGAAAACTAATCTTTCTGCTAGTATAAGTTCCGTCAAAATCGATCCAACCGTTCCAGGGTTTAGCCGGAAGAAACAGACATATTTTTTTATACTTAAATGGTTTTTTTTTTATTAAAGTACCTACTTTCTGCATTTAGTTGTTATTTTAGCATTACAAACAGACACTCCAATTTTGTTTATTTGTATAAGTAGATTACCTCTACATTTCAAGGAAAGAATCGATGAACCAATCACCCTAGGTATATTACGGAGTAATAGTTCCATAGTCAACCTCCCAAATACAAAGATATCTTACCGACAATCTTCTCGATGTTACCGTCGGTGAACGCCATGGACGCGAGCCGCCTGAACATGGCCTGCGACACGTCCAGCTCGTCAATAGATGCGTTCAGCACGTGTAGGTACGTCGTGTTCTGAGTTACTGGAATAGGAGACGGGAATGTTAGAAATTGACGGTACAAAACTTAACTTACCTACTTACTACACTTAGGTACCTATTTAAGAAATAATAAAATACAATTCCAAGATAAAGTTTAAAGGGGGCTCTAGGCCGGGAGCCCAAAGGGCATCAAAAAACTCTGGGACACATGACCAACAGGCTAGCAGCATTGCGACGTTGTATGGCAATTAAAATACTGATTCTTTGGCCCAAGAATAGACCAGCCTTCGAGTCACATGAAGAGTCACCCAGCCGCTTGGCGATGTTCCGAAAAACAAGATGAAGACTCGAACCGCATGGCTTTAGACTACCCTAGAGTTTTCAATTAAAATTAAGTTAAAAAACTAAAACTCGATTGCGATAAAAATGTTCTTCAGACATTAACGTCTTTTTTACCCAACCCAAATCCCAAGTCCCAAAAGTAAATGTTCAAACATAAAGTAACAATGGTCTTCAGAAATTTTTCATTCATCTCAAATTCCGAGAGCAGTGATTCACCGAAACATCTCGGTCCCACGTTTCCTCTTACTGAAGAACAAAGCTAATCGTTGCTTAGCCTTAATTGCGATAATTACCTCTGTACCGACAAAATGATTTATTATCTCCAAAACGGTAGCTAAACATCTAAATAAAGTGAAACTGGGGAGTACTAAAAGGTAAGGCGTATAGATATGCACTTGATATTTTAACAATGCAAAAGGATGTATCAAAAACCTTTTTTACAAAAACGACAACCACAAAAATAACTTTATTTTCCGTTTGTAGTTTTATATCGCCACCGATTTCCGAAATAAAAGTTATTTTTTACTTTTTCGTTTTTAAAAGTGGTCTTTTGTGTTAAAAAAAAACTTCAAATTGGTACATTTATGTGTTACTTCTACATAGTCCAAAATAATCGCTTCCCGCCGAACTTAGTTACTTTTAGTATTAGGGCAGGGCCAGTTACTTCATCAATTATACAGGCTCTAAGTACGTACTATTAGTAAGCTGTAAGTACCATTAATTATACCGTAGTTTTAAATAATTGACATGCAGAATCAATTACTTAATTAACCGTTATTAATGCAAGTAAAACATTAAAACGCAGAGCTGTTGGTACTTAGATAGCACTATCTTTAGAGGTTGCTTCTGATAACCTTTTGTTATAGAATATAGATTGGTATTTTATATGTAGATACATATATTATTATACAGGGCGGCTGGAACATTGACGTCCAAAAATAATTTTTGCACCACGCTGTCTTTGAAGGTCGATTTTAAACAAAGTAGCCCTATTAAGTACTACTTTTTTTAATGATTATGAAAGCTGAGAGTCTGGCGCCTGCAGCCTACTTAGGAACCATGCACTTACCTGTTTAGGTTTTTAATTTCAAGTTGAAAATTTAAGCTATAATTTACCGAATGTCATTTTTTCACTTTAGACCAACTTTTTCATAACTTTCATCACAGTTACGAAGCTGGTTATTTTATTCATAAAAGTACTACTCATAAAGATTCAGTTGCAAGAAAAAAATCTCGACAAAGTTTTCACACTTTTTTTGGAATAGTTTTTAGATTGGCCAGGTCGAAAATTCTTAAAAAATCAGAAACAAATCATAACTCGAAAACTATGAAAAGTCGCGGAACATACGATTCAGATACCCCACGATACGAGGGACCAAAATTTTATTTTTTGGACGTCAATGTTCCGACCGTCCTGTATTTGTTAACCATGTATTTGTAGTTGTATTAGTATTTTATTCAACACACAAAAACACGTACAATAAAAAAAAAGAAAAACCTATAACTATTAAACAAAAATTCCGTAGAATCCGTATGGGGCCGTTTGGGGGAGGCCTATGTCCAGCTGTGGACGTGTTTCGGCTGAAATCATCATCATCATTAAACAAAAAATAAACTAATATAATATGGCATCAAAAAATTCCTCCACAACGCCGTCATCTGGGAATGTGCCTAAGAGACTGACTGCATTGCCACGTTGAATGGCAATGCTTAACCTCTGCCCAAAGTAAAAACCAGCTCTTGGATCACGGGAAGTGTCAACTAACCTTTTGGAAATTTCCTTAAAAAGGAGATGAGCACTCGGACCCCACGACCCGAGGGTTTCAACCCCAAACGGCTCGAAAATAAAGTTATCACCAAGGATACTATACTTTCGCCGGTTGAGGTTTTCTGCAGCCGCAGCAGCAGCACAGCACGCTGAGTTAGGAAGATGGGATGGCGCAAGAGTTTCGACGCACGTAGCGTCCCACACTAAAGGCCTACCCACCTTCCAAGGAAATAATGACAGCCGTCCGGTCTCTTGCCATGGTCGCGTGCCAAGCCGTTGGGCTCCAAAACTGCTGGAACGCCGACGGCGACGAGAGCACGACGAAAGATGTCATTAATATTCGCGTGCCGCGCTATGCGACCTGCACTTTGTTGCACGATAGAGGCCGTGGTGTCCGAGGCAGTTGGCAGCTTCCCCACAGCAACAGCGATGAGGAGAACAACAAGATGCTCCTAAACGTAAGGAAGCAGCGAGGCGAAAAGTAGTGTCGTCAAACATAGTATATAGGTTGACTGGTAATTAGTGTACGATACTTAAACACGTGATTGTGTTCATGATGATAACAAACAACTTTCCCGAAGAAAAAATGTTTTTTATACTGGTTCACTTTAGGTCACACGCGTGCGCGCGCGTGAATTTCATACGGCTGTTGTGTTATTGTGATAAAAGTGAACCAGTACAAAAAACATTTTTTCTTCGGGAAAGTTGTTTGTTATCATGAACACAATCACGTGTTTAAGTATCGTACACTAATTACCAGTCACCCTATATAGGTACATATATATCTTCCATGTATTTTGTTTCTCAATAACAGGCATGGTCTTAAAAATGTGTATAATTGACTAGTTTTGCCCGCGAATTCTTCCGCGGATGGACTAAGAAGATCTATATCCTTTCTTGGTGTTTAAATTTAATAATTTCAGCCGAAAGACGTCCACTGCTGGACATAGGCCTCCCCCAAAGGGGGGGGGGGGTGCCATAATCGTCACGCTTGGCAGGTGGGTTGGCGATCGCTGCTGCCCATTCTCTGGTAAATCCCTTAGTCGCCTCTTACGACACCCACGGGGAGATGGGATGGTGCTATTCCATACGTCCGACACCATACGGACCGTTTAAGCTTATTGTGTACCAAATTCCATCAACATCGGGTAAGTAGTTTGGCCGTAAAAGCGTAACAAAAAAACAAGCTGACTTTCACATTTATAATATTCGTATGGAATTTACCGATTCATGCCCCCTCAAGTCTAGCTCCGTGTTATCTAAATACCAGCCTATAATAGTTCTCCCAGTGGAGTCCAAAGGCCTTTTCACGTTGATAACCACGCTTTGTCCTAGGCGGGTTGGCGCTATATGACTCGACTAGAACGTAGCTTCCTATTAGTGAAAGAATTTTTGAAATCGGATGAGCAGTTTCAGAGACATACGAACTAACAAACAATAAAGAATCACGGCGAGATCAATACAGGGTTTAAAATATTTTGTATCAAAAATAAAAAATAATACATTTAGAGGGTTTAAAATATTTTCCAATGTGGAGAATGCATTACCAGGAGTAGATTAATATACTTACCATATTTTTAAACCCCCGCATAATTAAAATATTTCGAAATGAAAATAACACTTTCTCGTTTCATCTCGTTGCGCATTTTGTGTTTATAAAAAAAACAAAGTGACAAGTGACATTATCGTATCTATCAAATTGGCAGACAAGTGTGTAGAAAAAAAAAATATATTTGTGACATTATTTCCCATAAAACGATGCAATTTCAGTGTAAGAACTGCGAAATTGCGACTGTCAGTGTCACGTTCTGAAATAATGAGATCTTCGTTAAACTATTCATTTTTAGTGCGGGGGTTTAAAATTATTGTAAATGCCTTAAAATACCTACTATTTTCACTTCTCTTGCTCAAAAAGGCCGTCATTGTAGCATACCAGAGCGGGGATAAAATAGCACTTCATCCTCTAGGGGAAAAAGTTTTTTTTTTAATTTTTGTGTGTCAAATATGGCAATGAGCCTACAAAAACGAAAAAGTCTTTAGTCATAAGTAGAATAATCATGAATAAAGACTCGACTTATTACTGTTTCATAAAAAAGAACGTCATTTTAATATTGAAAATGGAACTAAAATCGGCGATCTCTGGTAGAATGCATGCAATGTGTTGCGGCTACAGAAGAAACAAAAAAAAGACATTGTCGCGAAATCTTTATAATTTTTCTCTAATTGCAAATTGAATTGGTAGTGACCGTAATTAATTTCATATTGTATTGGATTGTTTTATTTTCTCGCAATCGTAGTGAAAACTACCTCGTATATAATGGTTCATTTCAGCTCCTTGTATAACAATCTACTATTAGGTACTCAAGAGTATAATAATTAGAATTTCAACTTCTCTAAACATTTTTTTTGTACAAATCTTGCCATGAACCTTTTACCTCTTTATAATAGTATAGATTTTCCATGTTTACCCCACATATAGTTATGTTAATAGGTCACAAAGTCATTGTTTTAATCACTCTATCATTACTCCTCAATTACCATACTAAGTTAAAAGTAGAAAAATGCAGTGAATTACTATGTTAATTACATGTAGTTACAGCCGACAGTTGGAACTAGCACTCTGCTTATCTAATTAGAAACATTTTTGTGTTTGTTTGTAATGGATAAACTCAAAAAATACTTGAAGGATTTAAAAAAAATTTCACCATGAAAGTAGAAGCTCATAAGTTATCTGTGAATGGTACAAGCTATAAGAATTTATATACTGTACGAAATTTTAAGTTACCGTGTCACATTTTGAAATTAATCGAGTGGCATTTCATCCTATGACACTCTAGCTTTCTATGTGAACGTTTTTTTTTATATCGGAGTAGAACTCCCAGAGATTACCTGTGAGAGAGTAGTTGTAGTGCCTGTATTTAAAATAAATGCTTTAACTGTATTAGAACAAACATACAATTTTACCTCTTTATCATAGCTTGAATAAACCACGATACGAATAGAACAAGTACGATATTTAAAACTGTCATGTACAGGTATTAATAATAATAAATAATAATAATAATATGTGGGGACATTTTCACACACGGCCATCTGACCCCAAACTAGGGAGACCCTGTACTATGGGTGTCAGACAGCTGATATACATACACAAATACATTTTTTTTTTTGTAAATACATACATATATAGATAAACAACACCCAGACACAAGGCAAACACAAGTGCTCATCACACAAATGTTTACCCTGGGCGGGAATCGAACCCGCAACACGCTGCGCAGCAGTCGATCGCTCAGCCACTGCGCCAACCGTGTCGTCAATATTATTATAGAAACAGCTATAGCTATATTATAGATATAGCTCCGTTTATTTACTAGGATAATGGACAAACTGTACATCATTATGATGTTTGTACGACTAGTAGTCACTCAACTAAGTACTACTGGTTTATTGAATTATAACGTTGTCAATTAAATTGTAATTAATACCTATTTGTTTGTGGACTGAAATAGCTATTAATTAATAGGTACAACAATATGTTAGTTATATATCTATTTCGTGCAGTCATTGGACACAAATATAATAATATACCTACCTATGTAAAACTAAGTAAACGTATTTTCTATAATTTTCCTGTATGCCATGTTTTTCTATGCGTCACTCACTTTTGTTCAACAGTTCTGTTCATATTGTGTCAGGGTCAATCTAAGACTTTACAGGTTCTAAAGTAGGTATACTCCAATTCGCAGTTGCTCAGCGTGCTATGGAGAGAGCGATGGACGGGGTTTCTCTGGTGGATAGAATTCGCACTGAAGACGTCATTCCCCAGAGATCTAAAGTCACCGTCATTGCGCGTCGAATCAGCACGCTGAAGTGGAAGTGGGCCGGCCATGTCTGCAGACGAACAGACCATAGATGGAGCAGACACGCTTTAGAGTGGAGACCGCGTTTGGGCAAGCGGAGTGTGGGACGACCTACGATGGACCGACGATTTAAAGAACATGGCATGCAGTGGATGGATGCGGTGCTGCCCAAGACCTTTGGCACAGTATAAATATTAGTACTACCGTACAGTAGCGACACGCTCCGCCTCCCTCCGAAACTGCACACCTCTTCCCGCGTCAAAGGACTGGGTACTGGAAACTGCTTTTAGTTCGAAGGGCGCGTATAGACACGCACACACACGCACGTATTTGTACAGTCTGTTTTTTTGGTAGTGTTGGCAATTATATCGTTTCGTTTTTATGGAGTGTCGTGGGTGTGCCTTTTATAACCGACTTCAAAAAGGAGGAAGTTCTCAATTCAATTGTTTGTATAAAATAGTGTATATATAAGGTAGTGTACTTGGACCCCTACTGTTTCTTTTATATATCAACGACTTGCCTCGCCAAATTCAACAGCCTATGGTACTATTTGCTGACGACAGTACGGCAATAGTAAAATGTTGTAACAAAGATAAAAATAATTATGAAGCTGACATTAATAATACACTACAAAGCATAATAAATTGGCTCAATAGAAACAATTTAATTATAAATATTAAAAAAACAAAAGTTATGCATTTTCATCAGCGTCTAGGACCAGAAAATTATAATATTGAATATAATGGACAAAAAGTAGAATCGACTAACGTTACGAAATTCCTTGGAATTATAATTGACAATAAACTGACCTGGAAACCTCATGCGGAAGATGTATGTAAGAGGTTAAGTAAGTCTGCGTACGTACTCTATAACCTGACAAAAAAAGTAAACATCCGCACCGTGCTGGAAGCTTATCACGGTCTAGTTGCGTCAGTTTTAAGATTCGGAGTCATATTCTGGGGTAACAGTACTGAGAGGGAGAGGATATTCAAAGCCCAAAAACGCTGCATAAGATCAATGACTAGTCTTAAAAATACCGACAGTTGTGCACCTGTGTTCAAGTCTCTAAAATTACTCACCCTTCCGTCTTTGTACATACTTGAAGTTGCACTATTTGTTAGAACAAACCTACACCTTTTCACCTTAATGGACGATATTAGAACACGTCCGGGTACGTTTAGGTCTCAAAGTTCACAGGTAGGCACAAAACAGCATTGTTGAGAAAAAGCCTGCTATCAATGGGGCCCGTCATTTATAATAAAATAACGCATGCTTACAAAGAAGAAACATTTAATATATTCAAAAAGAGGCTAACATCCTTACTCATAGATAAATGCTACTATTCAGTACAAGATTTTTTAAGTGATAAGAGTTTATAATGTTGCATTAATTTATTGTTTTGTTTCAAATTTTTATTAAAATCCTATTACATCCTTGTTTATTATTATTATTGTTAATACTAATGTAAGTTAATCCATTTATGCAATCAACTGCAAAACGTAGAATTAAGATTGTTGTTTTAGATGTTTAGTTTAAGTAGGAAGGTTGTAGAAGTAGATCCACTTGTGTACATATTTTTGTTTATTTGGTGTATGGATAAATATTTATTTTATTTTATTTTTTACTTTTGCGTGCCGTAAGGTAGAATGTGTTGGAACTATTTTTTTTTTCAATGTCTACACCTTATTTTGTACCCGCATTCATTACAAAAAAATAAATGATTTTGTTTTTTTTTTTTATATTCAAATAGGCTTGCGTTCGACCGCGGCCTAAGGTGAAACACGCTTGCCTAGGATGAACCTTTGGCTTGGTTGGCGATCTTGGGGAGGCCTACATTCAGCAGTGGAGGACAATAGGCTGATAGATAATAATGATATGATGAAGTATACTTACTAGCAGAGGTCAGTGCCTCTTTGAGCCTGGCGCTATCGAGGTCACAGCAGAACACGGACATACTGCCGACCTTGGTGCAGTTGGCTTCAGCTGGGCACTTGGAGCGAGGCATGTGGAAGCACTTGCCCATGTTGAGGTGCTGGTTGATGGGCTCCGGCTTCTCTGTGGAGGCTGGCGGTAGCTGGAAAATTTCATTACAAAATTCATAATCATTTATTTGCATACCATAGTGTTTAACTTTGTTGGAGGAGCACGTGGCTAAGTAAAAGCCCTACAGATCGGTCAGTCAAAGGTTAAGATGCGCTTGCCGCGGTCGGTCTGTAGATGGGTGACCATTCATTTAATACCAAGTTTCCTCCGTGCCTCGGAAAACACGTGACTAGTGGAGTTTAAGGGCACGTCAACATCGCAAGAAAAAAAAAATTACTCTCGTATACTGATAGGTGAGGTGATACTACAAGTCGTGCTATCATTTGTAGATCTTTGACAGTAAACAATCATAAGGCAGTCTGTCAGTGATAAGGAAGTCTGACAACCAGTCTTACCGGATAGGCAGTCGCTCCATGTAGAACACTGGTATTCAGCTGCATCCGGTTAGACTGGAAGCCGACCCCAATATAGTTGGGAAAAGGCTAGGCAGGGCGGGGGGGTTTACTTTTTCTTTTCTTTTTATTTTATTGTAATTATAGTTTATCATTAAAAACCTTGTGCGGTCGGGGGACCCCCGTAAGGAACCTTCCTTACGTACATGTCTGTACAAAAAAAATATAAATGTATACTAATATTATAAAGCTGAAGAGTCTGTTTGTTTGTTTGGTTGAACGCGCTAATCTCAGGATCTACTGGTTCGAAATGAAAAATTCTTTTTGTGTTGAATAGTCCATTTATCGAGGAAGGCTATAGGCCCATGCGAAGCCGGGTCGGGTCGCTAGTATAACAATAATAATATATCACGAGCAGCCGAGTGCGCCGCAGCGGTTCGATACACGCACACATACACACACGCATTTCGTTACGTGACGATTTCTACTAATTCGCACTACCCGTAAGCCGCGTTAAGGAACTTCGTTCTAATTATTCATTTATAGTAGTTTTCTATCAGTTAAATATTTTTGATAATCAGACCGGTAATATATCAACAACAACAACAAACAACCACACAACAAACAACTTTATAATATCAGATTTTTGTTTTCTGATAATATTCTAAGTGTAGATTAGTGTACCGTGAACCTGAAAAGGGGTCATTGAAATCATCGAAATCGTTATAAAAACATACTTTTCCCTAAGTACGTTTGTATTCGTCATTTAAATCGACAAAATGTATTCGATAGCAGATTTTTTTCCATTGCATAAATAAACTACAGTACATGAACTAGCGCAGTAACAAAAACACATAATATTTACTTATGCAAATTAACTGGTTATGTTAATAAGTAGACCGTTTGTAGGAATTTGCGTGTCTATGTTATTTTTTTTTTATTAACACTTTAGTAATAGGTAAGTATATCTACAAAAGTTTGCATACTTTTTTACAGTATGTTATCAAAGCTAAGTATCTAACCTAATTAATTCGTGTAGAATTCATACTTTCGTAAAACAACATCATCTTATATCTTCGATAGTCCGGTTCTTACGGCAACCTACTTTTTTCTCAGGCAAAGGCCTCCCCCGAGGCCTTCCAGGAACTTTTGGCCTTTTTCCAGGGTGCTCTACCGATCTCCCTGAAGCCAAAACTGCACAGAACTGGCCGAGTCGCAAAAGTTTCACCTCGGAGTTTGCCAAAGAGCTATGGAAGGCAGCATTCTGGGTGTAAAGCGACAGGACAGAATCAAGAACCACGCTGCGTTCTAAAACGGGTATTCCAGGCTTTAGTGGAATTGAGTGTGTCACGTCAGCCGCATGCAGAATGACCACTAGATGAGAGTCTCCACGCAATGGGTACCTGAAGATGGGCGGCATCGCCGAAGACGACCCAGATAGATGTGGCAAGACGACCTGGGCGTCCAGGTCGTATACCATAACCTATTTATGTGCAGATAATACTAAAAAGAAAACCTGCTCGGTCAGGGGAGCCCCGTAAGGGAGGCATTAAGTTCCTCACGCAATTTTTAAACTCGCACGCACAGACATGTACGCACTAGAAAGATAAAGAAAGACAGAGCGCGTAGTGTGGGCAGGCCCGCTCAAAGAAAGAGAAAGATGAAGGGCAAAAATCTTTCGTGACGTAACATATTCTTCCGATTCACACTTAACTACATTCCAAAAAGAGTAGTCTTTATGTACAAATAGCTTTTGCTGCGACTTCGTCTGCTGAGAAGTCGAAGACTCCCTTAATAATTGTGCTCACATGTATATGTATACGAAATGGTCCCACATAAATTTTACTAAAATTGATCCAGCCCTTTTTGAGAAAATCAACAAAATCCCAAAAAAAATACTTGGACGTTTTAGTTTCTTCAACCTTTGGAGGACTTACAATCTCTTTTAAGTGTGTCGCCGTTTTTTAATGGATTTGGATGTTAAGGCAATACGAAAAGGCGAAAAATATTTTTTTTTTCAAAAAAAAGAAAACCTCCTTCTAAAACTAAAAAGTGATAAATAACTTTAGCACAGAACACACATTACTTTACTTTCGGAAGTCGGTGGCAATACAAAACAACAAACACAAAGCCAACGCCTCCGACTTCCGAAAGTAAAGTAATGTGTGTTCTGTGCTAAAGTTATTTATCACTTTTTAGTTTTTGAAGGCGGTTTTCTTTTTTTTGAAAATACTTTTTAGCATGAATTTTCTCACTGCAGGGCAAAGGCTCCACTCTCCTTCCTACTTTCTCTATTAAGGACAAAGACTCAGACTGATTGATTAAGGGCTATTTAGGACTAGTCTTTGTAGAAGGAGTCTAGATCATCCCGCCCGTCCATACAATTTGATATTTCCGTTTACGTTAACGCTAACAGAAAGGGGCTTGTCTACAGGCCCAATTCGTCTTTTAAAATATAAGGTTATAATACCTCTCTGGCCTGCGCAAGCGCCTGCTGCTCGAAGTCGTCGACCCTCATCTCTATGAGCGGCATGTGCATCAGTAGGTACACCGACAGGACCCATAGTGACACCTGAGGACAATAGAGAATACACGTGTAGTTTTATGGTGCACAAAGGTCCTGGAGTGGCAGCTGCGCACTGGCAGACGCAGAGTCGGCAGGGTCCCCACAAGGTGGACCCACGACCTAGTCCAAGCCGCGGGAAACCGCTGGATGAACGCGGGCGGGACAGACACAGGTGGAGGTCTTTGGGGGAGACCTATGCCCAGCAGTGGGCGTCCATAGGTTAAAATGATGATGATGATGTAGTTTTATGAACAGAGACGTTTAGTTGACGACCAGGAAAGTAGAGGCCCCTAATCATCTTAAATACACCACTGAGTACTGGGCACTTGGTGGGTAGAGGACACCACTAATAATTGACATACTTTTTTTGAGCTGTCAAAACTTAATATACTATACAAGGTGTAACGTTAAACACGCAAAACCTCAGACACCCCAAATGATTTTTAATTCAATTAACCTAATTCTGAAAAAAAAAACATAATTAAAGCTTTTACGTGCTGTTTTAGTTTTACCAAGACTCGTATTTGCATTGAAATAAGAACTATTATTATCACGCGTATGAGAAAATTTAAATTGGGCGACAACCATTTGTGTTTGTTTACCTATTTTGGCAGGTTTGCGCACGTGATGGCTTGACTTATTAATAAATAGACAGGGCAACATGTGTAATGAAGATTTTTTGAAAAATGTGACCTATATTAAAAAGTGGTTCAATTGATTCTGCTCGTTATTCTAATCAAACTATTTTCAGGTTTTGCGTATTTGACGTTACACCTTGTATAGATGGCAATCGCAATTTACTGCACTTGAAACTTTCCAATCAACGTCAAAGCATTTATTACAATTAAATCAAAGTGCAGTTTGTTAGTCAGAAAGTTGAAGCTAGTTGCTCGTTTCAAAACGTAGGGTATGTCTCTATGGAGAAGAACGAGCAATAAACTCCACAGACATTCTTTTTAGTCAAGCTTTTACAAAATTCTGGTTAGGTAGGTACATTATTCTTGTTGCTTCTACAGGTGAAAATTAAACCATTTACAGCCACTTTAGAAGGGGGTAGGTACTTTCATCCCCTAAAAAAGGGTACCTAATGAATTAAGTCAACATGCACCTATAGATGGTATATTTAATTCAAACTCAAAGCCTTTTATTTCAAACTAGCTGACCCGTCAAATGATTTTTCAAATTTCTCACCGTATAAACCTTCCCTAGAGTTCCACAAATATTTCAAGACCAAAATGAGTCAAAACGGTTTAGCCGTTCTCGAGTTTTAGCGAGACTAACGAACAACGATTCATTTTTATATATAAGAATAAACCATTTACAGGTACTTTTGAATTGTCAGAGTCAGTCAGTCAGAAAGTTGAAGCTAGTTATTCGTTCCAAACAGTAGGTTCCTATGGAGCAGAACGAGTATGAAACTCCATGAACACTCTTTTAAAATCTATATAATAAAAATGAATCGCTGTTCGTTAGTCTTGCTAAAACTCGAGAAGGGCTGGACGGATTTGACTAATTTTGGTCTTTAAATATTTGTAGAAGTCCAGGGAAGGTTTAAACGGTAATAAACCTGAAAATCAATTAACAGGACAACGTCTGTCGGGTCAGCTAGTTAATAATATAAAACAGGTTACATCATTCGTGTTGTAATCTACAGGTACAACGTACAAGTCATGCACGTTAAAAGATGTCTAAGTCATTTTCTGGAACTGCCACAAATTGTTAGGTACAACTTCGTATTATATTATAGCATAATCATTTAGCGAGGAGGAAAATGGCAAAATATTAATGTTATATGTATGTAGATACATAAGATTTTATCAGTATCTAAACACCTGTAGATCCTTTCCAACTAAAACCTTGAGATTTTCCTACATCATTTGCACGCGAGGATGCAATAACATTATTACATAAAGGTTTATAAATAAACTGTTTATGATGTACCTAGGTAGTTTGAGTGATGTTATTTGCGGCACACACTGTGGTTGTATCTCGCCATGTGGCCGAGATTCGCGCCATGTGTATGGGTAATTTAATAGCAATCATATGTTTAGAAATAACTAGATTACCATCGCTTCGTTCGCCACCGACAGGGAGTTAATTTTCACATACTAGAACCTAACTGGTCGTTTAAGGCGCTAACAAGCGACTTTTGCAGATTTTAAACTGACAATCACGTGAAATTGAAAAAAAATATAAGTTAAACTAGAATTCCCTTAATCATTTAGTACTTATGTGAATATTTTTGATTAAGTTCATATTAAATAGTTTATTTAAATCATGAAGTTGTGTCTGACGCGGACAAAACATTGATAATCACACAAAATCTACCAGGAATATTTAAACGAAACTTTTACTATCTTACCGATAATTTTATTATCTATCTTTTAGTATACGCTTTTTTTAAGATAAAGAATACTATCTTTTATTTAATTTTTTCGACTAAACTTTGAGAGTTTTGGACGCAGCGCATACGATTCTCTGGTCGCTCAAGGTCGCCGGCGTATATCGTCGAGACATTTTCTCCCACGTACGCTTAGGTTGTGGAATGTGGCCCCCCACATTCTATCCATTCTATATCCATTCCATTTTAGATAGCCACGTATACTCAGGATGTGGAATGTGGCCCCCAACATTGCACAACCTGAGTGTGCGTAGACGAAGAGACGTCAGCTAAAAACTAATTTGACTTTGATTAAATTTTGACTTCCATACGGATGAATCGTGGGCAAAACCAAGTAATGAAGAAACCTATTACTTCAATCATACTACCTAAATTGATTAAGTACGCTGTCTTCTACCTTCTTGTACCTATGTAGTTGTATGACGGGCTGGTGTCCGCAACTCCACGACTCAGCGCGTATTTTGCGTACAGTTCTTAGTATTTAGTATTTATTTTGTACGTACTTCCTATCTGTGAAAACTTTTAATAGGTTCTAATCTTGTTAAGTACATAATTTGCACCTAGCTGCAAGTTTTCCAGAAAAGCTAAAAAAATATTTATATTATACTGTATGTTAATTCGTCGTCGCGTTCTCATTAAAGCTTTACCCACACATAGGTACCTATCAGTAGGTCGATTCTGTAAAATTTAAACAACAACTCGCACATCACTTCGCTATTCGCTCTCACTTCGCATAAGGTTCAAAATGACCTTGATATATTTGACACTTTGAATCGGGTTCGAGTGCGAAGTGAGCGTTGAAGTGACAGGGAAATTACCTTACAGAATGCCACTTCTTACGTCATCTCATACTTTAGCTGTCAAAATCTCCCTGTCAATTTAGTTCAACTCGCTGACACGCTCGCAACGGTGGCGCGCTAGTGTAAATTCGAATTATCAAACGAGTTTTTAGAATCCCAATCAAGAAACTCACAGCGGATTCAGATTCGAAGTTTAGAATGAGGTCTTAAATAATCACGCACCAGTTGCGTGCTAAGACCGTGCATCCGACTTCCGAGTCCCGCCATGACCTTTTGTTCACACACGTCGGCGTCGACCCGGGCACTGCTGCTCCGTCCCCGGCCCGGACACGGTCGTGTGTGAAACCATGAACGAGTTCATATAAAATGTTCACACCAATATTTTTTTGAGCACGTGACGTGGCACGGCCCTTATATGTGTGGATAGACCTTAATCGGTAATACTACATCGTCCGTAAAATTAAATAGGTAAGTAACAAATAAAAAAGATTTTGTCAATAGGGGATATTACTGCAATGTTCTGGCACCAGAGTGCAGCACTAGTATAGTCCGTAAACAGTTTATCGGCGAGTCGTTCAAAGCGTGAAATTCTGCCTTTAATGGAGTACAAAATTGGGAAGTGTGTTATATTATACAATAATGTATCAGTGCTGTGTATTTCGATGAAGAAATGAAGGGAATTATTCATTTCCAAAAATAGAAAATGTTCCAAAACTTTGGGAACCAGCTAAAAATCACTCTAAAATATGTTCAGGTTAAGTATTCAGGTGAGATAGTCGCATTTACAGAATAACGTTCACATTTATCATGTAAGACAATCAAATATTATTTTATTCTGAGCATAACCTAAAATCCACTTTCAAATGGTCGTAGGAAGCCATAATATGGTTAAAGTACAGTTAGGTAAGTAAGATTAATTAAAACTTTGATATATTTTCACAGACTAAACTAGATATTACAATTAATAACTTATTAAAACAAGAATACGAGGTTATGATTTACGGAATGTGCTAGTGGCGCCCTCTGCGCCGAGGTTCGCGTAATGTTCCCTATTTGTCACACAAAATCGGATAGGTACGTAAAAAAAACACTACATTTTTTTTTTTTTTACTCTTATATTTTGCCATATCTGTTAAGGATGTAGTTTATTTCGTTTAAATGGAACGCCCTGTGTTATAATTACTGTAACTATTATAACTTATTCTCGTAAGAGACCACATTTCCTCCGTCAATATAATAACATTACCATATAAGTTGATAAATGATCAACAATTACAACACATCAACACCTGTTATTGTACACACACACACTCACACATCACATAATTGATCTTTAGATCATTACTACCGGGCGTACGCGCAAGAGGACGTACCGACACACGGATAGACCAATTATCTAATAGACGGTTTCCTCATAAGAACAGGCCAGAAATAAGTTTCTGGGAATGACTCATGTGTTTTTCTGGAAGTAGTGGGAATTTAGGCGATTACCTATGAATATTTTTTTGAATTTGTATAATTATGTTTATTATCCCTTTTTTTTTACGTGGCAATCCTCATGGACTGTCGCCCCCCCCCCCCCCGTCCGGGGAATACCTATGGGCGGGGGTACGGGATTCACTCGCGCATGCACCGCGCCCCCGCCAGGCTATGACCCACCAATGATGTAGGCGGGTCCCGTCAACCTCGGAGATCTAAACGCCGCCGAATCCTCTAGCGTGGCGCGCGCGGAACACGACGCGCCGCCTACACGGGCCTGCATCTGGTCGGGTGGTGGACTGCCCCTAAGTCGACCACCCGCAGGCCGGCAACTCATGGAGGCCGGAGGTCATTAAGCGTCCTCCGGCGCCCAGTGCGTCTTTTCCTGGAGGGAAGCGAGGCAGTTGCTTCCCTCACCCTCTCTGCCGCCTCTTTTGCGTGCATGACCTGCTCGCAAAAAGAGGCGACAGCCTCCCACGCACACTCGCTATGGACCATCGAAAATACGATGTTCGGGAGCGAGAGGTCACCTACTGCTGCGGAGAGTTCACGGCGCTGCTCTGCCCAAGTTAGGCACTCTGCCAGCGTGTGCTGCGCCGTGTCCTCCAGGCAATCGTCGCAGTGGATGTTTATTATCCTTGGCCAATCTTGAGCAACTCTCCGCCATCGTAGTTTTTGAGTAGATTATCCGAACCACACCAATAAGTATACCTAGGTGTCCATTCTCTGAATTACAATTTAGTTGTTACCTTAAACTGAATGACGGAGTTTGACCTAACTAATAAGTAGTATTAGTAGTACCTAGTTTGTAAATACTGTAAGTACCTTTGTATTGAAGCTGCCAGTAGTGCCCACAGTAGACCGGACTTGGTACTGCATCGACTGTACATTGCTCGAATCAACCGCACATACTTCCCAGGCACACTTTTCTCCTGCAAGGCCCACCAGCGTGACAGTGATGCCCTTAGACGGGGAGGCGCAAACGCAAACTAAAGTTTTAATTTTTGAAGCAAAAGAAAAAGACAGCTGGGGCAACCGTGGTGATCAATGCTCGTGGCTTCTCTGTATGAGAAGAGGTGTTTGCCCTGCTATGGTAAAATCATGCCACAATGTGAACTTCAACTCCTTTGTGCTGAGGGTACCGACTGAACATCTGTCGACCTTCACGAAGGAGGAATTTTGGCCGAAAGGTGTTGTGTTCTGGCGTTTCCAAGGCCGGCTACCTGCTGTCACTGCGCGACACACGATGTCGACTTTACGTGTGGAATAGGTTTTCATGTTTTTGTTTAAGTACCTATTATTTTACAGGTATTTTGGTTAAATTTTTATACCTATTTTATTTCTTGACTTCCGGCTCCGGCTGTCTTGACGTAAAGACGTAGTGATATCGAGCTCTGTGTACATTAAAAATACAGTGTAAATACCATTCCATCCTGTGTAAACGCATCCAAATTATGTACGAAAAGTAACATTGTGCATTATAAACAACATAAACTGAGTGGAAAACTGTGATGAGATCATTTCTAAGCAAACAAAATTACAGGAAGTTTTTAGGTTATCTGTCAAAGTGTCATCAGAACATTCCAAAGACAATCGACAACATCAGTCATCAGCGCAGTGTTACCAGTTTACCACAGTAAATAAATAGAAGAACATCATTGGTACCAACTTCACAACTTTAATAAAACCGAAATAACGTTCCGTTCCACGGACTAACACTAACACAAAAATGGATAATAACCTTCAAATGTTATTAGACCAAATGAAACTTGAAATGTCAAAACAAACTGTGGATATAATTGCGCAAATGGATGAAAAACTAATACCATTTACACGAGAAATACAGGAAATGCGTGCAGAAAATGCGACATTGAAAGAAAAAATATACCATCTAGAAAAACATAAAAGAGTAAATAACATAATCTTATACGGAATAAAGGAAAACGAAAAAACATCTGCTAATCTTATGGAAATAGTGATAAATAAAATCAAAGTAGAATTAAATATTGCAGTGGAAGGCAGAGATATAAATTCAATTTACAGAATTGGCAAATACGACACGAAAAATGAAAAGGGAAGGCCCATACTCGTATCATTCGTTAACAACTGGATGAAAAATGACATTATGAGGAATAAAAAGAAATTTAAAAATGCTTATGCTTCCGAAGACTATCCAAAAGAGGTCCTTGACAAGAGGAAGGAATTACAGCCGAAACTTGAAGAGGAAAGAGAGAAGGGGAATTATGCATATATAAACTATGACCGACTAATTATCAAAGAGGGTAGACCAGGAAATGAGAAACGTAAGAGAGACCAGTCAATTTCTCCTAACGCAATTGAACAGCCTCGCAAACAACAGCTCACAATAAAAACAAGTAGACTAAACGCTTTTGATGTGATGAGGAATAGAAGTAACTCCCTCAACGCCGTACCCACTGAAAACTCGACCCCTGAACGAAAAGCATAGGATAATGTCATCAGCCACCGGAACGAAACAAATAACCAAGAACTAAATAACATTAAAAACTTAACATTCCCCAACCCGACTGGTCATCGTGGGGAAATAGACCGTCACCCTCCACCTATTAATAAACACAACAACAACATAATAGAGAACCTGAAAGTATGTACTTATAATGTAAGATCATTATCATCTACAGAAAAATACCTCGAACTGAACAACGCTCTGCAAAACATTAAATGTGATGTTCTAGGACTCTCAGAAGTTCGAAAAATGGGCTGCAAAATTGAAGAACATCAGAACTATATTTTCTGCTATATTGGGCAAACTAAAGGTCTACACGGAGTGGGATTTCTAATTAAGAAAAAATATAAAACTAACATAATTAACTTTAGAGGAATCTCAGAAAGAGTAGCAATTTTACAATTAAAATTCGAGTGTCTTTCTATATCAATTATTCAAGTCTATGCACCTACGGAGAGATCACCCGAAGATGAAATTGATCAGTTTTACAATGACATTGAAACTGCACACACACTAACCGAGGGAAAAGTTATAGTGATGGGGGACTTCAATGCGAAAATTGGAAGTCATAAAACAAATCACTATCCAGTCTTAGGTCAATATGGTTTTGGAGTCAGTAACAACAGAGGTGATCGTCTTATAAATTATGCCTTTCAATATAAACTATCAATAATGAACACCTTTTTTAAGAAAAAAGAGAATCGCAGATGGACATGGATATCACCTGATCAAAAAACAAAAAATGAAATAGACTTCATATTGACAAACTACCCCAAACTAATAACCAATATTGAAGTATTAAGCACACAGTTTCCTTCTGATCACAGGTTATTAAGAGCAACAGTACTGCTAAGTTACCCAATAAAGAGCAGAAAAACCTTTGGAACCTCACTCAACATTCCAAAAACGGACATCAAAATTAAAAACTTCACTACAAATCTACAAAAATGCTTAAGTAACGAAGAAGAAAAAACCAATGTCCAAACCTACTACAACTTCCTGGAAGGAAGCATAACACACAGCCTGAAATTATGCAAAGAAACTAAACAGGAACAACATAAAATATTCAGTGAAGAAACAAACCAATTAATTAAAAGACGCACCGAGCTAATACATACAAAGAATAAAAACAAAGATATGAAACATGAACTAAGTAGAATTTATAAAGAGGCTAATAGATCGATCAGGAAGGACTATAGTAAACATAGACAAGAAGTCGTCACAAGAAACATTAACAACTTCAGAAGTACCAAAAAAGCCTACAAAGAATTAACAACACATAAAACATGGATACAAAAACTCGAGCAAAACTCAGAAGAAACAAAATCAAGAAAAGACGTTGTAAACCATGCAACAGACTTCTATAAAAACCTATACCGGAAAAGAAATTACAACGAAGTGGAAATTGTAGACGAACACCCAACTAATAGCATCAAACCAATTGAAAGCTCTGAAGTATATGAACACATAAAACGGTTAAAAGCTGAAAAGAGTCCTGGCCCAGATGGGATATGTAATGAAGTTCTTAAAATAGGAGCACCTATCTTAACTCAACACCTATCGCAGCTATTTAACATGGTATTAGACACAGAGACCGTTCCAAGCCAATGGTGTAATTCAGACATAATCCTTCTTTTCAAAAAAGGCAACCCACTGGAAATAGGCAACTACAGACCCATAAGCCTTCTCGCAAGTACATATAAACTGTTCTCATCAATACTTCTAAAAAGAATAACACAAGACATTGAAAAACTCCAGCCAAAAGAGCAAGCAGGCTTCCGATCAGGATTCAGCACTATGGACCACATACAGAGTTTGGAGCAAATTATAGAAAAATATCGAGAGTATAACAGACCTCTTTACGTGGCCTTCATAGACTATAGCAAAGCCTTCGATAGCATCAGTCACTGTTCGATTTGGAACGCACTGCAACACTCAAAAGTGGATCAAAAATATATTAACATCCTGAAATATGTTTATACAAACAGTAAGAGCAAGGTTAAGCTAGAAGTTAGAGGAAGTGAAATAAACATCGAACGAGGAGTAAGGCAAGGAGACCCTTTATCGCCAAAGCTCTTTATTGCAGTGCTCGAAAATATATTTCGTAAACTAGATTGGTCTAGGAAAGGAGTGCAGATCAATGGACGATATCTAAACCATCTTAGATTCGCTGACGACATAGCCATAATAGCCGAAACATCAAGGGATCTAGAGGAAATGATGAGGTCACTGGACCATGAAAGCTCAGAAATTGGTTTAGAAATGAACGTCAGTAAAACTAAAATAATGACCAACAACCAAAAAAGACCTATTGTGATAAAAGGAAATAATATAGAATATGTCAATAGTTACATATATTTGGGAAAGCAGTTATCATTCAATAAGTCCAGCAACGAAGAAGAAGTAACACGTAGAATCAACTTAACCTGGAAAAAATTCTGGTCACTGAAAGAAATTTTAAAAGGAAATTACAACTTGCACCTAAAAAAGACAGTATTCGATACATGTCTCTTACCATGCTTACTGTATGGCTGCCAGACTTGGGTTTATACTAATAAAGTTAAACAAAAAATTAAATGTACTCAAACGGCTATGGAAAGGAGCATGTTGAAGCTCAGGAAAATAGACAAAGTAAAGAATAAACACATTAGACAAAAAACAAAAATAACTGACGCTCTCACACATGCACTCAGACTAAAATGGAGGTGGGCTGGACACATCACACGTTACACGGACAAAAGATGGACCATAGAAACTACTAGATGGAAAGGCCCACAGGGAAAGAGGAATGCGGGTAGACCTATAAGACGGTGGGCTGATGACATTATCCAGGAGTCAGGAAACGACTGGACAAATACAGGCAAGGACAGGGATCTATGGAAAAAGATGGAGGAGGCCTTTACCCAAAAAGGGGTCCATATTTCAATAAAAGAAAACTAATCATACTAACAATATTCAAAAAGTAAATTTACTAACACTACTAACAACTTTAGAAATGGAACCTAGGAATATGGAATAAATGGCTTTTTTATTTATTTATTTTATTTATTTTATTTCTATGTGCCTTAGCTGGGTACACTACATAAATACGAAAAACTTTATTCCGAAAGTCAGAAATACGAATTTCAAAATACCGATTTTCATAATTCCGAATGGTTCAAAATTCCTAATATAACAACTCCGATTTATCATTCATCCTATTTTTATCATTCCAAAATTTCAAAATTCCGAACGTTGAGAATTATTATTCTTAAAATACCGAGTTTCAAACGATCGAATAACAAAAAGTCCGACATAATGAAAATTCGAGACATCAAAAATACGAATTCCGATTATTAAAAGTCCGAATTCTAACCTAACCGAAGTGATTTATCAATAATACAGGGGATTTGCAGCATGCAAGCAGGCATGCAGCGTGCAAGCAGACATACAGCATGCAAGCAAGCATGCAACATGCAAGCAGGCATGCAGCATGCGAGCAGGCATGCAGCATGCAAGCAGGCATGCAACATGCAGCAAGCATTGTTTCTGTCACTGCTCCGGTGCTGCGGTGTTTGGGCGGCCCCATGCGAACTTAACGTCGCAGATGGCTTTAACGCCCACCACCGTAGCTTCGGCTTGCTGGCCGGCTTCGCCGGCCAGCCTCAGCTGCGGCGGCGTGCCTTCAAACCACCTGCTCCTCAGCTTACGGGCCGCCCCACCCCTCCGCGCCTACGCGGGCCTTAATTACACTCTAGGTGTAGGGCAGACAAGACTGCGTGAAGTAGGTTTTGCAGCGATTCGTTTCTGTCACAAAATTTTGTAGCATAACATGTTGACTTTTTATGTTAAAAAAAAACACACACATCACAAAATAACACACACACACAAAAACACATCACATTTAAAAATATATATGTCAAATAATGCATATAGCAAAAAGACGTCGGTTAACAGTTTTCGATAAAATGAAATTCGAACAAATAAAATTCGGAAAAGTGATTCAGAATCCTAATTTTAGTAGTATATTCGAAGTATTGAAAATCGGAATGTCGTTTTTCGGACCGAGAACCCTTCGAGCATTTGATTCTTCGAACGTATGAAAATCGGGAAACTAACAAATCGCATTTACGACTTTCGGTAAAATAAATTTCGTGATTTTTAATAATAGACATTATAATTCTTAGGTATTATGAAATTCGGACTTTTGAAAATCGGAATATCGAAATTCGGAATAAAATATTTCGGAATCTTTGGGTGTTCCCGCCTTAGCTGCCTGATTCTCAATACATAAATAAATATTCATTTTAAAGTTTGACATCATTCTTTACTTACTTATGTAACGTAATAATTCGTGGAAAACATACTATGCGTTTATATAATTTTCAGAGTAAACATCTCAAGTCCTCGTTATAGCTTCGGTAGTCTAATAGTTTCTTATCAGTTAACACAAATGACTACAACTTAATCCCCTGATCTAGCGCATAATATTGTGTTCTGTATGGTCTGTATAACGTCACCTTGTTATATCTTATCAGCTCGGCCTGTATTGCCTAATATTGGGAGCAGTTAATCCTAGGGTTTAGGTGTAAGTAGTCTATCAAGGAGATAGGAACGTAGCAATACTAATAATTTATTTATTTCAATCAACTTTAGATCATGCAACATTAAAATTGAAAATTGTACATTAATTTACACCACCCTGGGTTGACTGGTAGAGAATGCCTAAGGTGCAGCGCAGACGACAGACTATTCGTGACGCACTTTTTAGTCTGTGAAAATAGAACCTATGCAATTATATGCAGTAACGCACACGACGCGCAAAAAGTCCGGCGCACAAAAATCCGTGTAATTCGGGCACCGCTCGGCACAAAAAGTGTGTGAAAAAAATTGAACGTTTGCTTCAACGCGCGCTAACGCAGACGGCGGCACAGCGCACACTTATAGTCGGCAATCTGCATTTGCTAGGGGTGGACGTATAGAATCCGAAAGTATAGGATGTACCCAAAATTCTCTATTTCTTCTACTTTTTCTGTACTTCATGTACAACATAATACTTCGCGATCTCTGCACGATTTCCATAGCGTCTAGCTCTGCGGACAGAATGATCGAAGATGTGCGTCGTGTGCGTTGAGTCTGTGAAAAATCCGCGACCGACTTTTTGCGCGCCATGCAGACTTGTTGTGCGCCGCAGACTCGATCGCACAAAAAGTGTGCCGTCTGCGCTGCCCCTGAAGCATTAAGTCCGCCTTTGTAACTTTGTGCATGAAGTGTAAATAAATAAATAATTTATGGAATTAAGATACACAAAATTAAAATAATATATTAACATTAGTCTATAAGTGAACCATGCAGCAGTTTCATTTCATTTGAATTGAAGGGAATGAAGCATACCTTGTATTTTTGTTAATCATTGCAATTCCTACTTTTTGACCCCGAAAAAAAGTAAAATACGTCGTTGCCAAGGTGAGGGCATTGACATTACTTGAACTTTATGCAGATAAAGTACAGGAAGGTGAGTATGGTTATATTGCCCATGGTCACTTTTAAACATTTCGTAATGTGATGGCTCCTTCCAAATGTAGAAGAAATATGAAAAACCGGACAAGTGCGAGTCGGACTCGTCCACCGAGGGTTCCGTACATACTAGTAGGTACGTATCCATATTTCTATACTAATCCATACCTACTATCCATACTTTAATCTACTTACTATAAATGTGTTTTTTGCGACATAAACGGCCGTATCTTTTTTTCACGTTAACATAGAGGGTTGATATTTTTAGAGCATCAAGGGACCGTAGATTTGAGTATATATTATTAATTTCAACTTGATACCTCTACGCGTTCCCGAGATAAAGGGTCTTGACAGACAGACAGACAACAAAGTGATCCTATAAGGGTTCCGTTATTTCCTTTTGAGGTACGGAACCCTAAAAAAGGATAATCTATTGAAATTAAAACCGAATAATTACTTTCGATACTACTTAGCTCCTACCCGCGATTTCGTCTGCCTAGTCTTTAGAATTAAGCTAAAGTAGGACTTTATTTATCTACCTCACGGGCACACAAAAACGGGATAAAAGTTATCCTATGTAAATAATAACTTCAACTGACTTCAACTGTACTTCGTCGTAATATAATAGTCGGCTTATCTGTCGCAAGTATTTGCCTATCTTAATATGTATAATTCCTAGTTTTAATTTTTATTTCCTTTTTCTTTTCACTGTTTTTACTTTTTCTTTTTCCACTATGGTTTTTTAAATCGTGGTTTATGCGCAAAATGTAGTGCATGCAGTGCTCTTCTATAAGTGATGGGGCACTTAGACTTAAGTTTGAATGTACCATTTTACATGTTATAGTGTACTCATTGTTGAAGAGCCAAATAAAATAAATAAATAATAATAAATAAAAATCGTTTATTGCTCAAATTAGAATTTTACATTTTGTGAAAAACTTGACCTCCAAACTAAGTAAAACTTGTACTATGGAGGACAAGGCGTTCTTTTATACAATGAATAAAGATTCTAACAACGAATCACTGACGAATAATACGATTATAAACATGCAAGGGTGTGCAGAGTATCTTGTGTGTGAAATTCGGTGAGTAAGTGTAGAAGTGTGTGAGAGTGTGCGTGTGAGTGTGGGTGATGTGAGGTGTGTGTGAGAAATCATGCGACAGTTGATGGGTTTAAGTGGGTGTCACTGTCAGTAGAAACATTTTCAAATATCTATACGTGTACCATATTTCAGCCAAATCCATTCAGTGTACAAACATCATATAACCTCACAAACATTCGTTTTTTTAGGGTTCCGTAGCCAAATGGCAAAAAACGGAACCCTTATGGATTCGTCATGTCTGTCTGTCTGTCCGTCCGTATGTCACAGCCACTTTTTCCCCAAACTATAAGAACTATACTGTTGAAACTTGGTAAGTAAATGTATTCTGTGAACCGCATTAAGATTTTCACACAAAAATAGAAAAAAAAAGTCAGTGCAAACTCAATTTTTTTTTTTCATCAAACCCATACGTGTGTGATCTATCGGATAAGTCTTCAAAAATGATATTGAGGTTTGTAGTATTATTTTTTTCTAAACTGAATAGTTTGCGCGAGAGACACTTCCAAAGTGGTAAAATGTGTCCCCCCCCTGTAACTTCTAAAATAAGAGAAAAAACTAAAAAAATATATGATGTTTAACATTACCATGTAAACTTCCACCGAAAATTGGTTTGAACGAGATCTAGTAAGTAGTTTTTTTTAATATGTCATAAATCGTAAACCGCAATTTACCTTTCAAACAACTCAAATATAAAAATAAAAAAAACTTTTACATAATGTTACTTGCTGCTACGGAACCCTTCATGGGCGAGTCCGACTCGCACTTAGCCGCTTTTTTATAACAGTAGGTAGTAGGTATTAGGAAATAGGATGATAACTGAGGCATTTCCCCAAAATAAATATAAAATTTAAATTCATTGCAATAAAAAATGTATAATAATCTAAATAAAATTTATTGTGCATGTGGTGTTAGCCTGTAAGTAATTGTTGCACTATTGTGTGCTTTGAAATTATATAATATGTAACGTGTAAACAATTGTAGGCTAACCTAAATCAATAAATAAATAAATTTCAGTTACACTGAATTACCACCACACACACGGCAATGATGCATTTCGAAGTAGTTTGTTTTAAAAAATCACGGTTTTTGTTCACCGATATCAGTGCTATCCAATATAAACTTAGAAATATATTCCTATTACTTATTATTTATTTATGCTAACACTGCTTTGACAAGTCAATTACGTTATTATTAGCATTTATACCTACTTCTTTACCTACAAATACCATCTTTTTGTAAGTAATATATTATCTTAGGTAATCAAAAAACATATATTATTTTAATGTACATAAATTCGTCCTCATCGCTGTCTGTGGGACATAATATTCTACTTATAAACTGTCAGTATTAATAGAATACGTGTATGCATAACCGTGCGAGTAGCAACACCGACTTGAAAAGTCGATAACTGAATATAATATATGCTCTAATGCGTATGCACATAATTATCGTATCACCAAAGACTAGAATTTGCACAGATAGGACACAATCAAGTCTATGGATCAAAAAGTCTGCCATGTTCTGAAGAGTGCAAAACACAAGGTAGTAGAAAATCATTTGATTTTTTGATGACTGTCTCCTTCCCAGCTGTGGGTTCCGTTTTTCATTCGAATACACAGAACCCTAAAACGATTATTCTAACACTCGATGTGTTGAAAATGTCAGAAGTTTGGCATTCTGTTGCACAATACGTCTTCTGATTAATTTGTAAAATATATAAGTTTATTTGATAATGTCATATTATGACATCATACAGGTATATGAATGAAATTCATCGAAAGAAGGTCGAACTCATCATACTTCTAAATATAGAAAACTGCCAGTAAACACGCTGTTATTAAACATGATAATACAATGATTATTAATAGATAAAAACATTTGCATGCCATGTCGGCAGAACATAGAGAATTTCAACTAAACAACTGATTTGCAAAACTACCCAGTATAGTTTGTTTGTTACACTATAGGTCCTGGGTGGTTTTGAAAATCAGTGCGAGTCGCCTATGCTCCACTCCATAGATGGGTGCGGCTTAATGTCGCAGTTTAATTTGTGTAGTGTTAATCAATGATATATTATACACTTAGATGCGTTACCCGCGCTCAATAATGGCAATATTAAAGCAAGGCAATTGCCGGGGTTTCACTTAGTCACGTACCACCCAGTGACGCGGCTATACGTCAGTATCGCTCGTAATTCACACATATGACGTAACAAAATAAGTATGTTTATCTTTTTCTAACAAGTATCCACTGTATGCTTCTATCCTTTTCTTCGTACTGTATAATTGTATGTGCCTACTAGTATGTAGATATAAAAGTTTGCGCCGTTTTAAAGTGCACTGATGTTCGTGTATGACGTGTCTATTTATAATACGTCATTGGTGTTAATACTAACATTAGTTTTTAAGTGAATTCTTACGAACAAAAATAAAGCAGTAGTATGAAATAAATGTTTAGTATTATTATTTCCAGGTGAATTAATAATCTCAGTTCAATTCAATCAAAGGCGGAATAATCTAATTCATACGTCCACCAATTCTGCTGAGCGTGCCCGCCTACTGGCTGTGGGTGAGTGGGAGTCGGGCCTCTGGCTTCAGGCACTTCCTTCACCCAACATCGGTACTATGCTGTGTGATAATACCTTCCGACTCGCTACATGCCTGCGTCTGGGCGCTCCATGCGGGGCTCCACATCGCTGTCAGTGTGGTGAAGCAGTCGACTGCCTCGGACATCATGGCCTATCCTGCAGTAGGAGCGCAGGCCGAATGGCACGGCACGCCAGCATCAATGACATCCTCCGTCGTGCTCTTGCCACCGCCGGGGTGCCTGCTATTTTAGAACCGAATGGCTTGGCACGTGACGATGGGAAGAGACCAGACGGGATGACCATAATGCCTTGGAAGTTGGGTAGGCCTTTGGTGTGGGACGCAACATGTGTCGACACCCTTGCGCCATCTCATCTTCCTAGCACAACGTGTTGTGCTGGGGCGGCTGCTGCAGGTGCCGAAAACCTCAAACGGCGCAAATATAATAACCTTCTTGGAAGCTATTTGAGCCGTTTGGGGTGGAAACTCTAGGGCCATGGGGTCCGAGTGCCCATATTGTTTTTCGTGACATCGCCAAGCGGCTGGTCGACTCCTCACGTGACCCGAAGGCTGGTCTATTCTTGGGTCAAAGAATCAGCATTGCCAAACAACGTGGCAATGCTGCCAGCCTGTTGGGCACGTGTCCCGTTGACAGCGATGTGGACGAGTGTTTTGATGCCCTTTGAGCTCCCTGCCTTTTTCCTAGAATTGTAATTAATTTTATTATTTTGATTTTTATTTGATATATATATATCAAAGGCTGATTACAGCTGCATTTACGGCCCGAAGTCAAGTAAATGCAGAGTGTGGTGGTATAGCTTGTAAGCTTGCATAATCATGATGAGTTGTAACCTATTTTGTTTTCTTCTACCTGCATGAAGACGATACGGATATGTAGAAGGTTTATTATATATACTTATTTCATAATTTTAGACTATGGAAAAGATGATTAGGAAAAACGCCTGTGGTGGAAAGGACTTAGGGGACTATCTATCCTCTTTCTTGCCACCAGATTCTAGTTACTTCATCCTTAAGCTCCATGTATTTAAGGCGACGATATACGCCGGCGACCTTGAGCGACCAGAGAATCGTATGGGCTGCGTCCAAAATTCTCAAAGTTTAGTTAAAAAAAAAATTAAATAAAAGATAGTACATATTCTTTAACTTAAAAAAAAGGCGTATACTAAAAGATAGATAATAAAATTGTCTGTAAGATAGTGTAAGTTTCGTTTAATTATACCTGCAGTGCTATTCTGTTACAATCTCCCTCGGTGAACACCTAGGTGAAGTGAGCTGTCATCCGGCTTTGTAAATCCCTAGCATCGGGACGGATGACAGCTCACTTCACCTAGGTATTCACCGAGGGACACAGAATAGACATTCTGGTTAATTTTGTGTGATTGTCAATGTTTTGTCCGCGTTAGACACAACTTCACGAGTTAATTAAAGTATTTAATATGAATACAATCAAAAATATTCACATACTAAATGATTAGGAGAATGTTCTAGTCTAACATATATATTTTTTTCAAATCATTTACACTACACATTTTGACGTGATTGTCAGTTTAACATCTGTAAAAGTCGTTAAATAGCCCCTTAAGTACTTATTTTTTCTGAGATTGTTATCCGTACGTTGTGTGTGTTGGGGTGTTGGGGACTGCTATGTCTATCAGGTATGTAACTTTGTTCATTTTATCCTGTAAGGTTATACCTATCGAGCCTATTATAATGAGTAATAAGTAATAATAATTATAGTAAACATAGCGCAAGTTTTTAATAAAATTTGATTTGAACACGATTCCACTAAACCATGACATTTGCCGGCTCTCCACTCTGCAAATACCTCATCTACATCAAAGGTATGCAACACAGTTCTTTGCCACGCCTTACCTATAAATAGCCCGCGTGTATGCAAGCATCGTTTTAAATGTACATTTATGTATACGTACTTACAAGGTACATATTTGTACTTAAGTGTAAGAGAGTCCATTGTACAGTGAGGTAACAAACGGTTCACGGTAATGAGCAAGATATTTCACATGTATTACGATGAGAAATTGGGTCAATTGACCTTCGTTTATTGGGCTTTTAAGGGGCTATTAAACGACTTTTACAGATTTTAAACTGACAATCACGTCAAAATGTGCAGTGCAAATGATTTGAAAAAAATATATGTTAAACTAGAACATTCTCTTAATCACTTAGTAAGTGAATATTTTAAATTATATTCATATTATATAGTTTAATTAATACGTGAAGTTGTGTCTGACGCGGACAAAACATTGACAATCACACAAAATCTACCAGGTATAATTAAACGAAACTTACACCATCTTACAGACAATTTTATTATCTATCTTTTAGTATACGCCTTTTTTTTAATTTTGAAAGAATACTACTTTTATTTAATTTTTTCGACTAAACTTTGAGAGTTTTGGACGCAAAACTGATGCAGAACGGACGCGTCCGTTCTGCATCAGTTTACTAAAAGATAGATAATAAAATTGTCTGTAAGATGGTGTAAGTTTCGTTTAATTATACCTGGTAGATTTTGTGTGATTGTCAATGTTTTGTCCGCGTCAGACACAACTTCACGAGTTAATTAAACTATTTAATATGAACTTAATCAAAAATATTCACTTTCTATATGATTATGAGAATGTTCTAGTTTAACATATATTTTTTTCAAATCATTTACACTGCACATTTTGACGTGATTGTCAGTTTAAAATCTGTAAAAGTCGTATATCGTCGCCTTAAACGCTTATTACACTATACAATTTGACAAAAATTTTTTTAGGAACCAATGTTGTTAGATCACACTACACTACTACTTACTAAATTGTGTATGGTTTACTAAATTAAATTAACATAACTAAATTAATTTAATTATGGTTTCTTAATTGATCTAATTTAGAATTCAATTAAGTAAACCACCAATTTACACTAAATCGGATCCAATCTGTTCTAACCGCGATTACACCTGCCGATTTCCTAATTAGATTTTCTACAAATTGTATAGTGTAATAAGCCTTTTAGAGAAGAACAAGGAAAGAATATGGAGCCTCATGCAAAAGTACTGTAAACGGCATATATTTTATTAAATAAAATCTAAAGAATGTGTATAACAATTTGATCAAAGCCAACTTTGATGAGCGAAGTACAGTAAGTATATAAAGATCGGTAGAGGAATGCAACTAAAAATCAGATTTTACAGTAAATTAAAAATTAATGCGGTTTTCAGGACTAAAATGTAATGTTTTGATTAGTGAAGACTGGTCTTGACTTTATTGGTTGATGATGTAATCTACCTAATTATAATAACACTAGCACTTTGCCCGCGACTTCGTCCGCGTGGTTTTTCTCAAGGACCCCAAATTTTTTGATAATGCAATATAGCCTGTAGCACTCAGGGATAACGTAGCTTCCTATTGCTGTTAGAATTTTTGAAATTGTATAAGTTGTTTTGGACATTACCCCCCTACATACAAACTTATAAACTTTTACCTCTTTATAATATTAGTATAGATGAAGCAGGTACAATAGCGTTAAATGGAAACTAGGTAGAAATCAGTTATTTTCCAAGTACTGCAAGTGCTCTAATTGCTTGTAGTTAACTTTGTAAGAGAACCGTGCGAATTCGGAGGAAGCCTGTCCATCCACCAAGCCATCAAATATTTTCTAGGTCGATGATATTCAGGCAACACACAATTAAGTTCTTTCAAAGAAACGTGAGCTTTATTGCATAAGCGTTTTATTCATGTATGTATTTAAAATGTATTTGTGTATGTATATAATGCTGGCTCTTCACATGGCGTATTTGTGCAAATATTCGCCTTATTTGGATAATACAAAATCGACTTTATTTCAATTACCTTAGGGTAAATTTTGTATTATCCAAATAAGGCGAATATTTGTACAAATACGCCACGTGAAGTGCCAGCATTAGCATTATCAGCTGTCTGACACCCATAGTACAGGGTCTCCCTAGTTTGAGGTCAGATTGCCATGTGTGAAATGTACCCACATATTATTATTATTACTATTCATGTAGGTAATAATTTATCAGAAACAAACAAAGTCGAGCAAAATATATTTTGTAGGACGATGATATTCAGGCAACACACAACTAAGTTCTTTCAAAGAAACGTGAGCTTTATTGCATATAAGCGTTTTATTCATGTAGGTAATAGTTTTTATAAACAAACAAAGTCGATGCACAATAATGTCAGAAGGCATACCCACGTTAAATAACTCTCTTGATGCACTAACTGTGACGCTTGAGGAATCTAAGGAGTATTCAATAAATACCTATAAATAACCATCCTCGCTGGTATGTTCAGTTGTTCGGCAGCATGCTGTGCATACAAATGGGCGATCAATACGTTTAAAAGCTTACATGCCATGATTATTCTTGATTGTCTTGATTTAGTTGGTTCATTTTAGCAGATTAAACACAATTGACTACTAGACTAGCAGGCAGAATTTAATTTGTTGTCTCAATCAGTACCTTTTTTTTTGCTATCCTGTTCTGTCCCACTCCTGAGCAAAGGCCTCCCTCCATGCCTTCCATCTCTCCCGATCCTTGGCTTCCTCTCACCAGTTTTGGAGGAATCCGTCCAGTTCGTCCCGCCATCTCCTTCATGGCCTGCAGCGACGCCGTCTTACTGTCTCAGGGCTCCAGTTATGTGTCACCTGAGCCCACAGTTTGTCCGGCATGCGGCAGACATGTCCTGCCCAGGCCCATTTCAGTTGGGTAGCCTTAAAAGCCACGTCTGCTATCCCTGTTTTGGAGCGCAGTACAGTGTTTCGAACTCGATCCGTTAATTTAACACCTAGTATACTGCGCTCCATTGCTCGTTGGCAAACCTTGAGTTTGGACTTCTGGGAATTAGTCGAAGACCAAGTCTGTGCGCCATAGGTCAAGGCGGGGAGAATAGACATGTCCATGAGCTTCCGCTTCAGTGCCATGGGTAGTTCACCCTTAAATAACTCCTTCATGGACCAGTAACACTTCCAGGCGTTTTCTGTTCGTCTTGCGACTTCTTTGTCTTGCTTCGCCTGGAAAGAGACTACTTGGCCCAAGTAGAGGTATTCCTGGACTTGTCGTCAATACAACATGTCCGGGAATACCTCTACTTAAGTCTCCTTTCTAAGTAGACGAGGAGACAATTCTCCCCGTCTACTTTTATGCTTTTCGGTGAGACGTTGGACATAACTTTGGTCATCGACATATTCAATCAGTATCTTAAACAGTACCTATTGTAACTTTAAATTAGAGCTATAACACTATACATATAATCAACATATAACCAAGGAGTCATTGTCAATGAGCCTCAGGCACGTCTATCAATAACTTCCAACTGGTATTTGGCTGAACTATCCCAAAAGATTAGTTATTGTTAGTTTTTTACAATTTTCTTATTCAGACCTTGACTGTCCTCCCGCAGTGTCTCTGCTGGATGGGGTAGCCCGGTCTAGCAGTGAACATTTTCAGAAGATACGTAAACCAAGTCTTAAAATAAATGAAATCATAGCAATGCACACAACATTCGACAAAAATACTCAAATGACTTTATCAGCGTGTTAATATGTGTGCTCTAAGATTGCGCTGAGCAAACCAGCGGAGAGCCTTGGAGCTCCACTATTTATGTTAAGATAACGAAATACCTACTTAAAATAGAACGACTTGCTCTTTTATATTTGTTCTAATTGTGTAAAGTAGGTACCTATTATCTCTTTAATTGTGAAAAACAAGCAAGGAGACTGTAATGACGTGATATCTATATACTAACTGACTTTGCGCGACTGTTGGTTATCGTGGATGCAGACGAAGTCGTGGATTAAAAAGTAAAAGAAAGAAAAGAAGATAGAAAGAAAAGCCTTTTTCATCCCACCATCTCGGAAAGAGTATTTTTAATCTTCAATATCTGAGTGGAAAAGCCGTTTTTATTCTCTAGAGGATAAAGTAAATTTATCTTCAATATCTGAGTGGAAAAGCCGTTTTTATTCTCTAGAGGATAAAGTAAATTGAATTTAGAACATCGTGTGCACTAAGTTTGTGAATTAAAAAAAAACATTAAACCTATTTACTGCTACCTCTATGGTGCCGAATATATCATACAACTTTTTTTTAATTTGTTAAAAACTCAGACTTTGTAAACGTTTTTTTTTTTGCATTTAGTCATTTCCTCGCTGAGGTGGAATGAAAAGTTACGTGTTGCACTCGAGTGCAAAGATTTTTCACCTCGTGCTCTTTTGATTCCCTCGCTAACGCTCAGGATTCTAATTTTGAATCACTCGCTGCGCTCGTGTTTTAATTTTAGAATCCTTCGCTTGCTCGGTCATCAAAATTGAACACGCGGTTAATAAGCAACTTTGCACTCTTGTATAACAAATAACTATTTCACTTCTCTTGCTCAAAAAGGCCGTCATTGTAGCATACCAGAGCGGGGATAAAATAGCATTTCATTCTCTAGGGGAAAAAGTTTTTTTTTTAAAATTTTTGTGTGTCAAATATGACAATGAGCCTACAAAAACGAAAAAGTCTTTAGTCATAAGTAGAATAATCATGAATAAAGACTCGACTTATACTGTTTCATAAAAAAAGAACCTCATTTTAATTTTGAAAATGGAACTAAAATCGGCGATCTCTTGCAATGTGTTGCTGCTACAGAAGAAACAAAAAAAGACATTGGCGCGAAATCTTTATAATTTTTCTCTAATTGCAAATTGAATTGGTAGTGACCGTAATTAATTTTACAATAGTGAAAATGTCATCATCTAGTGAGAATGGAGACCCTAATTTACAAATAGAAGAGAAAGGAAAAGAAATAATTTTCAATCTGTTGCCGTCAAGGTCACAAAGCATTTATTTAAATACTTACGAAAAGTTTATGAAGTGGAGGACAGAAAAACGAGTGGATTCTCTTACGGAAGGCGTTTTTCTTACGTATTTCGATGAACTTTCCAAAAAATATCAAAGTTCAACGCTTTGGAGCACATATTCAATGTTACGAACAACCATACAGATAAGACATAATGTAAATATAAAGAAATATGTTAATCAGACGGCTTTTCTCAAGAAATTATCCACCGGCTACAAGGCCAAGAAATCCAAAGTTTTCACGAGGACAGATATCGAGAATTTCATAAATAAGGCACCAAATAAAAAATACTTAGCAACAAAGGTAGGTTATAGTTGCATTATTTTGTTTTCTATTATTTTCATCAAACTCGGTTTCTATTTACTCCCTCGCTAAAGCTCGAAAGTAAAACTACCTCGTATATAATGGGTCCTTTTAGCTCCTTGTATAACAATCTACTATTATTCTCTCTTGTAGTTTTTGTTTGTCCTTCCTTAGGGTTCAAGCTATCTTCATACCTAGCGTTGCCATCCGTCCGGATAAAGCCGGACAGAGTTAGGCTTTTTGATCTCTTGTCCGGCCAAATTTAGCCGCGTCCGGCCCACCCGGGTTTTGTTAGGCTTTCTATACAATCGATCAATTCAATCACTTCAGTCAGTAGCGAACGAGCGAGCGAGACGAGATTTGCTGACTCGCAAAACTAAACGCTTCTTATAAGTAGGTATGTACCTACCTGTGTTTTCTTTTTTTTTTTTGTCAAAAATCCCTTTTTTGCGTCCGGCTTTTAAATATGTGTTTTATTCAATATTTAAATATTCTTGATGTCCGGCTTTGGGACCCAAAAGTCCGGCTTTTATGTCGGGTTATTCCGGGTTTTTGATTTTTAGAAATGGCAACGCTATTCATACCAAATTTCATTAACACCGGTTAAGCCGTTTCGTCGTGAAAACGTAACAGACAGAGTTACTTACGTATTTATAATATGTTGTTGGTGCGTTTGAAGGCGCTAATCTACGCAACTGCTGGTGCGATTCTGAAAATTCTTTCGCCAATTGAAAGCTGCGTTTTCACTGAATGCTATAGGCTATATTATATTATCAAAATATTAGGGATCCGTAGGAAAAATCAGGCGAACGAAGTCGTGGGAAAAGTGCTATTTTTTATGGGACAAGCCCGCCACACTATTCCCTAACCACTGTAACTCCTGTAAGCCAGAATCAACAGTGGCGACCACCAGAAAAGCGCCAGAGCAATGAAGCTCGACGAGTCCCAGAGAAACGATTCAACTGTCTTGGATCCCGCAACGAAATTAATCAGAAAAGAACAGCGGAGGAGTAAGAAAAACATATTTTCCACTTCCCTCCAAATCAGGCACAAAGGGACGTTTACAACTGGAAGAAACCCAGTTGCTAAGCACCACGGATTATAATTGACATAATTAATGGGTCCTAAAAAGTGAGCTGTTACATTAAATTTGATTCCAATAATAGGTATGGCAAAATCGCTTGAACGCACGGAAATTAGTTCTAGTTTCCACAAGGTCCGCATAATAAACTGCTCCGGATGTAGCCTGTACACTATTCAACATAATATTGCGTTCTTTCTGCCAAAGAGTACACTCCCATAAGATATGATGTGCAGATTTGTTGAAAAGTGCTAGTCTACATTTACCAACGGTCTGCATCTGCGTGAATGTCGGTAAACTGCGCACCTGCTGTGTGGTGCCGATCGCGAATAGCACCACCCCATTTCTACCCGTGGGAGTCGTAGAAGGCGACAGAGGGATATTGACCAAAGGATGGGCAGCAGCGTCCTTCTGAGTACCATAACACTTACTGCGATTGCCAACATGCATCGGCCAAGCATGGCGATTACGGCTGAACCCCCCTTGGGGGAGACCTATGCCCAGCAGTAGGCGTCTATACGTTGACATGATGATGATGAATGTCGATTATCGCGGACGCAGATGAAATCGTGGATAATAACAACCGCCTTCAAAAACTAAAAAGTGAAAAATAACCTTAGCACAGAACACACATGACTTTAGTTTCGAAAGTCGATGGCTTTGTTCCGTATGTTGTTTTGTAATTCATGACGAGTGTTGTGTATAATCTGTTAAGGTTTTGTGTAAATTTGTTGAAATATGACGATGATTGTTAAGGTCATAAGGTATACCTATTCTCGTTCGTCCCCCCGACTTCGTCCCCATCGTGTGACGAACGGGAATTTACAAAAATAATATTAAATTTGTTCCCGATCGTCCCATTCCGGATTTTAGAGGGGACGAATGGGAATGTTCTTAGATTAGTGGCATTCGTCCCACTAAATAATTTTGTGCGCAAAATGTTTAATCGTTGTGTCGTAAATTTCAGATAATTTAGGTCACAGTTCTGTTTAGAGACGCTACCTGTGGTAGTGCGGGGAACAATAAGGCTGACGAGGTAAAGGTGGCGGAAAAATGAAGGTGATTTGTGCAGCAATCACATTTCACATTGCAGCAATCATCACTAGCGAGTGATGATTGCTGCAATGTGCAATCACACGGCTAGGATGCTTAAAATATTTTTGCAGCAAACCTGATTATTCAAATCACCCGCACAATGTAACTAAACAGTTATTTACTTGCATCGCCCACATATTATGTCGATTTGTGAGTGTAAATATGAAAATCTATAGATATAAACAAAATTGAAGTGTCTGTTTGTAATGTCAAAATTATAAACGGAACTTATTATATTTTTTTTTACTCTTTGATGTCTGTTTTTCTGTTTGTTCCTGCGAATCTCTAAAAAGGCTGGACCGATTTTGACGACAGTGTCACTGGCAGATAGCTGATGTTTTAGGGAGTAACTTAGGAGTAACCTACTTTTATTTTATAAAAATAACATTGGGTGCCCTAAAAAAAATCACACAGACAACCGACTATTTATTTATTTATTTATTAACACTTCAAGCACAAAGTACAGAGGCGGACTCAATGTTCTACCAGTCAACCTTTGGGTGATGCAGAGACAAGCGTGTGGTAGGTGTAACTGAAAATAATTAAATTAATACTAAGCTAAACTACAAGGATATAAAAAATACTATAAGTATATATAAATATATATCAAACTACATATATATTACGCGCGACTATCACACGTACGAATTCATCGGCGCACGGGCATCAGCTGGTCTAATCTATAGATCCTCGTTTTCTCTGGTAAACAAACAGGGAGTCTATCTGATAGTACGTGGTCGTGGTCACCACTACAAGCAGTTCAATTCTGTAAGAAATTGGAATCCTATCTAATTTTCGATTTCACTGTGAAAGTATCTGGTATTCGCTAAATTAGTTACGTAAAATAAGTTCGCTATTTTGTTCTGATCTAATGCCGCTAGCGTAAGTAGTTTTCATCGAGTTACAGAATACCTAAATCTGAACCCTGAACCCTTGAACCCTGGGAAAAGACATCGGCTACTTCTAAATCCGCGACTTCGTCTGCATCCGCGATAACCGACATTCACGAGGACCAAATCGTGGGTAAGCTAGTTGACTATACTTTAGATCATGTCGCACTAGGGTAGTCCTATGTACATACCCCTAAATATGCCAGACCGTTGATAAGATGCTCTCCTTTTCCCCATCTTCTTCTTCTTCTCTTTCTCGCGACTTTCCATGATTCACTGCTTGACTAATTACTGTGCCCCTGATTCCCTGCTTGTCTAATTACTGTGCCCCTGATTCCCTGCTTGTCTAATTACTGTGCCCCTGATTCCCTGCTTGTCTAATTATTGTCTCATCGGACTAATACAGTGAAGGAAGAGGGAGTGCATCTGTATTTTCGCACACACTTGTGCACTATACCCCATCTTCTGCATAAGTACTAGGCCAGTCTTCATTGACCTATTAATAGCTTTCGGGAATTTTCCTCACGGAATGTAGCCCAAACAGGCGAGCGACTACAGTAAGTAAACCAATTGTTCACAGCTACACAAACAATAGCAAACTCTCCCTGGGAGGTCAAACAAGTAAATTGATCATTACAGGCCGCAGCGGGCGACCATTGTGGGCACACCCCTGTTTACACAACAAATAGAAACTTATAGACAGTATAGTGGGTCTTTCTTCAAAATAGGTACATCAATTATCTTTTCTAAACCAAAATTATAAAGAGAAAAGATTAGATTTTTGATAAGTTTGTTTGTAATAGATGAACTAAAAGTAATTTATTTAATTACTAGCCACCCGCCCCGGCTTCACACGAATGCAAACCTTAAATCATTATCTATTGATAAAAACCACATTAAAATCCGTTGTCTAGTTTACACGCAGACAGCGACGGAAGAAACTTTGTTTTATAAATATGCCAAAATTAGTGAGAGATTGTGGAAACATATATAACTAAGTACTTAAAAAAATGATGCAATCTTGCCCTATTGCATCATGTTCATCTGTTTATGGCGATCCTAAATCTAAAATAAGAAAATAATTTGACAAAAATTAAAGAATTTTCAAAGGTTAAATTGTAGAAAATGACTTGTAGGAACGTATACCAGCTACACACGTACCGATCTATTGTTGCGATTAAACTGTGCAAACCGATATGCGCAGTTTTATCGATCGTGTGTATAATAAATCGTTGCGATAATAACGCTTTTAAGTTCTTAAAAAAACGTATATTATTATTTTCAACGTTTTAGGAGTTTTACGTAGATTGTATTTTCACCAGAAGTAAGGATGTATCATGCATTACAGCTCAATTGGACCCCGGGAAGTGGGTCAAAAACGTGCAAGTTTTATTACCCTCAGACGGACACTGGGACAGGTGAAGCTAAATAAAAGCTTATAAAAGATCTAAATAAGTACGACAACCTTGTACCGATGACTAACGGCCACACCTACCTAAAGATTCACCTTCAATTGGCAAACTAAACGACTGAACAAGTACAAAAAAATACTGGTCAAGTGCGAACCGGACTCGTACACAAAAGGTTTTGTACCACTCAGTACATTGATATTTAATAATATAACTTACAAGACACACGTTTCTTGTGTTCTCTCTTTGATTTTTAGCTTTATTATAAAATTATTATATTATTTATTTTATTCACAACACAATTATCATTAGCTACAGGTTTCCCCAAATCTGTAGCGTGGTCTAAAAACATGCTCACGCTGCTAATGTCGCCACGCACCAATCAAGAAGGTGGATAAGAAGAGCTCCTGTGAACCTGCTGATAGGAGTTCCAAACAGCCAGGCCCAGCTACGGGCACGTGTGACAAGGATGGCTTCGTGAAGGAGGTGGAGAGAAAGAAGCCTCCTAGTCGGAACCAGTGCGGGACCGCGTTCACCCCAGCCGAAAGACGTCCACTGCTGGACATAGGTCTCCCCCAAAGGGCGAGGGGTTGCCATAATCGCCACGCTTGGCATGCGGGTTGGCGATCGCAGTATGGTTGTTACAGAGGCATAGAGAACACTGCTGCCCATTCTCTGATGGTAAGTCCCTTAGTCGCCTCTTACGACACCCACCGGAAGATATGGGACCGCGTTGGCAAGACCCAATATGCTGCGTCCGGCAACACCTACGACGCAGCTCTATGTGTCCCGGCTGCATCACACCACGAAGGTTGAGGAGATCGTGGAGTATGTTCGAGCTAAGACCAGCTGGACTTTAATGGTCGAGAAGTTGGAGTCGCGCCACAACATGAATTGCTCGTAATGCGAGTTCCGACTTACTATATTGAGACCTTCGTCAAGGAAGGGTTTTGGCTTGGCTGAAGGGTGTCGTATATCAGCGATTCCGCGGAAAGCTACGCGCCACCACGCATCGCAATACGACGTCCTCACTTCGTGTACCTACAATAGTTTATTAATATTATTATGGTTTTCATAAATATGTATGATAGTCTGTAAGGTAAGTTATGGGTCTTTGTAACCCGATTTTTTTTTTGTTTTCTATCTTTTATCTTATAGAGAGGTCATAGTAATACAAACCCTGTGACTACTTCAGGTGTCTATATCTATTACGGTTTAATAAAGCTCCGTGAAAATACAAAGTATTTTAATTGCATGCTATGACAGACGGACGGATAGACGGTTAGACAAGACAGCAGTCTGAATCATTTTCAGCCCGTTTAGCACCGTTTCGTACGGATCCCTAAAAATTACAATACCAGACCTACCAACCACGTTATACGGTACCTAACTTCTATGACCGCATATCTACCTCATAAAAACCACTTAATCAATAAAAAATAAACAAAAAACTTCACCATGGCAACTGGACAGTTAAATGTTTATGATAAAAACATCACAGGAGGTCGTTGCCCTCTGATCGCCGAGTGATAGCAAGGTTATTACTTGAGTGATTAGATTTACTCGTTGCTATGCGGGGCCTGGCTTCCGCTTTGTTTTTGGCGATGCGTCAAGAAGTGATGACGAGTTTTTTCGCAGGATGGGTGTTAAAACTTATTTAGTGGCAGATATTATGTAGATCTTCACATTCAGTTTAGACAATTCTTGTTCTAATTGGATCATTCGGTTCCCTTCAAAATGGTTGAGCCAAATGATGCCGATCCGTGCGTCATGTTCGTGAACGGGCGCCGTTAGTTGGGACTGGCCATCTCTTAGCTGCCTCGGTTATTCTAAATTTATTTTGAATTGTTTATTATGATTATATTTTTATCTCTTTCATCGTACACGACTTGTTACATTGTTCTCACTTTGTACCCTATATGCAACATGAATGATGTAACCGAAATTTGTAACATATTATTGATTTTAAAAGAGTGTTGTTCATGGTTTCTTGCTCGTTCTTCTCCATAGAAACCTACTGGTTTGAACGAGCAACTAGCTTCAACTTTCTGACTAACTGACTCTGACAATTCAAAAGTAACTACCTACCTGTAAATGGTTTATTTGAAATAAATGATTTTAAGTTTGAGTTTTAGTTAATTCTTTCGACTTATGGGGAAATTGCCAGGGTAACCCGCGAAATTCAAATATTTTAACGTTTTTTTGCAATTTTCAGCCCAGTAAGTACCTAGTTGTATGGTACCTAAAAAAAAATATTCGTCTAGGCTTCCAGCGCCCACAAGGGGGCGTTATCACCCACTTTGGGGAAGATTGATTAGATGTTTGAAAGGAAGAAGAGACGTGCTGGCTCAAATAAATTCAGATAAAGAGAAGATGACAGACTTTTGAAATTGTATGATGTGACAGGTTCCTTAAGAGCGTGTATTCGATTCGTGACGAAAACTTCATGATGTGAGCAGATTATTTAAAGACAACTACAGTTTTAGAAAGATTAAGTCTTGCTTCAGGGAACTACAGAGTAAAAGTATAATTTTTAATTATGGTTTTTTAAAGCGAAGATCATCCTTTCATAGCGTTTTACGAAAATAGACGTCAGAGTTAACGCTCAGGACGAATACAACCATTACAGTATGCCAAAATATTATGTTTTATGCGTTTTTCCAACAGGATAAAGAGTCTCAAAGTACATTACAGAGCCAAAATTACGAAAAAATTACTATTATATATTAAAAAACAGTATTAAAAAAGTACAAAATCACTTAGAAAGATGAGTTGAGTTGTACAGTTAGTTACGTAGGAACTTATATTGTCAAGATTTTTTCCTAAAACACCATCCAATCAAAAATACATTGATATTTCATTTTATAACTATTTAGCAAGGTACTTATTTAATATTCTAACTGCACTTTCATCTTGATTTCCTCATAGATGACCTCATTCATAGCAGACCAATAAAAAACCAAAACTTTAAGGAAAACGTTTCATAAACACTAAAACATTATATCGAGCCAGCGTCTAGCGTCTCTCGCACGATTGCATTCTATTGCATTCTCTAACCAGTTCTACTAAAAATAGATCTACTCCTTCCTCTGTTAACAATTTTGAAGTCAGTTTGCAGTTCTGTTTTGTTCTCTAGCGATTCAACCGCTTTTCAACCGACTTAAAAAAAAGAAGGGCGTTTTCAATTCGACACAAATATTTTTTTTTGTTTTTATTTGACCACGCATTGCTTTTTTCAGTGAAGTCCGATTTCGATGATTTCGATGATTTTCAATGATTTAATTAAATTTCATTTGAAAGCCTCCATTGGTTTTTAAGTAAACTGCATCTATTCCCGGCGACATCGATAACTTATCTCTTTTGGTGACTGTACATAATTTCGTATAAAAATACTGATACACAATACAAAAGTAATGTCATTAATAGTAATGATAGTCATACCTATACCTATTTATATACATAGAAACAATACAGTGAATTATTATGTATTTATTTACACGAGTAACATTACCATTATCTAGTACAATAACTCTATTGGAAATCTACATACATAGTAACAATGTGCCTTCGTCCGCGTGAATAATCTTAATTTTTTCCCCTAATTTTTTGATAATATAAAGACAAAAGACAGGGTAAAAGAAAGTAAAGCATTTGCTCGTGACTTTGCCCGCGTGAAATGTCGCTAATCACGGATGCAGACAAAGTCGCGGATTAAAAATTGGCCTTTGTGCTCAGACCTTGGTCTGAGTCTTTGTGCTTCCCCAGGGCAAAGGAGCCGTTAGTAAATCTGTGCCCAGGGTTCAAATTATTTTCATACCAAATTTCATTAAATTCGGTTCAGCCGTTTCATTGTGAAAACGAAGTTACTTTCGCATTTATAATATTAGTATGGATAGTATGGAAGTATGAATGGTATGTGGGAAAAGTATGTACCTATGTATGAAGTATGTATGTAAACCTGGGACTCCATTAGAGGCAGCCGCGGGTCGAGGCTACTGGATCGGGTCGCGGCGCGGGCGCGGCGGCGTGGCAAGTGGGGACGCTGCCTTGTGTCGAGGCGTGACTCTACTTGAACCAAGTGAGTGCTCGCGGTGAGGCGGCTCAATACGAGGCTGCTCAAATGGAGTCCCAGCCTATAAAGTATGTATGGTAGTATGAATGGATAGTACTCAGGAATATCGTAGCATTTCCAAATCAAAAAATATTTCACCAATAGAATTATTGGTGAAATATTTTTTGATTTGGAAATGATCCCCTTATAAACAAATTGTACCTGTTTATAATATTACTTAGTATAGATGTGTCAACATTATGAACACCAGTACTATATTTTTTTAACTAGGTGGTTTTTACTCTATTTAAAATTAATTAGAGGACGAACAGTAGCATCGAGGATTTAGGCTGTCTCTCCTTTCTATCTACTGATGTACCTCGGATATGTATGGAATATGGATGTACCCAACCTTATTTCTGCTGGGTATAGTTGGGTACAACAATCTGAAAACAGGAAGGGATTTGGCACTAGTTACATATTTTTTGTTATTGCGTAAGTGATATTGTCACAGACTTTGGTCTTTGATTAATTCCCAAAAGTTCAAACTCAAGGTTTGCCAAAGAGCAATGGAGCACCATGGTCTTAAATTACAAGTCGAGTTCGAAACACTATACTTTCAGTCACGTCAACCCAACTTCACTTGGCAGCCCAACTTAAATGGGACTGAACAGGACATATCTGCCGCATGACAAACAGGGGTTAAGGTGACACAGAACTGGTGCCCTGAGACAGTAAGACAGGGTCGCGGCAGGCCACGAAGGAAATGGTGGGCCAATATGGATAGAACTAGCTAGACGGTTTCCTCCAAAACTGGAGGGATGAAGCACAGGATCGGAAAGATGAAAGGCATGGAGAGAGGCCTTGCTCAGGGGTGAGACCGAATAGACTAACAAAAAAAGTAAAAAATAAATAATAGTTTAAAAAAACTAAAAACACGCTTTTTATAGAAAACCAAACTAAAAAATAGAAAATAAATTTTAATAAATTTAAATTAAGAAAAGTGTTAAAAATTTCAATAAATATAAATTAATAATAGTGTGAATAAAAAAAAATATATTTTATTTTTAAAAAAGCGTGGGGTGCATGGTGTCAATAGTTATAAATATTTTATTGACAGATATGAGTAGAGTGATTATCATTTTGATAATATCTTAAAAAGCACCCCACGCTTTTTTTTAAATATATATTTTTTTTTATTCTCACTATTATTAATTTATATTTATTGAAATTTTTAACACTTTTCTTAATTTAAATTAATTAATTTTTTTTTCTATTCTTTAGTTTGGTTTTCTATAAAAAGCGTGTTTTTAGTTTTTTTAAACTATTATTTATTTTTTACTTTTTAGTTTGAAAAATGGAATAATTTTATCAAATTAGTGTATTGTCATCGGTCCTCGATAAATCTACAAAGTTTGAACGAAATCTGGCCGTTTAAAGTGGGTCAAAATCGCGCCCAAAGAAGTCAGTTACAAACAAACAAACAAACATACAGGTGAAGCTAATAAAAAGCGTGTAAAAAAACCGCGTGATAAGATAACTTAATTGTGTAAGGTAAGGTAGTGGTCTGCTAGACGACCTAGGTCTAGCACGTTTTCGTTTGAATTATCCTTTAAACCGCTAAAGTCATGTAAGTATAGATGACAAACCAAAATGTGCCCAGCTAGCCATGGTCACAAGTACATGACTGAGTTCTATACGTAATACGATATTTTACTCTAGATCAGAAAAAATCTATAAATATGTTATTGAGACAGTTTAGGCATAAAGCAGTCGGAAAATGTAAGTTTTAGTTCATAAAATAACAAAACCAATTTTTAAATTCAATTCAAAGTTTTCAGTATTTTTAATCTGTTATAAAACACCATGAAATAGTAGCGGCCATGTTATTACGCCGTACGGCTGTGTAAACAAAAATTTTCAATTGTCAGTCAACCGATTGGCGTAATAGCCAATCGGTTGTAGGCCTTGTACTTTTATTATTTTCATAACTAACGTAATATTTTCATTATTACACCTATTACAAAATATGCTTTTAATTATTTTTAAATTATATACAATTATCATATTTAATATGAGCGCATTTGATACAAAACGAACTGACGTCATTTACGCTGAGCAATATGGCGTCCATTAAGAGGCGTTTTCGTCAAACTAAGCGCGTAATTTGAAAATTTAAAATTTAGATGCATTTTATGGCACTTATCGATTGAATAAAAATTTTGTGTTTTTTTTGGTGGCATATTAACACTACAGAATTTCATTGAGACACTTTTCAAAAATGGGTGTAATACCCTATTCGTAGCATGGCGCCGCCGCCGCCGAGGGCACGTTTTTGATTTTTATGACGTGACGCTTAAAAGGTAGACACTCTAGGTTTACTACTCTTTTAATTCAAATTCCTCCGTGTCACACACTCATATTATGAAACTGGTACCATGAACTTATCATAGTGTTCACAGTACTATTGATATATTATATTAGTACCTATATAAATATATCACGTGGGTTTACTAATAATCTAACGTATGCAAAACGTGCTAAAAATAACATTCTGCATACATAACGTTCTACGTACATAACTATAATTATGTGACACGAGGTAAACAAAGTAGTAAAGTATTTAAATAATTGCTATTTACAGCTAATTATGTACTTTGACACAATAACTTTATAGATATGGATTTTCCGTAAATAACTAATGTTTAACCTCTGTAATTTCCGTACCTAAATCCTGTTTATGTTTTCTGGGGCCAGCTTAGCGACAATTATGCGCAAGCATTGCACCTTCACAACACGGGTTTATTCCCTTGACTTCGAGTCGCACCACGTCGAGTCGCCGCCACGTCAAGTCACCGCTTCGTCGCGCGTCGAATCGCCACTACATCGGGTCGTCGCAATGTCGAGTGGCCTTTACGTCTACTTGTTCTTTTTATATTTCCTAAGGCTTTTTATTTAAAAAAAACCTGCCTAGTGCCGCCACGTCGAATGTGACGAAAGGTACAGTCAACGAAATAAATTATTCAATGATTACAGTCTAAATAAATAAAAATATTATAAGACTACATATTATGATTTGCGCGCTTCTTCCAAACACCATCTTGTGCGTATTCGCAGGCCGATGGTACATACGGGTACACATCAAGCTATACATTTCGCGTTAATGCTGATCCCGCATTGTATAGAATATCCGTACAATGCGAGGTCAGCTTATACTGGAAATGTATGCTTGAGCTTGAGGTGTAGCCTTGTGTACTCTCCGATGCTTGAGCGCTGGATACCATGACTGCATGCAGTCAAGTGATGCAGGTTTACTGGATTATCCGAAAAACTGATTTTATTTAATTCTTTTAATGTTTTTAAACTCGTGTTTATTATTTTTGTCATACTACTAGTAACAATAAGGATGTGTGATAATCCGAACGAAACGATTTATTATTAGGTATAGGTAAACTATTTTCCTTGAAATGATAATATGTTCAGGAAATTATCGACATATAACTACATTGCTGTCAAAATCATCATGTTTGCATTGATTTCCGAGGATCCAACACACAGATTATGATCCAATAGTATTTTATTATGAATGACGACACGGTTGCCGCAGTGGTTGACCGATTGACTGCTACGCAGCGCGTCGCGGGTTCAATTCCCGCACGGAACAAATATTTGTATAGCCTACAAATAGTTGTTCCGGGTCTGGCTGTTTCTGTATGTGAATTTATAATGTTTGTAAACGCACCCTCAAAGGAGAAATATCCAGTATATAGCAACGTTTTTTTTTTTTTAATTGTTAAGAATTTCTTTTGGGAACAACACAACCATGTTATTTTCGGTCATCGACTTGTATGAGAGTCGTCCAAACATCCATTTGAACGTGACTTCAGATAAACCTGCCTTTAGTCAACATTTGCTCTTGCGTACGTCTTTTATAGCCTGGCAAAAAAAGGGGTGGTTCGTTAAGTTGAATTGACAACATTTCAAAACTGACACGACCTTAAAACAAAAATACCAAATATATATTTATTATATTTTTCTATTTCTTCATTTCTGAGAAAAATAAGTAATACCTAAAATAAGGTATTTTACTTTTGCATAAGCATTTCAATGGTCTAAATGAAAACATTAACGTCAAATAAAACACATGTCAATGTCACATTATGAAGTCTAATAATAATGATGATAGTTTTTTGACGGGTCACAGTAAACCAAAGGATAAAACGCTATTCCACCGTAAGTATGACGTCATTTGGCTCTTACGTCTTTTTAGAATACACCTAATTTCAAAGTTAAAATTATGAATGAAAAGTGCATAATTTCGAAAAACTGAAAAATACGGGTGCCCAAGATTTGTAGGTATTTACTTTTATATAACGTAATAATACAAGTAGGTTAAAAATATGAAATGTTGTCAATAGGGTATTTTACTCTATACGAGAAAAAATCTATAAATATGTTATTGAGACAGTTTAGGCATAAAGAAGTCGGAAAATGTAAGTTTTAGTTCATAAAATAACAAAACAAATTTTTAAATTCAATTCAAAGTTTTCAGTATTTTTAATCTGTTATAAAACACCGTGAAATAGTAGCGGCCATGTTATTACGCCATACGGCTGTGTAAACAAAAAATTGTCAACTGTCAGTCAACCGATTGGCGTAATATAGGCTTTGTACTTTTATTATTTTCGTAACCAACGTAATTTTTTCATTATTACACCTATTACAAAATATGCTTTTAATTATTTTTTAATGATATACAATTATCATATTTAATATGAGCTCATTTGATACAAAACGAACTGACGTCATTTATGCTGAGCAATATGGCGTCCAGTAAGAGGCGTTTTCGTCAAACTACGCGCGAAATTTGAAAATTTAAAATTTAAATGCATTTTTATGGCACTTATCGATTGAATAAAAATTTTGTGTTTTTTTTGGTGGCATATTAACACTACAGAATTTCATTGAGACACTTTTCAAAAATGGGTGTAATACCCTATTATGTTATTTCAATAACACACTTCTGAAACTACAGGAATAAAGTAGTAGAGAGATTAAGTATTTAGTAGAGTTTTTGTGAACCCAAATTATATACCTATCCTATCCTCCTACCACCTTAACATGATAGTGTGTGAGGATGGATTGATGGATGAATGAAGGATGGATGGATGTTTGTTACAGGTTACTCGTAACTTGTAAGTACAAGTGTATCTTTTGTAGAAGATTTAATGTATCTCTTAAATAGGTACAACTTTGCCATCGAACGTGGCAATACCGCCACTGCCGGTCCCTTGGGCACGTTCCCAAATGACAGCGATGTGGAGGAAGTTTTTGATGCCTTATTGTATTAGTTTTTTAATTTAATAGTTATAGGTTTTCTTTTTTAATTATTCATGTAAATTACGACTATTATATTATAAATAAATTAACAATTACGTTTACTATGTATCTCTCCATTTGTAATCCTTTCCTTGACTGAATGGAATAAGCTAGAAATTTTCTCACATGATGATCTAGCTTATATTATGAATTTTAATAGCTTTTGCCCGCGACTTCGTCCAGTTAAAGTTCATGGGCTATAATCTACTAGGTGAAATGGATGATTGATATTGAATGTACTTAAAATTGCAATAACATAAGATTAATAATGGCAACTGGTGATTCTAGAATTAATGTAGTTATCGCGGATGCAGACGAAGTCGCGGATTAAAATGTAGCCTATGTCCTTCTCCAGGGTTCAAGCTATTTTCAGACCAAATTTTATCAAAATCCGTTCAGCCGTTACATCGTGAAAGCGTAACAGACAGAGTTACTTTCTCATTTGTAATTCCATAAAAAAGTCAGAAGAACTAATATTATAAGTCGCTGGCAGTAACTATACTTCTTCATAAAGAGTCCCTTGGATACAATCAATTGATTGAGAACTATCAGCAATCTCGATGTTTGTCTGACTGACATCCTCTTTGTAAGCGGTACACTACCCGCATGAATACAAACATACATAAGTACCACTTATTTAGTGTGTGCTGTGAATGTAAGTAGATATTTTTTCTAGAACGATTTTAGGGTTCCATACCTGAAAAAGAAAAAACGGAAACGGAACGGATAGGATCACTTTGTTGTCCGTCTGTCTGTCTGTCTGTCTGTCAAGAATTTTTATCTCGGGAACGCGTGGAGGTATCGAGTTGAAATTAAAACCATATACTCAAGTCTACGGTCCCTTGATGCTATAAAAAAATCAACCCTCGGTAACGTGATAAAAAGATACGGCCGTTTATATCGCAAAAAACGCATTTATAATATTAAGTAGATTAAAGTATGGTTAGTAGGTATGAATTAGTATAGAAGTATGGATATGTACCTACTAATATGTACGGAACCCTCGGTGGGCGAGTCCGACTCGCACTTGTCCGGTTTTTTTCATGTACAACTAACAAATATTTGAGTAAGCACATTATGTACCTACTAGCTAAATATTTGAGATCTTGGGGAGGTATAGATAAACCCCCTTATCTATGAGTGACCTATGTATTATTAAACTTGTCAAATTGCTTTTAAACACCAATTTAGTAAGTTCTATCTACTAGACCAGAGGGCATCGTAGATAGCAAACATTTTTATTTAGGTCTCTTTCATTAAGGAAAGAATTAATAATAATAAACGACAAATAAAAAAAAATATTTGACTTTGACTTAATTAAATTAATTTAATTAAGAATTAGCATTGCCATTCAACGTGGTAATGCTGCTAACCTTTTGAGCACTTCTCCCATTGAGAGCGATGCGGATGAGTTTTTTGATGTCCGTGAGCCCTCCATTGTACATATATTATATTATAATTTATTGTATTTTTAAGCTTTCTAAATGCGTAATTTGTTGTATTTGAAAATAAAATATATATTTTTTATATTCTAATAGGCTTCCGTTTGACCGCAACTCACCTGATCTTATGTGATGATGCGGCCAAAGGTTGAACACGCTTGCCTAGGATAAACCGGTTCACTTGTGCCTTGAAGATACCCAGATTATTCTTATCGGGGAACAGAGAGGCGGGCAGTGAATTCCACAGTCTAGCAGTTCGCACACCTAACTATCGATTTCACCCATTTTTTTTAGTGTTACCGTTTCTTAAAAGATTTGTTTGATAAGAAGTATGTATTAAAAACTGCTGTGCTGGGGCTGCTGCTGCGGCTGCAAAAAACCTCAACCGACGAAAGTATAGCATCCTATGTGATAACTTTAATTTACTTACTTATTTACTTTTACTTTTTGTATGCGGTTGAAACCCTCGGGTCGTGGGGTCCGAATGCTCATATAAAAGCTCATATTTGAAAAAGGGAAATATAAAACCACTTTTTTCACACCACACAAAAGAGACAACCGCCTAAAAACACTATTAACAACGCTGACAATTCTGAAGCACGACGAATACATAAATATTGCACAGATTGCACTACGTGACATTAATTGCAGACTCAACAATGTAGCAGTTTCTTTGGACCCATTACCGCGGAGTTCCAGTGAGGATAGCTTGACGCAACTGAACGTGCTCGCAGCGGTTTAGCGTCATCTCACCGCGCCCTACAGACCTCATTATGGTAATTAAACATAAATATAGACTTAAGCGTAGAGGTATGAAGCAGGAACAAACATCCTTTGAACTATAACAGTTTTCCTTGTATGTATCATAATCTTTTAAATAAAAGTCTTCTGTGCGTGTGTATGAAAGTGAACTCCTCCTATGGTGGCGCTATAGTTGGGTTGCAGGACAACGTCTGCCAGGCCCGCTAGTTGTAATATAAGTATGTGCAGTTAAGTAGTAACTTCAGAAACTTGAACTTACGGATACTTGAACCTGAACTGAGTTCGTTAATAGTTTTGACAAGGAATTTCACAAGAAATAGGACGCGACAATCTATACTAATACTAATTACTAATCTAGTAATATTTACTAATATTACTAATATCTACTAATGTACTATTTACTAATATATTTACTAAATACTAATTTACTAATCCATACTTCCAAACTAATATTATTAATGCGAAAGTAATTCTATCTTAACAGACAGAGTTACACGATCAAACGGTTGAACCGATTTTCGTGACATTTGGTATGAATATAGTTTGAACCCCGGGGAAGGACATAGGCAGCCTTCGTCTACATCCGCGATAACCGACATTCACGCGGACGAAGTCGCGTGCAATAGCTAGTCTACTAATATTATAAATGCGAAAGTAACTCTGTCTGTTACGCTTTTTAGCGTTAGCTTAGTATCACCTACCCAATTGTAATTATCAATAAATATTGGTGACATATTTCCATCACATCACTAAAGTTTAACCTAATCAACGTCACACAAATTATATCGTTACTGCTAAGTATATTGTGTTAGCACGCGCTGACCTCTTTCAATTAACGGGTCATGCGTACGCGCATCGGTTTAGAAAGACTCGCTCTTGACTGTTTACTGTTTCTACAATTTGTTTTACTAATCTTTCTTGGCTGTTTACTGTTTCAACAATTAGTTTTACTAAGTAACTTACGATAGTCAACAAAACGAATGAATATTATACTCTTTGATACGTTCCTCTTATACCTAATGACGGCTCAGCGGTGGTAGTGTATCTGCCTCCAACGCACAGGGTCGCGGATTCGAATCCCGCCGAGGGCAATTTATGTTTGCCTTGTGTCTGGTTGTTGTTTATCTATATAGGTATTTATTCTATGTTTGTGTATGTATGTATATCAGCTGTCTGACACCCATAGTACAGAGTTTGACTAGTTTGGGGTCAGATGGCCGTGTGTGCTGTCCTCATATATTATTATTATTACTGTCTTTAGCTCTCGTGGCTAAGTTAAAGCCGTACAGATCGATCGGTCAAAGGTTAAGCTACGCTAACCGCGGTCGGTCTGTGGATGGGTGACCATCCCTTTCATACCGAGTTTCCTCCGTGCCTCGGAAAGCACGTAAAGCCGTTGGTCCCGACTGTCATTCGTAGATCTTTGGCAGTCGTTACGGGTAGTCAGAAGCCAGTAAGTCTGACAACCAGTCTTACCAAGGGGTATCGTGTTACCTAGTAACTGGGTTGTGGAGGTCCGATAGGCAGTCGCATATAAAACACTGGTATTCAGCTGCATCCGGTTAGACTGGAAGCCGACCCCAATATAGTTGGGAAAAGGCTAGGCAGATATTGACTGTCTTTAGCTCTCCTTAGGTCTTCTGGTCTTCATTCCAGTTGGTCTTACGGTAACGATGGGATGCTAAATGGTCCAGTTCTATACAATCTCTACCAATCTTTACTCTAGGTAGGTATAGCTCTTGATTGTCATCATCCAAGGTTTTCTGCGATCTTCAATACAATAACTAAACCACAACATGCATTGTTCATCATTATTAATTTATTTTTATTTATTTCCAAAATACTTCTAACTCTATATTACAGATGGTATTATTGCCGTACAACGGAAACCTCTCAGGGTTTATCTGTGCTGGCAAGCCTTCATTTGATTTTTACAAGTGATGGTTTAAATAATATAATGATTACACATGACAATTACAGTAAACTTTTGTGTAAAGAAACGTTTAGATTTGTACTTATAACTTTTCGAACTTGTTTTGTATAAACTTTGTAGGTCTTCTGGAAGTTTATCAAGAAAGTAAGGTACTAAATATTCTGCAACCCTCATCCCGTACACATTGTTGGTTTTTGGTAGAACGTATTTATTTTTGGGTGTAATAGGTCTCAAAAAGTCAGGTCTTGTTTTTTCGGTCAGCAGCTCGGACCTAGTGACCGCAGCAAGGGTAAAAAATTTTACTTTATTGAACACATTCATAACATTACAGTATTGGAATAGATCGTCGTCGCTGTTTTTGAATTTATTTTTTATTTATATAAGTGTTATGACTTTTAATATTCTTAATTGTAGCCTATAAATATATAATATTGAGAAGTACCATTGTCTATATCTAATCGTCTACATTAGATCTTCAATATGGTAGCATACTGAAAGCAACTGACCTTTCGAATAAAAAATAACTTCGTTGAGAATTGTCGGAGATATAAAACACAGGTCAAATTAAGAACTTCTTCTTTTTTGGATTCGATATATAAAAACACCCACGGGTATAAACCGAGTAGTGCCGGCCGCGAATAGCACCACCCCATTTCTACCCGTGGGTGTCGTAGAAGGCGACAGAGGGATATTGACCAGAGGATGGGCAGCAGCGTCCTTCTGAGTACCATAACACCTACAGCTATCGCCTACGTGCATCGGCAAAGACCTATCCCCAAAAGTGGGTGTCTAAAAATTTACATAAAAAAAGCTTTTTACAAAAAAGACAACCGCCTTCAAAAACTCAAAAGTGATAAATAACTTTAGCACAGAACACACATGACTTTAGTTTCAGAAGTCGGTGGCTTTGTTCTGTTTGTTGTTTTGTATTGCCACCGACTTCCGAAACTAAAGTTATAAGTATGTGTTCTGAAAATTCATCTGTGCTAAAGTTATATAACACAGATGAATTTTAGAAGGCGGTTGTCTTTTTTGTAAAAAAAGCTTTTTATTTTTCGCTTTATAGTACCTTCTTATCATTCAAATCCATTAAGAAACGGCAACACAGTTTAAATAGAGATTGAAAGTACTCTAAAGATTGGAGAAACTAAGACGTCGTCTATGTATTTTTTTTTTGTTTGATTTTCAAAAAGTGCTGAATCAATTTCGATAAAATTTCCTATTCATATGAAAAAGAATCTTCAAAATCGACTTACATTTGCCGGAGAAATCGCGTAACGAACATACAAAAAAAGCTTTTTACAAAAAAGACAACCGCCTTCAAAAAGTGAAAAATAACTTTAGCACAGAACACACATTGACTTTAGTTTCGAAATTCAGTGGCTTTGTTCTGTTTGTTGTTTTGTATTGCCACCGACTTCCGAAACTAAAGTCAATGTGTGTTCTGTGCTAAAGTTATTATTCACTTTTTGAAGGCGGTTGTCTTTTTTGTAAAAAGCTTTTTATTTTCCGCTTTTTAGTACCTCCTTCTCATTCAAATCTATTAAGAAGAGATTGAAAGTTAACTACTACAAAGATTGATGAAACTAAAACCTCGTCTATGTAAAATTTTTGGGTATTTGTTGATTTTTCAAAAAGTGCTGAATCAATTTCGATAAAATTTATATGGGACTACCCCTGAAGCATACCCTATCTATAAAAAAAAGAATTTTCAAAATCGGTTTACGTTTGCCTGAGAAATCGCGTAACAAATGGCGCACATACTTAATGCAAATTTAAGACTTATACGGTTTTCTCATGGATGCCATGGTCAGAACTGGACCAAATTTAAATGGGACCACACGGGAAGCACTAGCTTCCAAATTAAAAAAGAATCATCAAAATCGGTTCACCCAGTCCCGAGAAATCAGGTAACAAACATAAAAAAAAAAAAAAAAAAAAAATACAGACGAATTGATAACCTCCTCCTTTTTTGAAGTCGGTTGAAAAGAAAACATACAGTCGAATTGACAACCTCCTTCTTTATGAAATCGGTTCATAACAACACAGAAAATATTATTTATTGCCTGTTACCATTTAAAACCTCATAAATAAAGTTTTTATAATATAAAGACCAATGGTGTGAGTAACTCAATCGTGGCGATTAAATTATGTAATTCCGTGTGATGCATGTGATTGCGACCGTGTGCCCCCATTTAATTAATTTAATAATAATAATAATAAATTTTATTGTCAGGCGACGGAGGCCCATAGAAAAAATACACAAATAATCTTAAACAACCATAAACTAATACATATAAAGAAACCTTATCAACTAAACGTTTACTAAACATCACTTTACGGCGTTGTCGGCGTCGTGTTTCGCTGCGTGGTGTCGCGTAACCGTCCTCGGAAACGTCGATATACGACACCTTTCGGCCAAAAGTCCTCCTTCAAAAAGGTCTGTAGATGTTGGGTTGGAACTCGTACCACGAACGACTTAAAGTTGACGTTGTGTCGCGATTCCAACGCTTCAACCCTCAGAGTCCAGTCGGTCTTCACTCCCAAGTACTCCACTACTTCCTCAATCTTCGTGGTGTAATGCAGCCGCGAAATGTACAGCTGCGTCGTAGGCACAGCAGGACGCAGCAGCATGTTGGGTCCACACGGTGCGGTACCGCACTGGTTACGAGAATTGGGCCTCCTCTTCTTCTTCTCCACTTTGATGAAACCCTCTTCATCAACTTGGCCCGCTCCTGGCAAGGAACTACGGACCGCAGTCAGGGCAGGTTGAGCAGCACCCTTCTTCGGTTTTTCCCCTATTTTGCTTTGTCGCTTAGGTTGCGACGCAACAGATTTGCCGTTCGTGACAGAAGCAGCGTAGGTATGTTTAGGGGTCGACGTACCTACGTGTGACGTTTCCGCAGTCGGTGTTAGATTGCGGGCGACGGCGGCGGCGGGCGGCGCTTGGTCAGCACTATCGGCAGCTGGTGACGCACTTGTGTTCGGCGATTCAAAACTGCCGACTGATGCTTTTTCCGCCTCTCGACGTGTGTTCACCTTTGAGGCCTCAGATGACCCAATTACTGAACCCACGTTGCGCAATAATTCTATTTCCGCACGTAGTTCAGTATTCGTTTTTTCTGAGACTTCCATTCTGGTCTGCAACTTGGTCACCTCCATCTTTAAGGTAGTGATGTTCTTTAGCAGCTGTGTAACGTCAACGTGATCGAAAGTGACGGGAGGCAGTTGCTTTTGAATTTGATGTCTCATGCTCAAGCGCGTCTACCATGTAGTGAGATGACTTTATTGTGAGTTATAATCCATATCCATATAATCCATATCCATATACTTAATATTATAAATGCAAAAGTAACTCTGTCTGTTACGCTCTCACGATGAAACGGCTCAACCTATTTTAATTAAATTTGCCATGAAGATAGCTTAAGCCCTGGGGAAGGACAAAGGCTACTTTTTAATCCGCGAGTTCCTCTGCATCCGCGTAACCGACAGCCACGCGGACGAAATCGCGGGCAAAAGTTAGTTTGCTTTATTATTTTCTTTAATATATCGATGGAACCTATGGCACTATGTGCTTACTGTCGATAGGAAAGAAACTTAACACAGATAAAACAAAAAGGTTACTTTTTAAAAGTTCCAAACCAAAACTCCAGAAAAAACAGTAGATCGAATAAAGCAAGTTAGGGGCTCGTAACTAAGTAAAATCCGTACGTATCGATCGGTTAAGCTATTCTTGCCGCGGTCAATCCATGGATGGGTGACCATATATATAATTCTGACACAAAACTCGTAATTCTACCTATTTAAAGAAGAGAGTCAGTGAAAGCATAACGGTTGACAGGACGGAATAGAATAGAAGAAGAGGAAAACATGTTGCGCCGACTACAAGTAACATGATGATGATGAGTTTTAATTAAAAGTAAGTTTTAACAGTTTTTTTCACACCGCATTGTCACACCTACGTCACTCCATACAAACGAAACGATTTATTTACCTACACTACCAAAATAACAGACTGTACAAATACGTGCGTGTGTGTGCGTGTCCACGCACCGCTCCAACAAAAAGCAGTTTCGAGAGCACGTTCGACGCGGGAAGAGGTGAGGAACAGAACAGTGTTTCGGAGGGAGGCGGGGCGTGTCGCCACTGTACGGTAGTACTAATATTTTATAATGTGGTATTGAGCTGTTTTATTCACACGCCAACTCAAATGTTTTGTTAATTATTCAACATTTGTTACCGGCCTATGTCCATTGTCCAGCAGCCTATAGTATTGTTGCGTTAATTGAGGTTAGTAATGAAATTGTGAGCCAATTTACCGTTTTAATTGTCACCGGATATATGGCGCTGGCTGTTACTACTTCTATACAGTTAATTTTATAGACGGAAAACTCTTTTGCTGTCGTCTTATTGTAAACTATCTTAGTCGAATTTCTCCGCCTGAATGACGGTTTACAGCGGGGACTTTTTTTACGCGGTAGGTACCTTATTTTTCTTTTTCTAAATTATATAAAGCCAATGTTTCTCCTTATAACATCAGTATTCTGTCAATGAAAGTCCTGTCAAAATAGGAAGAAACATACAGACAAAAATTACTTTTTTTTGTTTATGTAGGACCGTGTTAACATTCATTTACTTTTAGTACCTAAAATGTTGTTATCTTGATATTACAAACAGACACTCTTAAATGAATGATAGGTCGCCGCTAGGATACCTATCAATAGTCTAAGCAGACAATTCATTTTTAGGATTCCGTACCTCAAAAGGAAAAACGGAACCCTTATAGAATCACTTTGTTGTCCGTCTGTCTGTCTGTCAAGACCCTTTATCTCGGAAACGCGTGGAGGTATCGAGTTGAAATTAAAACTATATACTCATGTCTCTTGAAGCTGTAAAAAAATCAACCTTCTAGGTTAACGTGAAAAAAAGATACGGCCGTTTATTCCGCAAAAAACGTATATTTCGACACTATCAACGGAATCCATTTATAGGATACTTCCCGTTGACCTAGAACTATGAAAGTTGGCTAGTAATATCGTCTTATACTACAAGTTCAGGGAAAAGTCTGAAAACTTTACATTTGTAATTAAATCATAAAAAATATAGTCTTTATTTTATGACTAGCTTTTGCCCACGATAACGTCCGCGTGAATGTCGGTAATCGCGGATGCAGACGCATCCTGTATAGATTTGTAGTTGCCAAAATCTCAAGCCATCTTTAGTTTACGTCAATGAAAAGTTATATTGTAAGCATTCAAATAAGTCAATCCGCCGTGCTATTACCAAACTACTGCTACTCCTGAAAACCAGAATCAAAAGTGGAGATCATCAGACACTATTGTCTGATGATCTCCACTAAATAAAAAATACTACTAAATATTTTTTCTTTTTTTTTTCCTATGAAAAAAAAAAGAAAAAATATTTATTTGTATTTGTAATAGTAACTAATAGTCCCAAAGAAACTTTTCAACTCCGACTATACAAGCTTTACAACAATGTAATACATAATTCGCAATGAATAAAAATACGGAAGAATTATTAGAAACAAGTTTAAACAGTGAAAGTGATATGGAGAGTGAGCAACAAGTAATAAAGACGACAGTATTAAGTAACAAAGAAGATAATAAGCAGAGTGAAACTCAGGTTTCAAAACAAGTTGCAGAGAAGAGAATGAGGCAAGAGAGTGAAGGACATTTTGATGATGACGATGACGAGTTTATAACAGTAAGAAGGAACTCAAAACGATTACATCGCAGTTTTTCGAATAACAACGACACTGAACGTAGGTCAACTGGAGATACACAATCAAGATGCGATAAGTATGATGTTTATATTACATCTAAAGAAATTTTACCCAAGCAGATTGGCATGGCCAAACTTTTAAGGGCCGAAAAAATATTTGGTATATCAAAAGTTGTATACAAAAACCCTTTTAGAGTATGTGTACAGTTCGAAAACCGTGACAATGCTAATAAATTACTGCAGTGTGAAAAAATGAAAAGCTTGGGTTATAGATGCCTATCGGCTCAAGAAGTAAGTTTATCTTATGGAATAGTTAAAAATATCGAGTCTGATTTAAAAGACGAAGAATTAAATAAGATATTTGATAGCGAATATGATATAATTTCTGTCAAGAGACTAAAACGTTCTACTGAGCCAGGCAAGTGGGAAGATAGTGAAACAGTACGATTATGCTTTAAAAGTTCAACATTACCGTCATTTGTCGAAGTATACGGATGTAAACTTAAGGTGGAGAATTATACGTTCCCAGTGACGCAGTGTTCGAACTGCTGGAAGTACGGGCATCTACTAAGGCAATGTAATGTTAAAAAATGTATATGTCCGAAATGTGGTGATTCACATGCTAACTGTGAAACTACAATATATAAATGCGTCAATTGTAAAGGTGACCACATGTCGTTTAACAAAACATGTCCGGTTTTTCTAAAAGAAAAACAGATTCGTCATATCATGTCGTCAGAAAACTGTACTTATAAATATGCCCTAGACAAGTACCGTAGAGACAGCCGACTATAGAAAAACATATTATTACACAACAACGACAACTTAATGGATGACAACGAGACATTGATCAATCAAGTAAGCCATTTTGAAAGTAGTCAAATGCAGGAAGAACAAACTATTGACCAGACATCCAAACCCTCATATCGGGATATTGTATTAAAAAAAACTACAGATAAACATAGACAAGACAAGAGCACAACACAGACACAAAAGAGAAATAAGAAAAGAAACAGAAAAGAAACATCTGTAAATATCATGAGTTTTGAGGAGCAGAGCTCAGAAGAAAGTATAGAAGCTGAAAGTATTGTGGAACATGAGACTGTAGGGAAAAAGACACGTAACAAAAGTTCCTCATTTTGGGAAGTAATGAAACAGATTAAAAACACGTTTCTTTCAAGAAAAAGTTTTGAGGAGAAAATTACCGAGGTTATAAAATTAATTATAGAGGAGCTGAAACGTTTTCTAGTGGACAAAATTGCAGGCGGCGAGTGGTTAAAGTCAATATTAAATATTTTTTATGAATAGTACAACACAACAATTAACATTAAACATACTGCAATGGAATTCACAAAGTCTTAGACCTAAATTAGTAGAATTTGAATGTCTGTTATCTCAAGAGCATGTACATGTTGCAATTGTCAGTGAAACTTGGATGGAACCTGAATGTCGTGCACATATAAGTGGTTACAATATATATAGAAAAGACAGGTTTGATTCATATGGCGGAGTAGCGATAATGTGTCACAAATCTCTGAAAACTCAAGTTTCATCATTTGGTCTAGGAAATTCAGGTATAGAAGTACTGCATGTGAAGTTACTGAACTGTTCTTACTTAGAAAACATTGTAAGTATATATTGTCCTTCTAATGTTCGAACCACACAGTCAGATTGGGATACACTTTTTGGCGCATTTCCTTATAAAACTTTAATAGCAGGGGACTTTAATGGCCACCATACCAATTGGTCGTACAAAAATGATAGCCGAGGCATGCAACTTTTGGATGCATCACTTGATAACTCTTTCATTTCATTAAACAACGGTAATGCGACAAGAGTTAAGATGGTAGAGGGCGTCCTGCGGGAATCATCTCCTGATATAACGTTTGTGTCTATAGATATTGCTGTTAACTTCAAATGGGATTCTACTAATGAGACATTAGGCAGTGACCACATAATGATTAAAATAAAATTAATGCTACAAAATTTTAATAGGAACTTCGTTACTAGGCGTAACTTTAAAAAAGCTAAATGGTCGTTATATAGAGAAATTCTTGAAGAAGATTTTACAAATGCGGAAGTTAACACCAATAATGTTCAAGTCAGCTATGACCTTTTAGTTAATCGGATTAATTATGCCGTTGATAAAAGTATTCCTTTAGTAAAGTTATGCACAGACCCTTTATCAAAATTTAAACCAAGGCCTTATTGGAATACCGAATTATCCGAAGCCACTGCTAGACGCAGATTGGCACTAGCACAATTTAGACGAAACCCATCCCCAAGTAATTTAGATATTTTAGAAAAACGAATTGCCGAATCTAAACGGTCATTGAGACTAGCTAAATCACAAAATTGGCGTAACTTTTGTAGTAGTGTCAACGAATCCACTACGGTTTCAGAAATGTGGAATCGTATGCGTTGGATGAAAGGACAAAGTAAAATTAAAACCTATCCTTCTAAAGAACAAATAGAGGATTTATTAAGTAACCTTGCTCCTGATTTTGCGCTACCCTCAGTGCCAACAATGTCATCGACTAACACTTCTCTAGAGATAAAATTTACTAGTCAAGAACTAGAGAGATGTCTAAAAAAAAAAGATACTGCACCAGGTGACGATCAAATTACCTTCTCAATGATTTACAATCTTCCTAGAGTAGTCAAAAGATACTTATTACAGGTTTATAATTTGATTTTAGAGACCGGATACGTTCCCACTCAATGGCGAGATATACAAATAGTACCGATTCCTAAAAGTAGCGTTAGTTCAGATACTCAAATTAAATTAAGACCTATTTCTTTAATTTCTTGCATTTGTAAAATTTTTCATACTTTATTATGTAAACGACTAGAATGGTACGTGGAAAAAAATAGAATTTTATCAATGAATACTGTAGGATTTAGACGGGGTCAATCGTGTTTAGATAGTTTAGTTCGGCTGGTCAGCCAAGTACAGATCGGTTTTTCCAAAAATGAACCTACGTTAGCTTGCTTTCTAGATATAGATAACGCCTATAATAATGTGTCAATAGATAGTATGATCCAAACCCTTGATAAAATCAACGTAGGTAAGAAAATTTGTAAATATTTGTGGAACTTTTTAACGGAAAGACATCTCAAATCAAAAATTAATTGTAGCGCAGACAATCAATATATAGTTAGATGGACTGGTAAGGGCATCGCCCAGGGCGACCCACTTTCGCCTTTAATTTTTAATATTACTACTTATAAATTGTGCCAGAGTATATCAAATGTCATAATATCACAATATGCCGATGATTTTGTGATATATACTAGCAGCCATAGTCTAAGTGATAATGTTTCAGATGTTCAAAATGCGCTGAATACTATTTATATATTATTGGAACAGTTAGGTTTACAATTATCAAGTAACAAATCAAAATTTTGTGTATTTAGTAGAGGGCGAAGAAGACAACAAATTAACTTAAATATAAACGGAACGCAAATAAATTCGGTAGAACATATAAAGTATCTGGGCCTATGGTTAGATAGAACATTGCGATGGGGAAAACATATAAACGAAACATGGGAAAAAACACAAAGATACTTGAGCTTACTTAAAGTTCTATCGGGGAGTGCTTGGGGTGTTCATCCTCAACACCTTCGCAGATTATATATAGCTTTGATTAGGAGTAGGGTTGATTATGCAAGTTTCTTATTTGATAGCAGCGCAAAGACACATCTAAGTAAGCTTGATAAGGTACAGAATCAAGCTATGAGGATAATTGGAGGTTTCATACGTACAACACCTATTCATGTTATGGAGTCAGAGTTGTGTATTCCTGGTCTGACTTTAAGAAGAAAATATTTAGCCACTAAGTATTGCTTAAAGGCACAATCATTTGACAATAATATAACTACAAGTTTATTGAACTCTTTAACAAGTTATATTACAAATAGATATTGGCAAAATAAACCATTATTAGCGACAGTATATACCGATACTAAGGAGGACAATGTATCCTCCAGCTATCCTTTGGAAATGTTTGAATTAGATACATGGATATCTAATATAAATATAGAAAATGTGATAAAAGACCACCTTGATAGTGTTACATTGCCTAAGAAATCCTACGATATCAACCTATTAAGAACCAATGTATTAGAGGACTTGCATAATAAATATAACAACTGGTTTAAATTGTATACGGATGGGTCGAAAATAAATAATAATGTTGGTGCCGCCTTTTACGACTCAAGAAATAAAATTAGTGGTATGTACAGAATATCTGAAGGTCGGATCAGTATCATGACGGCGGAACTCATTGCAATATCGGAAGCCCTTAAATATCTTCAAAATACTAGCAGCGAAGAATGTGTTGTCTTTGTAGATAGTAGGAGTGCTCTGCAGCATTTAGCTCGATGCGCCTCTGGCTACAGAGGTGTTTCGATAGCTTACGCCATATTAAAACAGATTCATCATTTTACGTCTATTAATGTTAACCTGGTTTTGCAGTGGGTTCCGTCACATGTTGGCTTACCAGGAAATGAGGAGGCAGATCGCTTGGCAAGGAAAGCTATTTCAGATGGTACCGAAATCAATGTCACTCCAAGTTATTACGAAGTTTTAACGAAATATAAAATTATATGCCACAACAATTGGAAAGAATATTTTAATCAAAGATCGTTAGAAAAGGGAATCTGGTATCGAACGATTCAAAGTGAACCTCTCCGTGTTCCCTGGTTTGTGGTCTTCATAGGAAATTTGTTGTGATAGCTCATAGGCTACGATCTGGACACGTTCCACTTAACAAGTTTAGACACCTCATGGGAATAAGTACCAGCCCTAACTGTACTGAGTGCGGGGTTGTGGAGGACGTCCATCACTTGTTGGTGGAATGTGTGAAAACTACGGCTGGGAGAGAGGCTCTGAGCAATCGGTTAAAAATAAGTTTGATAGATGTAGGTATTTTTCAAAGTATTTTGTCAGCGCCTCTGTCGGAAGGAGCCATTTTAGTTTATAAAATAGTTGATAGTTTAGAATAAGTACGTACATGTTTAGGTTACGATGGGGCTGGCATGGTCTTATTTGTGACTAAAAGCCCCTAAATAAAATTAGAATAAAAAAAGAAAAAAAAAAAAACAATGTAATACGTACTTATTTACGAGTAATATATGTACTTCCTACATCTACAATCATCCAAAACCTCAATTTTATTACCCCAATGAAAAGTATTTGTCATCTAAGGTAAAAAGGTAAATTTTCATCGCTTTCGACCAGCATACATTTTCTTGAGCGCTTAGAAAGTGAACAGGTTTCGTATTTTCTAAATAAATAAGCGTTCGTAACAGAACGCATACGCAACATTTGTGTAATATGCTGGCATGGCTGAGAGCTACTTACCTATAACTTACTCTGGATATAACCTACATAGATAAACAAAACAAAACTGAGGAAATAGCATCAAAAGTATAAAATTCGGGAACCGTCCTTCTTTTATCCCATTCCTTATACTAATAATAAATAATAATAATATGTGGGGACATTTTCACACACGGCCATCTGACCCCAAACTAGGGAGACCCTGTACTATGGGTGTCAGACAGCTGATATACATACACAAATACATTTTTTTTTTGTAAATACATACATATATAAATAAACAACACCCAGACACAATAGGCTTGCGTTTGGCCGCAACTCTCCTGATCTTATGAGATGATGTGGCCTATGGTGGAGCACGAATGCCTAGAATGAACCGGTTCACTGGCGTCTTGAAGATAACCAGATTATACTTATCGGGGAACAGAGAGGCGAGCAGTGAATTCCACATCCAGTCTGGCACTTCGCACAATAAATGTGGAAGCAAAGCGCTTTGTTCGAGACCGTGGAACTTCAACCATATAGTATATCTGCTCGTCCGATGATAGAATGGGGATGTGGGAATTAAGGTGCACTTCCAAAGCACACTCTCCGAAACGTACCCGATTTAAAAAGTTTTTTCAAAAAAAAGAAAACCGCCTTCGAAAACTAAAAAGTGATAAATATCTTTAGTACAGAACACACAATACTTTACTTTCGGAAGTCGGTGGCGGTGACTTTGAGTTCGTTGTTTGGTATTGCCACCGACTTCCGAAACTGAAGTAATGTGTGTTATGTGCTAAAGTTATTTATCACTTTTTAGTTTTTGAAGGCGGTTTTCTTTTTTTTGAAAAAACTTTTTATTTTTCGCTTTTTAGTGACTTTTGAGTGAAGAAACGGCGACACACTTAGAAGAGATTATAAATCCTCCAAAGATTGAAGAAACTAAAACGTCGCCTAAGTATTTTTTTTGGAAATTTGTTGGTTTTCTCAAAAAGGGCTGAATCAATTTTGATAAAATTGGGACCATTTCGGAATAAACCCCTTTGGAACAAAAAAAGAATTTTGCAAATCCGTCTGTATATGACAGAGTTATACCCGAACATACGTAAACAAAAAACATTCGAATTGATAACCTCCTCCTTTTAGAAGACCGATAGGCTGGCAACGGTGCGGTGATATTCAAGGATATTATAAGCAAACGTTCCTTCATTCAATTATATTTAAGAATTTTCCGGCCCACTATTGAAGACATTTCCTAGTTTATTATGTCCTCCATCAGAAAAAAGAGTGATTTGATGATACAGAAGATATACCAGTTTCGATCAATCTGACCTGAATTATTTATCATCTTGCGATGTGCAAAAATAAGCAAAGAACTTACAAACAGAGAAAAAAATGGTATGTAGAAATACTATTTAACCAGAATCAAGTCAAGGTACCTACATATTATAACTAAGATGATAATATTGTGGTAATGTTATTCAAAGTTAAATAGGGCATGATGGGTGCGTGCGCGTGCTCATGTGCTCTTATCTGCAGCAATAATGCGGAACTATTCTGATAAAACATCCGTTTCTCGAGCTAAATTGAGCTCTTTTAACGTACACGATATTACATTGTACCCCTAAATTCAATATAAATGATGGTACCAAAATTTGTAACATATTATTGATTTTAAAAGAGTGTTCATGGAGTTTCTTACTCGTTCTTCTCCATAGCAACCTACTGCTTGGAACGAGCAACTAGCTTCAACTTTCTGACTGACTGACTCTGACAATTCAAAAGTACATGTAAATGGTTTATTTAAAATCAATGATTTTGAGTTTGAGTTTACCAGGCCGCGTCAAATTTTCTCCTAAAGTAATTGCAATGTGTTTGGGTATATCTGTAACTCCTTTTGCTGGATAGGAATGAAACACATTTGTCTTACTGAATAAGTGTGACGTAATTAATTCAACTGATATAATAAATACTTTATCAATTGATTGTATTGTCTCGAATGTACCAGTGGTTAAGGCGCCGCCCGTCTCTTATGCACGGGTTTGCAACAGGGCAGGAGCAAGTACCAATGTCCCTTTTTTAATTTCATATGTTCTTTTTGGACATCACTGACATTCATTATCATCATCGGCCGTCCACTGTTGAACAAAAGTCTCCCCCGTAGAACGCCACAACAAGCTCCCTGCCGCTTGCATCCACCAGTTACCCGCGACCTTAACGATGTCGTCGGTCCTACCTATCTGGTGGGAGAGGCCTACCAACGCTGTGTCCGGTTCGTAGTCGCCACTCGAGAACCTTTCTTCCCCATCGGTTATCGGTTCTTCGAGCGATGTAGCCTGTCCATTGCCACCTCAACTTGCATATTGTGAGAGTTATATCATTGACCTTAGTTCTTAGGCGAATTTCCTCGTTTCGGATTTTATCGCACAAAGGAACTCCGAGCATAACTCTCATTGACATTGATGAAGCAAAAATCGTGAGCTAACTGAACTTATCTGAAATCTTTTGACTTATCAGAAGAGTCCGTGGCAGTGGGAAAATTATATGCTGGTATAATTACTAATTTCATTATTAAGATTTAATATGCGTTAGCTACTTAGCTATGAACTAGTATTTTGATTGATCTTACACATAGAGGATAAAGTGATCTTAAACTTTGAACTTTATTAATTACATAACTGTTATCTCTTACTGGAATCACTTAAGGAAATTGATATATTTATTGATTATTGGACCTTAGTAAGGCGTTTGATAAGGTTCAGTATCGGTTACCGCTCCGATTAACACGGCCAGTGATAGTCGTTTATGAAAGCATGTCACACTTCAAAAGATAGTGTGGTGTCGATGGATGGTCTCAATTACCCTGACAGCGCTGTGTGACATTTCAGATTTGAGCATCAGTGAGTGAGGAGAATCAAGCTATACAGTGCACATCTTGTAAAATTAGGGTCTACAGTCATCTAGAGCATTCGCCTATAATGTTACACCTAGTTCAGATTCGAGCTCAAAATCGAACTTTGGATTGATATTACATTACAGGCCAATGACGCCAATGACGTAGTATTATTGATGGGCTCCTTGGAAACAAATGAATGTAACACAAGAGTGCAGTCAATATCTAGTTCTACTTTAAGTATTCTGTCATCAACTGCCTAGCTTTTTCCCAACGATGTTGAGGTCGGCATCCAGTCTTAGCAGATGAGATACCAGTGTTTTACATGGTACGGCTGTCTATCGGACCTCCATAACCCAGTTACCGGGTAACACGATAACCCTTTGTAAGACTGGTAGTCAGAGTTTTTGGCTTTTGACTATACCCCAAGAGCGTCGCCAGAACTCGCCAGCTGATGACCTAGGGGGGGGGCAAGTCGATATGGTGGATAGGAATCGTATAAATTTTAATTACTCTCAAAGGCACATAATGCTTTTGGAATCTCTATGGGGGGGGGGGGGGAAACTGCCCCTACCTGCCCCCCCTAGCGACAGTATACCCATAACACGACTACCAAATATCTTTGAAAGACATCCGGGACCAACGGATTTGGGAGTATTTGAGGCACGGAGGGAACTCGGCATGAAATGGATGGTTACCAATCCACAGACCGACCGTGGCAAGCCTAATTTGTCCGGTTTTTACTTAACCATGCCTTCCTTTAGGTACTTTAATTATTCTGTATTCATAAATTAACGTTTGTATTTAAAACTAATTACCTTCTACAAAACAAACTATTCAGTCAGTCCCGCGTGTCAGATCACATCTCATCCCGGTTATATTTAGACGGATTATAGTGAAAATGATGTCATTAGCCCAATGTTGACGAGTCAACGCGACGCTGTTCATTCACGTGTTTGTTTAATATAGTCATTTAATTTAATTATGCTTTAGTAGAATAATATAACAAATAGAGGTACTTACAAGAGCGCGAAAAGTGGCAAATGAAGTGTTGATTACCTATAACTTGGAAGGTTGAAGTTATAGGTTATGAAGAAGTTGATGAAGATGAAGAAATATAGAAGCTGTTCTTAACGTACTTAGAAAAATAGAAAATAATGGCCAAGTGTGAGTCAGACTTGCCCACGAAAGGGCTTCATACCACTGTACAAAATGAAGGTCGAGCAAAAAATTGCCCAAAAATAACAGGTTTCTTGCATCAGGACTGCCTTTCATTTTTAACTATGTTTTATAGTTGTTATAGTGGATATAATAGTAATACCTATTACGGTTCGAAAAACATAGGCCAGACAGTCCTACCCTAAAATAGTGAAAGTAATAATGAAATATACAGAAATGTATAAAAAGAAGGAACAACAAATTCATAAAAGTGCAACGGTTCGGGATTTCCAAAATGAGATTTTTACACGAGGAATAACAGGCTACACATCGAAAACGAAACACGTCATGAATAAGACATTAGACAAGTTGTATTGTAAGTACAGGTAGGTGATAAAAATGCATTATGAATTGTGGACAAAGTTAAAATTTTGGTTTCTTAAAAATCACCATTAAAAAGATCAACTTCGTCATAAGAGTATATATACTCTTTATTGTTGTGTTAATATTATTTACAATTTTTACACGAATAATAAAAAATCTAAAATAATAATCAAAAAATTCAGATTGGTCTATACTACAGGGCAAAGACCTACTTTACATTATTCATTATTGATGGAAGATTTCATTACTGTAGGAACATCATAAATCAGTGACGGACTTAGACTGTATTATCAATATTTCATAAATATGTTTACTTATATTACACAACAAAAATATCATAGCAAGGAGTTCAGAGCCTAATAAATTAGCTAACGTTTAATCTTCAGACATTTTTTAAATATTCTAATAGGCTTGTGCTTAGCCTCTAGTCATCTAATCTTTAGTGATGATGCAGCCTAAGGTGGAACATGGTTGCCTAAGATGAACCAGTTCACACGTGCCTTGATGATACCCAGATTATATTTTCAGGGAACAGAGAGGCGGGCAGTGAATTCCTCAGTCTGGCAGATCCAGATCGCACAATAAATGTGGATGCTAATAAATAGGTTCGAGACCGTGGAACTTTAACCGTACAACAGTGACACTTTGCCGTATCTCTGCTCTTCCGATGGTGGCATGAGAATGGGGGGGATTTAGTTGTGCAATTTCAAAGTACCTACTCTCTCCGAAATGTACCTGATAAGACCCTCAAGAATATCTTGAGTGTCTTCATCAACAGATGAATCAATAGATGAATCTACGAACAAACAAAACATGACTCACAGAAAATTGACATTTCGCGTCCAGAAGCGTAGGATTCAATTCCTACATCAGAATGGAAATCACCATATTCATCACCCATTAAATTGCAAATGGCCGCCGACAGTAATTCACCTGTTTCCAAGTCCGCAGTCAAACATATTCTAGTTAACTGCACTTGGAGGAACATTATCTTATTAGTTAAAGATGCCGGAGGAGGCCAGTTAACTGGCGGATATGTTCTTAGCCGACCTTGTTCCCGTCCCATATCACTGTAGACTTGTTGAGACGTCGCGGTGACTTGTTATAATGATGAATAACTGGAATTTTCTTATTGTTGCTAATGAATCATTTGGTGGTTACTTGTAGAATTGTGGTGGCGTAAGAAGGAAGCAATCTTGGAACTGTAATTAGTGAGATTTGTTCAATAATGTTAAAAAGTTTTAGTTACAGATTTTCTTAATAATCTTGGGTGTAAATATAGAATATGTTGAAACCACTTTAATTTAAGACATTATTTAAATATACACAATTATACCATTTTCAGACTAAAAAAAATATGATTGACGTTTGTATATTTATGGTAAAACGTATTAAAAATCAACAGAGTGTCTTGGTTCTTACTGAGCTATAAGGAAATAAAGTACAGCGAATGGGCGTAAAGGGCAATGTTCTGTTATCTGAACATTTCTCGCTAAAAGAGAATGCGTCAATGCGTTTTGTCTATATTGAATACTGTGATCTGTACTATTTGTGTTCAGCTGTGTTCTTCAAAATTTACTAAACAAATACATACTTTAGTGTAATAGTTACAACTTATAAATCTAAGGCCTTGAAATTCGAATGCCTCTAGCTACATTCTCGTCAACACAACACTATATGCTATGTATCATGTATCACCCACCTATTGTTTTGAGTCTGCCCCAAGTGTATTGTAGATATTCTTAGACCCAATAAAAAGAACAAAGACAAAATAAAAGTCTTTAATGTTACTGTTTTTTTTTTCTTTGTAGATATTGCCATAGACAATTTCAACGACAGATATGACGCCAAAACTATCATCATTTCAACTTTTAGCCGCCCACTGCTAGGCATAGTTCTCCCGCAAAGGGGGGTTCAGCCATAAACGCCATGCTTGGCCGATGCATGTTGGCGATCGCAGTAGGTGTCATAACACCTACTGTGCATCCTCTGCATCGGCATGCAGAGGATGGACAGAGCGTCCATCGCTCGACGCTCTGTCCATCTGGTCAATATCCCTCTGTCGCTTTCTACGCCACCCACGGGTAGAAGAGGGGTGCTGCTATTCGCGGCCGGCACCACACGGCATAAAACTACCAGGACTAAACTACCTACCAAAACTATCAGGAACAAGAAAAAAGCGCTTTACATGAAAATATGATTCATTTTATAAATAAGTTAACTTAAATAAATTACAAGTGGCTTGTCCTTGGTATCCGCTAGAAATAATATGACACCTACCTATAGCCATGCCATAAGGAGCATTAAAGTAGACCTCATAATATCATATTGCGTTGGCGTTAGCAATATAGACAGATATAAATATTTATATTGCCCAGTAAGCGCCACCTGATATGCACGTAGATGAGCAATAACAATGGATTCCACATTGTGCCACATGCTGATAACGACAACAAGGTATATCTTTGTTATTGCGTATCACGCACCAGGGGTCTTTAAACTGATCTGAAATGGCGACTTTAACGACTGAGTCTGAGTAGAACATTTTGAATATTTGACACTTCCAATTAGTATGAAATGACGTTCAAAAGTCATTGAAAAATTGACGGATTTAAAGAATGCTACTATTTGGTTATCTACACAATATCTGTAGAAGAAAGGGGGCCCCAAGTGCGAACCTTCGGAAACACCCATAGTTGCTGTTCGGGTAAACGTCGCTTTTGATGGCAAGACGACTATTTTTGTCTAGAAACTACTTCAACTGTATGTACTTGTGCCAAGTTATCGTATTTACCACATAGTTTTGCTTCAAGCTTTTACTAATGCATATTTGTTCTGTGTCGAAAGCCTTAGTTAAACCTAAACATACGCGATTTAAGTTTACTATTTATTTAGGTAAGATAGGTAGACTCGATTTCTTTTTAGGATAATGATTGCAGTGTTCTTTATGTGTTGAGCTAGATCATTAGATATTTAAATGTAGTTTAAGAGGATAGTATAATGATGGTGGGATCTTAATTTGCAAGAACGTTTGTGCTAATAGGTACCTGCTAGGTAACATTTTCCTTAGCGTATTCTTTTTTTAATTTTGCATTTTGCATAGGTAGTACCTACACTATTTAAGAGACAGAGTTTATTCCATTGCGTACAGATTCCTGCAACATCCAAATATTTGATGTAAATGCTCTTTACACAAATTTAAAAGTTGACACCTTCAGTACCTAGTGCATACCTACCTGTATTTTTGGGAAATAAAGATATTTATTAATTTAATATTTTTATATTCTAAAGTAGTTGTTGCAAGAGTGACACACTTTGAATATCGACAGTGGACATTACAATATAAGGAACACTATTTCAAGTATTTTTATTGTAGGACGTACTTATTAAAAATCTTTGCAATAAATTGGTGACCTTATTTGTAATATAAATAAGATCGACGATGGATATTTCCAATTATATTTATATTTTAAACATAAATCGATGTATAACGACTTAACTAAAATGTTTTCATATAGTTAAAATAAAATATTAACAAGTGACTTAATTTATATAATTGTTTAACTGTAGTGTAAATATTGATCAATGGCTACTTCGAATGATAAAATTAAAGTGTTCTACTGGCTCCCTGCCAGCTCTTTGTTTGTCAGTTACAAGGAATAATATTTGATAACACTTATTTATATGTTCATTATCTCGTTGAAGTATATCTCACTCAACAAGAATTAAGAGACTGTCAGAAAATATTTTAATTTTACCCTACAAGAAATGTAAAAGAAAAATTCGAAATAGAGAATTAAATTACTTACGTTATAAAGAGAAAATCTCCCGTTGAACATTTTCACAATAAAAATCACTGTTATTTATAAACACAGCACATTACTCCATAGAACTTCAACTTTCGTTCATTATTAGCATCTAAAAAATGTCTTGTTTCCGCGCCATTGCACGGACGAACGCATTTTACACTGCCACAATAAAAAAAAAAACACCCGAACACAACTCCACGTAAAAATGAGTTTCAATTCACTTTACACATTACGAACCACGAACATGCAGCGATTCTAATTTCGAACGACATCAACTTGGCAAAACTACACACAAAAGTAAACTATTCAGTTACATATTTCTAACTATAAGCATAGCGCGATATCGCTTCGCGGTTGAGGACAAGGATAGAATACAAAAACGCGACGTTTTTACAGTGAGTTGGAAAGAGACGGTTGTATTTTCTTAGCACTGCGTCAGTATCCGGTATTCCCGTTCGAGATTTTTGTATAGAGAGGTGTAGCGTGTAGGTCTGATAACGTGCGCGCCGTCGGTCGTCGCCGTGGTCAGTGCGTCGGAACACCCAACTGACCTTTATAGGATAATACTTCGGTTAGCATCATCATTAACTGATCGTAAAACCTTCTATTGTTGACTACAATGGAGCTTAAAACATCTGTTTGTTGGAATAAAGCCCGTTCTTTAACAGCAGAAGTAGCTAACTTGGATAACAAAAAAGGTGAAAGTCGAATAAAATACCTTTTTGTATTCCGCGCCTCACCAATTTGGTACTCACTTGGTACCGACTCAACTGTTCTCTCGAGCCGGGAACATCGTTTATAATGCATTGTTTAACAATGTTATCAGATAACGCTCTCAACATAGCGTTGCGATAGGTAAAAATATATAAATAAACTAGCGGGTCTGGCAGTCGTTGTCCTGCAACCCGACTATAGCGCCACCTGCCGGGTCCAATTGTGAATCTAAACCATTCTCGAATCCACTGGAACATACACAAACAAATTCAGCAAAATCGATCCAGCCGTTTAGGAGGAGTTCACTTTCATACACACGCACAGAAGATTTTTATATATAAGATGTTAGCGCAGAAATTAGATGTTTTAACAATTTTAACTCAGTGGTTTTAATAAAACAGTTGATGGATGCATTACCTTGATATTTCCAAGTATTTTTGTATGTAGGTTGTTAGTTAGAAGTTTTGTTAGATCATCATAAGTGTGTTTAGGACCATTGACCTTACCTATATGCAATTTTAATACTCAGCTAGTCTTCATTTATGGCAATTTAAAGCCATCGTGTTTAAAATATTATTAAACTTCAGCACGTTTTCTACATAAAATTGTAAAGAAACTTAATTTTACCACCCCCATGTGCTGGGTTGCGCTGTATGGGATGTGTGCGTGAATTCGCTTTATTTTCATAATTTGAGCTAAGCTAGCTCTTTAACACATTCAGTTCGCTACACATCCTCACGCATCTCTAATGGAAACTCGAAAGAGATTGATCAAACATTTTCAGTCACTTTTAGCGAGTTTTAAAACTACTGAAGTGAACTACATGAAGGAGCTATCATACTAACATTTGTAAGTCTGCTGTGAAAAGACACAGCACACCACAACATTTTGTAATATGCTGTGCCTGTGTGCACAATTAATAAACGTAGGCACCTATTTAATTTCAGTTTTCAATAACAATTAAAAACATGTGATCGGGGTGAATTATGCGCGGCCACCAAGGACGCCATGGAAATGGCTATAACAAATATAAAACACTGTCGTGCCAGCGATACGAAGAAGAATAAGAATAATAATTAGCCCATTAATAATATCTATTATTAAACAGATAAACCCATTTTTTGGAAAATAAATAACAAGTTACAAAACCTACATAGTCAATACGTAGTCAAGCTTATGTATAAATATAATAATAATAATAATAATAATAATAATATGTGGGGGACATTTTCACACACGGCCATCTGACCCCAAACTAGGGAGACCCTGTACTATGGGTGTCAGACAGCTGATATACATACACAAATACATTTTTTTTTCTTTTAAATACATACATATTATAGATAAACAACACCCAGACACAAGGCAAACACAAGTGCTCATCACACAAATGTTTACCCTGGGTGGGAATCGAACCCACAACACGCTGCGCAGCAGTCGAACGCTCAGCCACTGCGCCAACCGTGTCGTCAATATGTCGGATCGTCAGGATTTATTCCGTTAGATTCGGTCATCATGTGTGCAGAATTTGGGTTTCGTGCAATGCAAACACACTGGGTATAGGGTGCACAATACACGGTGTTTATTAAAACCACAATTTAGCACAATTATTATTATATTATTATATTTAGCCTGTACTGTCCCACTGCAGGGCAAAGGCCTCCCTCCATTCCTTCCATCGGTCTCGACTTTTAGCCATTTCTTGCCAATTCTTAAGGAAGATATCCAAGTCATCCCGCCATCTCTTACGTGGTCTACCGCGGCCCCGTGTCGTCATTTAGCACAAAGTCAATTTAAATTAAAATAGACTTAGTAACACTAAATAGACATAGCAACAGTTAAACACAACGAATCGAGTACAGTCCCGGGACATTTTAGCTCCGATGCGATCAGAGACTGAATTCTGAATGTCCTGCTCGCTGTGGGCTGAAAACATCACGACTCTGTAGAAGCGCGCCAAAATGGTGGTGGTTGATCACAAACATTCATCATCATCATTCGTCGTTCCATGTTCGTACTATTGACCGGATGCGACAAATAAATAATCCAGTAACACAGGATAGTAATTTTATGGCGTGTTCCTATATAGGGTGACTGGTAATTAGTGTACGATACTTAAACACGTGATTGTGTTCATGATAACAAACAACTTTCCCGAAGAAAAAATGTTTTTTTGTACTGGTTCACTTTAGGTCACAGGCGTGCGCGCGCGTGAATTTCATACGGCTGTTGTGTTATTGTGATAAAAGTGAACCAGTACAAAAAACTTTTTTCTTCGGGAAAGTTGTTTGTTATCATGAACACAATCACGTGTTTAATTATCGTACACTAATTACCAGTCACCCTATATAGGTACTCACCCCACGAACATTAACTTTCTCTTGGAGCCGCACGTCTTGATGCGGTCTGGCTCTGGATAAGTGACCATCCATTTCAAACCAAAACTCTATCATGTAAAGTACGTAAAACCGATGGTCTCGGCTATCATTCGTAGATCTTTGACAGCCGTTATGGATAGTCAGAAGCTAGAAAGTCTGACAACCAGTCTTACCAAGGGGTATCGTTTTATCCAGTAACTGGATTGTGGAGATCAGATAGGCAGTAGCTCCATGTAGAACACTGGTATTCAGCTGGTACACTGGATGCCGACCCCAACATGAGAACAGGTTAAACAGTTTGTTCAACCTATCTATCTTCACGGCTTACTGATCGAAGATTCGAACACAATCACATATTCGGACAGTGTTCGAAAATCTGTTTTGTACAGTCAGATAAAAAACTTCCAACAAAATCCGGTTAAAAACTGTTTTTTACTAGTTTTAATAAAGACTACACTCGGCGTCACAAAAATCGCACCTTTTCGAAAATAAGTTTAAAACATGTCCCGCCAGTAACGAATACATTAAACCCAATTAATATTGGTATCAATTAAAAGTATGTTTAACGACCTTTAAACTAACAACAGTTAGAATTCCTAAACACAACAGATCTCATTAGCACGTAACGTTAAAAAAAATGTTGTCAAAATACGCATTACAACGGCCACTAATTGCACCTCCCTACAAGGGTATAAAACGGGCGACCCGGGTTAAATGTGGGTCATTCGCTATTCAACCTTTGAAGTGAACACACGTGAACAGCTACAGCAAGAAAAATACCCCAGAAGATGGATACCACTGCAGATGAAGCCGCTCAAGTCATTGCACTACTGCAATCAGGGATGCGGCAATGTGATGTTGCTCGGCAACTGAACTTGAGTCGTTTTGCCGTTCGACGAGTGTTCCAACGTTTCCAAGAGACTGGTGGCTATATCCGAAGACGTGGATCTGGAAGACAACGGTGCACATCCGAAAGAGACGATCGCTTCATTGTTTCGACGTCTTTACGTAATCGGTTCTTCAATGCTGTTGAGCTGCAACAACAACTGCGATCAGCTCGCAGAACTTCTGTAAGCGTCTCCACGATTAGAAGAAGAATGCGGGAGAAGAAAATTGCAGCTCATAGGGCTGCTACAGGGCCCAAATTGACTGCACAGCATAGGAGAGACCGGTTGCAATTTGCCCGTGACCATGTGGATTGGACAATAGACCAATGGAGGGCTGTGCTCTTCTCGGATGAGACGAGGGTGTGTCTTTTCTGCAACGACAGGCGTCGAAGAGTGTATAGGAGGCAAGGGGAACGATTCGCACAAGCCTGTATTCAAGAGACAGTGGAATACGGGGGTGGCTCGTGCATGTTCTGGGGCGGCATGTCAATCGACGGTAAAACGAACCTTGTGTGTGTTTCTCGGACTGGAAGTGCTCGCGGGCAAGGGTCGCTGACTGCTGCTCGGTACATAACAGAGATCTTAGAGGAGCAGGTTGTCCCTTATGCGGGTTTTGTTGGCAGTGGGTTCACGTTAATGCACGATAACGCCCGTTGTCACACCGCTTTAATTGTAAGAGACTACCTGCAAGAAGTTGGCATCCCTGTTATGCGCTGGCCGGCGCGAAGTCCAGACCTGAACCCTATTGAGCACCTTTGGGATGAACTGAAACGGCGAGTACGGGCACGAAATCCTGCCCCTACCACTCTCCAAGACCTTCAAGATGCCGTCGTTGCAGAATGGGACAACATTCCACAAGAGACTGTTGTCACATTAATAAGGTCCATGAGAGAACGCATGGAAGCAGTCATCAGGGCTAGGGGGGGTAACACTAGGTTTTAAGTTAGTTTTAAGGACTTTGTTGTAATTTTTGCTAATAAAATAAAATTTAACTTTTTAATCATTTGCATTAGCTTGCTTTTTTTTATTCCCTGGTAAACAAAAAACCAAATCCATTGATTTATTCTGAAATTTAAATAAATTGCCTTTCCAATTATACCTTATAGTCATATGTATACCATTGATTAATAGGGTTAAAATGACTTTGAAGGGAATTCTTAAAGAGGTGCGATTTTTGTGACGCCGAGTGTATATTGTTTATGATTTAATTACAAATGTAAAGTTTTCAGACTTTTCCCTGTACTTGTAGTATAAGACGATATTACTAGCCAAAGGACAATGTCAGAAACTCAATAGAACTTTGCCCCACTCAATAAAAGTCATGTGCAATATGTAGCATCTTACTGTTTATTTATTGCTGATAACTAAACATTAGTCTTAGTGACTTTAGAACTTGCGGTTTCCGTTTAAATCTAAAAACAATAATGACATTGATTATAGGTTCAATTGTATTTTAGGTAAAATGAGTTTGTATTTCGTAATCCGCAAGTTCTAAAGAAAAACAATTTAGTATAGAAAGGTTCTATATTCATTACAATTATTTTAATTAATTTACTTTTTCTGTACATGGGTGGGGCAAGATCTGGCATTGTCCTTTTTATAGTTCTAGGTCTACGGGAAGTACCCTAAAATGTTGATTCCCTTGAGAATGTCGAAATATACGTTTTTTGCGGCATAAACGGTCGTATCTTTTTTTCACGTTAACATAGTAGGTTGTTTTTTTTACAGAATCAAGAGACCATAGACTTGAGTATGTGGTTTTAATTTCAACTCGATACCTCCACGCGTTCCCGAGATAAAGGGTCTTGACAGACAGAGGGACAACAAAGTGATCATATAAGGGTTCCGTTTATTTCTTTTGAGGTACGGAGCCCTAAAAACGAGGCAATTAAACATCATTAACACACATTTATCCTACTATCCCTAGTAAAGGAACACCATGTTTCAAATAACAATAAGTAGGTAGGTATTACAATATGATTTACATATTATTTTTAGAACAAAGAACATCCAGTCACTCACTGGTCCGGTCACTGGTGGGTGTAGTTCTGATTAATCGCAGCACTGACTAATATTTATATTGAATTAATTCAGTACCCTCAAGTCTTAGTGTACAATACAAAACAAAAATAATTTCACGCCGGTTTTCCTCTAAAGGTTAGGCAGAAGTGTATACACCACACCTACGTCACTCCATTCAAACGATACGATTTAATTTATGACGACACGGTTGACGCAGTGGCTGAGCGATCGACTGCTGCGCAGCGTGTTGCGGGTTCGATTCCCGCCCAGGGTAAATATTTGTATAATAATAATAATAATAATATGTGGGGACATTTTCACACACGGCCATCTGACCCCAAACTAGGGAGACCCTGTACTATGGGTGTCAGACAGCTGATATACATACACAAATACTTTTTTTTTTTTTTTTTTTTTGTATGATGAGCACTTGTGTTTGCTTTGTGTCTGGGTGTTGTTTATCTATATATGTGTGTATTTAAAAATGTATTTGTGTATGTTTGTCTGCTGTCTGACGCTCATAGTACAGGGTCTCCCTAGTTTGGGGTCAGATGGCCGTGTGTGAAATGTACCCACAATTAACTACACTACAACCAAATTAACAGACTGTACAAATATGAGCGTGTGTGTGCGTATAGATCTACGCGCCGCGAGTCTCCGCCTTCATCTAAAAGTAGTTTCGAGAGCAGGTTCGACGCGGGTACAGGTGAGGAACAGTGTTTCGGAAGGAGCCGGGGCGTGTCGTTACTGTACGGTAGTAGGTACTAATATTTATACTGTGCTTTCAGATTATGAAACAAAAGGCAGATAGACTGTGCGGAACACTGAGACTGAAGCCAAAAAAGCAAATACAAATTCAAAAGTTCATGACTTTTGAATTTGTATTTGTGCTAAAGTGCTGTGTTCTGTGCTAAAGTTATTTTTCACTTTTAAGTTTTTGATGGCGGTTATCTTTTTTGTAAAAGAAGCTTTTTGATGCCCTGTGAGCCCTCCATAGTATATCAAATATTTTTTATTTATTTTTAAGCTTTGTATAAATTCGGTTAAGAGATTTTGTGAATAATAAACATTTACGGTCAAATTAATAAATGATTGAAAATTTTATGCTTTTTATTTTCCGCTTTTTATCTTATCCAAATCCATTAAAACACGGCAACACAGTTAAAACAGATATTGAAAGTACTCCAAATATTGAAGACATCAAATCGTCGTCTATATAAAATTTTTGGATTTTTGTTGATTTAGCTGCCGTATCAATTCGTACCAATCAATTCTTACCACCCCTGAGGCATTCCCTATCCATATTATGATATTAATATCCAAACGAAATTTAAAAATTAAATTACATGCGCCGGAGAAATCGCGTAACAAACAGACAAAAAAAAGAATACAGTCGAATTAAGAGCCTCCTTCGTTTTGAAGTCGGTTGGAAAACTCGTAGGTACGCATCGCTCTCAATGGGACAAGTGCCGAAAGGGTTGCAGCATTACCATTTATTTTTTTTATTCTTATCTTATGACGTTACACTGCATCCCTTTCAATTCTCTCTATCCTGAGCTTATGCAGACCAATTCTACCTGTAGCTACGAATATATGCGTCGAGATCGGACGTTTTCTGGGAACCATATTATTATAATTATTGTTATTTAGTCCATGCGGCAGACATGGCCCACCCAGTCCTACTAAGCTTGGCTGCTTGTCCAATAAAATGTCAAGAAAATGTTTTTGATTGTGAACTACACACGCAGTTTGAAGCAGCTCCTGAAACGTCTGCACTTCACAACACAAAGTTACTGGGAATACAACTTTATAGGAAATAAAATACATAACTGTTAGTATTCACACTAAATTCTCATTTCCTTGGTGTTGATGCTGTTAGCAAACACTTTTTCAGCTGATATGAAGAAGTGACTCAAAATTCTGAATGATCAACAGAAGCTTCTAATGTTTCCACACAGGTACCCTGGCTACTGTTACCGTTTGCTGTATTGAAGTTTATGTTATTTTAAGGCGTAATCTGTGGAAAATGTAGTGAGTAGTATATTCGTTAACTTATTACGTTAAGACACTTTGTGTATTTTTAGTAGGTATACTACTGCCTGTTTTCCCCAAATAATTGTCATGTTTATTTACTTATTTTGCTAAATAAATAAACATGTCATTCATTTGTCATAATGTATTGATAGTTTTATGTGCCAACAAAGAAAAGTACACGATTGAATAGAAATGGTAAGACGTGCTGTATTGAATTTGAACTTTGTGAGTTAACTACTTTTTGTTTTTCGCAGTAACTGAAGAAATATTACTCAACTACTTACTTAATTTTTTTGAACACACTGGAATGTTAACCTTTCGAACCGAGCAACTAGTTTCCATTTTCTGACTAACTAACCAACTTCTTGACAATTCAAAAGTGCCTGTAAAAAAACCTTTAACAGGCACTTGTGAAATTAAAATAAATGCTTTGAATTTGACTTGAATGTTATCAGGATTTAACACCTCGGCTCTAACTATAAATACGGAACGGAATCTTTTACAAAGTTCTGAAGCGCCTTTTTGAACTGTCCGTATCAGCTTACTTGCTACAAAGTGCTATTGACTTAGCGTAGGCGTCGGCGCGACTGGCGGTAACTATACGCTCAACAAACTATTGTAGCAGATTGCCTACATTGAAATAGAAAATGGCTTACGAAAGTGGATTTTGTGTATCTATATTTATATTAACACCTCCTAGTCTGTATGGTGTCGGACGTAAAGAATAGCACCATCCCATATCTTCCCGTGGGTGTCGTAAGAGGCGACTAACGGACTCATCAGAGAATGGGCAGCAGCGTCCTCTGTGCCTTTGTAACAACCATACTGCGATCGCCAACCCGCCTGCCAAGCGTGGTGATTATTGCAAAACCCCCCATTTCTTGGGGGAGGCCTATGTCCAGCAGTGGACGTCTTTCGACTGAAATGAATGAATGAGTAAATGCACATACTTAGTTATCGGACAAAGCCGGCTTTCTTCTTCAAAATTATTGTATCATCATCATCATTTCAGCCGAAAGACGTCCACTGCTGGACATAGGCCTCCCCAAGTGGCGCCACATTGACCAGTCCCGTGCGACTTGAATCCAGCGAAAATTATTGTATATATTTATATAATTATATTTGCGGCCCGCCGATCAAACTTTAAGTAAGTATAAACCTTCCTCTTGAATCATTCTATCTATTGTTGAAAACTGAATTAAAATCCGTTGCGAAGTTTAAAAGATCTTAGTGTACAGACAGCGCAAGCGAGTTTGTTTTTAACAGACTTAAAAAAAAGGAGGTTCTCAGTTCGATCCGTATGTTTGTATGTATGTATGTTTGTCCGCGATTATCTTCCGTTTGGCTGAACCGATTTTGATGCGGTTTTCAGAAAAGTGTTTGTTACATTCTAGAGAAGGTTTAGTATACTTTCAACAAATAGAAAAAATCAACAAAACCCAAATAAAATATTACATAGAAGACGTTTTCGTTTCTTCCATCTTTAGCCTTTCAATCACTTTTCTACCGTTTCTTAATGTATTTGGGTCATAAAAAGGCAGTAAAATATGGAAAATAAATAAAAGCTTTTTACAAAAAAGAGAGCCTTCAAAAACTAAAAAGTGATATACAACTTTAGCACCGAACACACATGACTTTAGTTTCGGAAGTCGGTGGCAATATTGCATCTCGTAACAAAATGTTACTTAATTGTAAAATATATTGTTAAGATTGTTAATTTTAAATTTAATTCTTGTATGGTTGTCTCTTGGATAAGCAATAAAGATTATTATTATTATTATTATTATATAAAACAACAAACAGAACAAAGCCACCGACTTCCGAAACTGAAGTCATACTATGTAATAAAGATTTAACCCCTACTGTCGCACTGAACGGCGAAGGCCTCCCTCCATTCCTTCCATCGGTTTTTCCAATCCTCAAAGAAGCCGTCTAAGCCATCACCTGCGTGGTCCATCGCGGCCCCGTCTCCCTTGTTTTTACTGGTCCATGGATCGTTCGGCATGCGGCAGACATATCCAGCCCAGAACAATATTGTAATTATTTAAAAAATAAAGTCACTGTTTTGGATTTAATATGGACCCAAAAAGGTAACACAAGCAAGAAAAATCGTTTTACTATCTACTGAAGCAGCGTGGGAACAGGTTCTATCTTGACCTCGGGCAATTTTCAGAAAATGCGACAAAATTTTTGAATATCAGACTGAGATCCTAGTTGCAAGACCTGCATCATTTAAGCATGCCTGAAATTTTTTAGAACTACATATAACTTTAGTTATTCTCCAAATTTCCGTATGAAATGACATCGGTCTTGGAACTGTCTACACACAAGGATCACACACATGGCCCTCTGACCCCAAACTAGACAAAACCTGTATTATGGGTGTCAGACCGCTGATATACATAGGTACACAAATACATAAATAGATATGTATATAGTTTAAAACAACAACCAGACACAAGGCAAACACAAGTGCTCATCACACAAACGTTTGCCCTAAGCGGGATTCGAACCCGTGACCCTGTGCGTTCGGAGGCAAATACACTAACACCTAGGCTACGGAGCCGTCTGACCATAAATATATTGCTAAACATGATTATATTTCTCCCTTATCTTCGCCTTGGAGAATTATACAAACCGACGCGATGTTTTGTCTATGGCCTTTATACCTAATTTAAATAATACAGTTAGAAAGCATTTTGTCCGACTGCACGACAGTAAATAGATCCCATACACGCTGAAATTTTAATGGTTATTTTTCCGAAGCGAAATGATTTTGTCTTGGTAGAACAATCGATTAATAAAAAAAAATACGGCAGATTTAGAATTTTGGAAAACTAGCGACCCTGAACCAATAGTGATACAGCGCGAACGGCTGACTGCGCGAGGTCCTGTGTTAACGAAACACAATACTTGCTTACCTAAAAGTTATTTCAACATTCCCTTCACACTTTTACGGGTTTAGGACTGTTATAAGAGGAGTTGATGGCATATTTTTTTAATTATTTAAAAAAATATATATTTTTAGGGTTCCGTACCTTTCTTTTTATTAATTAATAGGTTTGCGTTTGATCGCAATTCACCTGTGGGCTAATTCACGTAACTAAAGAAGTGCTCTTGCAGTGCAGTTGCAGTTAAGTTTCGATCAAAACAACGCTTTTCGTATTCTCTACCGCTGTTAGACACGCTCTCGTCAAGTTCGCGTCACGCGAGCGCAATAACGACATTCTACTGTTACGCGTCTTTGGTGCGTGTTTCGGAACGCAACGTGATCGGTATTCTACTATTCGTTTGACGTCTCAAAATGACAGTTAAAAAGCACTAAAATCTGTACTGGGGTATTATTTTAATATTATAATAACGTCGTATTCAGATTCTATTCAATTATTTAGTGAGTAATATTTTTTCTCTCATGTGGCTACACCATAAAGTAACTTTGGTTGACGTGCAGTTCACGCGCAGCTTACGCGCAGTTCAAAGATTACAAGAATACCGTTTATCACTCAAACTTGAACTTAACTGCAACTGCACTACAACTTCATCGGCGCGTCATAAAATTACGTGAATTAGCCCTCTGATCTTAAGTGATGATGCGGCCTAAGCAACCTCAAAAGGAAAAAACGGAACCCTTATAGGATCATTTTGTTGTCCGTCTGTCTGTCTTTCTGTCTGTCTGTCTGTCAAGACTCTTTATCTCGGGAACGCGTGGAGGTATCGAGTTGAAATTAAAACCATATACTGAAGTCCACGGTCCCTTGATGCTGTAAAAAACTCTATATTAACGTAAAAAAAGACGGCCGTTAATGTCGCAAAAAACGCATTTATAACATTAAGTGGATTAAAGTATGGATTAGTATAGAAGTATGTATATGTACCTACAAATATGTACGGAACCCTCGGTGGGCGAGTACGACTCGCACTTTCCCGGTTTTTTTTTTTAATAATTTGCTGGTCAGCGACCACAAGATGGTTATTATGCCATCGTCATCTGCGTAGCTTTTTCCCAACTGTGTTGGGGTCGGCTTCCAGTCTGCTATCTGACCACCATAACCCAGTTGCTGAGTAACACACAGACAATGTGACAAGCAATCTTACCAAGGGGTATCCTTGGTAGGTACTATCGAGGTCACAACCGCCTGACCACCACTAACTTCATTTTTGCTTGCACTCAAAAGATGGAAGCGCTCTCTACCCCGCCGCCCCGTTGACTTCGCAGGCGCCAAGGGATTTTTTTTTTAACTGAGCAGGCGGGTAAGTCCGCGATAGTACCTAAGTCTGGTTGTCAAAGGAGAAACTCTATAGAACTTTGCCCCACTCAATAAAAGTCATGTGCAATATGTCATAGCATCTTACTGTGTATTTATTGCTGATAACTAAACATTAGTCTTAGTGACTGTAGAACTTGCGGTTTCCGTTTAAATATAAAAACAATAATGACATTGATTATAGGCTAAATTGTATTTTAGGTAAAATGAGTTTGTATTTTGTGGGTTGGTATTTCGTAATCCGCAAGTTCTAAAGTAAAACAATTTAGTACAGAAAGGTTCTATATTCATTACAATTATTTTCATTAATTTACTTTTCTGTACATGGGTGGGGCAGGATCTGGCATTGTCATTTTCTATCTTTTGACTACCAACCTATAACGAGTGGTTTCACGAGGCACGTAGGGGTCCCAGTATGGAATGGATGGTCACCCTTCCACATACCGACCGCGGCAAGCGTAGCTTAACCATGATCCGTATGGCTTTTACTTAGTCACGAGCTTCAACCACCAACGTCGGGGGGGTCGTTAGGTTGCCAACCCAAAATAAACGTTAGGTCAAATAATTATTTTGTTATTTGGTTTATCGTACATTCTTACTAGGTATAGCATAGGCAGACGACAAGCTGTCTAAATACATATTAAGTAAGGTAAGCAGGTACGTTGACACCAAACACTGACACCTTATCAACTAACCTACACTACAGTATTTTAAATAAATATGTAATCTTTACTTACATACGAATACAGTCGTACTTGACAGGCGCATTTTGAAAAAAAAAACTAAATATTTAATCCTGTCGCTCAATTCCTTAATTAGCATGCACTCAAACTAAAACTCAAAAACCATTTATTTCAAATTTCCATTTAACAGGCACTTTTGAATTGTCAAGGAGTCAGTCAGTCAGTCAGTCAGAAAGTTGCAGCTAGTTGCTCGTTCCAAACAGTAGGTAGGTTTCTATGGAGAAGAACGAGCAAGAAACTCCATGAACACTCTTTTAAAATCAGAAGAATTTAGGTTACATCATTCATGTTGAATCTACGGGGCAGAAAATGTGAGAAAAATGTAACAAGTCGTGCACGATAAAAGAGGTCTAGAGACAAATTCATATCTATACTAATCCATACTTATTACTTATCCAAATATTATAAATGCGAAAGTAACTCTATCTGTTACGCTTTGACGATGAAACGGCTGAACCGATTTTGAAGAAATTTGGTAAAAAGATAGCTTGAACCCTGGGGAAGGATATACCTAGGCTACTTTTTAATCCGTGACTTCGTCTGCATCCGCGATAACTGACATTCACACGGATGAAATCGCAGATAAATACAGTTCAAAATAAATTTAAAATAACCGCTTAATCCTGAAGGACACACAACTAAGGTTACAACACAAGTATACCTTAAAACTTAACTTACTTACGACTCTCGGCAAAGGTGTACGTTTCTATCAGTGAATTATTTCCCCTATTTCCAGGGGGAGTCTTACAAAAAACAAATCAAATCAAATGACTGAAATAAATGAAATTTGACGACACGGTTAGCCCAGTGGTTGAGCGATTGAATGTTGCGCAGTGTGTTGCGGGTTGGAATCCCGCCCAGGGTAAACATTTGTGTAATGAGCACTTGTGTTTGCCTTGTGTCTGGTTGTTGTTTGTCTATATATGTATGTATTTAAATGTATTTGTGTTTGTATATCAGCTGTCTGACACCCATAGTACAGGGTCTCTCTAGTTTAGGGTCAGATGGTTGTGTGTGAAATGTCCCCACATATTATTATTAAATATGGTTTGGTCCCGCTTTAACATTGCAGTCAAAGCTGTTGTTAGTTTTCAAACAACACTTGTGTGCAGTAAAGTTGTAAGGTGAAGCCGGTTGAGATGCTGTTCTTGGCGCAAAAGTAATTGGTTTTTTTAAGGTAAGCAGATTCCTAGTAAGCCATTCCATAACAACCTTTAAGGCAGATTTTGCATAGGAGCGAGTCTCATGCCAATCATTGCCATGGACAAGTATAACCATGTCATCTGCGTACGGTCACCAAAAGAGATAAGTCCATGTCGCCGGGAATAGTTGAAGCTTAGTTAGAAACGGATGGGTGTTTATAAATAAAATAAAATACAATTAATAGAGAATAAACAGTTCAATGATTTAATTAAATTTCACTTGAAAGCCTCCATTGGTTTCTAAGTAAACTTCAACTGTTTTCGGCGACATGGATACATATCTTCTTTGGTGACTGTACATATTTAATAATTTTAGAATTATCCAAAGAAAGTTTACAAAATGTCATTTATGAAAATTAGAAACATTGTAGATCCTAGAACACCACCCTGTGGGACTTTGTAACTAAGGACCACTTCATTACAGGTGATCATCACTTTAACAGCTTGAGAGCGATCTTTTAAATAACTCTCAAAAATGCTAAACAACAGGCCTCTGATGCCATAAAAAAGAAACAATTTACTTCTTTATAAATATAGAAGTTGTGGTAAGAGATATTGCAGTACCTACCTTCGTCAAAAACTAATACTATATAAAAAGGATACCATAACAACACGCCATGCAAAAGGTATTTATTACTTTCCACATTATTTCATCATCTCGTAAAGATTCAATCACAAAAAATCACAGGGTGCACTTATACGAGAGCCTGAATACCTCGTAGAAAACCTATAAAGAACGCAATCACACTTGACACAAATATCGTGTATAGTAATTAGGTGCGCAAGCGTCGATTTCACGGTGCAGGCTTATCCGCTAGGGCTGCGGCCGTTAAAGTTTTATCAACATTCGATAAAGCGTTCGATCGGCGCGCGCGCAGTATGTGGGTCGCTGGCTACCTGCGACGCGTCGTCACTGTTGTAGTTACTTAGGAATGAATAGGGTTATGGTGTAATGACTAAGTAGAGTAAGTACCTGGTAGCTTCGAGGGAATACGAAATATGAGACGGTATATGAGAGTTAGGTCCTGTGAGGCCGGTCGTCTATATTCTTTATTATTATTTTTTTATATTCTAAAAGGTTTGCGTTTGACCGCAACTCACCTGGGGGCCAAGTCTGCTATTTTTATAATTTCGTCATTACAACACGATCCCATTGTCATTTTGCTAAAAGTTCGTAACCTGCTAAATTCATAATGGTCGATCATTGGTCGGTCGAATTAAAAGCAATGAATGCACAATGACGTTATAGTGGTAGGGCACTGATCAAAGGAACTGTTCAAATTTAAGCAGATTACCGCCTAAGTCAGTCATTCAGGGCCTCAAGTCTGCTATTACAATAGTGTCAGAATGGTCTATCATTGATTTCATAATTGTCGATTTTGACAAGTTTGGTAATCTACTAATATAATGTCGTCATTATGACTTTCCAATGGACAACCAATGACACGCCATTGAAAGAAATGATATGGAATGGTAATCTAATCTCGTACAAAATGACAACTGAATGACTGACTTAGGCGGTAATCTGCTATTTTGACAGTTCCTTTGATCAGTGGCCTACCATTAAAACGTCATTGTGCAGTCATTGCTTTTAATTCGACCGACCAATGATCGACCATTATGAATTTAGCAGATTACGAACTTTAAGCAAAATGACAATAGGATCGTGTTGGAATGACGAAATTATAAAAATAGCAGACTTGGCCCCCAGTTTTCATTCTGTACGAGATTACCATTCTTTATCATTTCTTTCAATGGCGTGTCAGTGGTTGACCATTGGAAAGTCATAATGACGCCATTATATTAGTAGATTATCAAACTTGTCAAAATCAACAATTATGAAATCAATGATAGACCATTCTGACAGACACTATAGTAATAGCAGACTTAAGGCCCTGAGCCTGTGGACAAAATCCCTTTCTATTAGCGTTAACGCCAACGGAAAAATCAAATTGTATGGAGTTGACGTTTGCTTACCACATGTCACGTGATGCAAATATGTCAATTGCCAGATTATACCAGACCCATTACCCAGATTATTTACCCAGATTATACTTATCAGTGAACAGAGAGGCGGGCAGTGAATTCCACAGTCTGGCAGCTCGCACAGTAAATGTGGAATCAAAACGCTTGATTCGGAACCGTAGAACTTCCACCATGCTTCCTCTGCTCGTCTGATGAAATTTGAATGAAATGTATTTTTTATAGTGCGGTATATAAAGTCGGTTATTTGATTAGGCAAGAATGAAATAGCAATATCAGTCTAAGTAGTAATTATCTCACTGCGGGGTAAAGGTCTCTCTCAGACAAAGAAGGCATGAGAAATGATTACCACGTTTACTTGAGACAGATTGGCGATTTCGGACTTATATTAATTGTAAGCCCATGTTTCTTGACGATGTTTTTCTTCACCGATGTCTGTGATAGCGATGCAAGAATATTTAAATGCTATTTACCTTGCCTAATCTATACGGAAATGTAGCAGATCTCTTCTTGAAAGTTAAGTATCTTGATGAAGTTTTCAATATGAGTCTTTAATTAAACTAATTCAAGGTTTAAACTAAAGGTATGGATTCAATCGCCAGATAAGTAGATGCTGCTCCGCCGAAAAGAGTGACAGTTAGTACATATTTGGGCAATGTTGTGGTCACTCTGGACCGCAACATTGCCCAAATATGTACTAGGTAACTGCTACGCGCAACTGCCGACTGCGTAGCACGGATTGAATTCGTAGCAGCTGAATTCTCTCGCGTAGACAGTTTTTAAAGACAATACAGATTTTTTTATTCAAAATTCGCTTTCACTAAAGTCTTACAGTTCAGTGTAATTTTAAATTAAAACATCGCTACGTACCTTTAGACTACGTACCTTGTTTCAACAAGGGAAGGTTTTTTATTGGAGCTTTCTTTTTGAAGGGGGCGAGGTCTAACGCCAGAAATGACTCAACACCGCAAAGACAGTTACATAAGTACTTACTCTTTGAAAACCGCAACATGTAGCGATCAAGTATCTGGAACATACTCGCTGGGCAGCTTACTATACCAGAAAGCAAAAGCGGCGGGATATTTTTGACGAGAACAATCAGTGAGAAGCACGACTATGGGAGTAGCACCTTATATGTCATCGGCACCATCCCATCTGCTCATAGTCAGAAAGACTGATCGCAAGATTTAATCGGAAGAAAAAAAAAAGGTATCTGGAAAACCGACTTCAAATAGAGAGTAGGAATTTCTGGAAAACGAGTTTGACTGTTTTACATGATAATTGTTATGTCCCCAAAATGAGTTGGGGACGCCACAAATCAATTGACATACTTTTTATAACAATAATAATCATTTATTTCGAGCAACAAGACTCAGTATAAATATTAGTACTACCGTAGTGTTAGTAACAATATACCTACATACAAACTATGTTAGTAATACTTACCAAAAACAGATCACAGGCTCAGCCGAAACTCTGCAACAGTGGTTTATAAACGCGCAATCAAGCATACCCCGCACCCTACGGACCAAGGATTCAATTACTGCAAAATAGATTTTGTGTAGCAGTTTATACTCATGACGTCACTTCTAGTTTAAGTCAACTCAATTGGCTATTTATTCATTTCAAAGCCACTAAAATCCTAATTTATAGTAAATTGAAAAGAACGAACCTCCAGATCTAGGAAAATGTGATTACAAAAAATCACTTTACATTGCCAAAAATAGTAAATGATCACCGAAATTGAACCCCTTTTTAATGTCAAATTATACCTTTTTCGCCCGTGGTCTCGGTCCCTTAGTATTGTAGAAATGTTTGAGTTTGACTGTAAAAAGCGATTTAGTTCTGGCACTCGGCGGCCGCTGCCGCGGCACGCTCGTTTCGTTCACTAGCCTCATGCTTAGGGGGTCACAGTTCTAACCTAACCTAAGATCCGCCCCAGGGGGGACTTAAGGGCAAGGGTCAAAAAGATTTTAGTGATCATTTATTACAGTTGGTATTTAGTATATTTTTTTGTAAGGGAGCTTAAGATCCTAAAGTATGTTTTGGTGGTCATTATATTTATTCCCAATTGAAAATATGTCGGGGTTTCAGGGATAGGCAGGGTTTTTTTAGAAAAGTTCTGTCTAGAAATTATGTTATTACTGGCTGCTGCCCGTGACTTGGTTCCCAGTCCCAGTTCCAGGACCTCCTTAATCCGGCCCTGTCGCAAAATCCGTTCTTAGCGGACGTCTACTAACTATTAACTACCTTCCTGCCAAATTTCATCTTTATAGTTCAAGCGGTTTTCGATATTTCGTGACATTGTGTGACTTTTCGCTTTTATATATTTAGATAGAAGATAGATGTCATCTACCCAATTTCCACTATGTAAGTTCGGTTGTTGCTTAGGTTTATTTATTTATATTTCATGCACAAAGTTACAAATGCGGACTTCATACCTGAGGCATTCTCTACCAGTCCCCACCCATGATTGGTGAAGATATAACATGGTAGGTGCATAATTAAAAAATTAACACCTATTAGTAAACATGTACATACATAAATATATAACTATTATATCATATGTACCTGCTATACCTACCAGTTATACCTACTTGCTTTCAATACATTGAAACAACTGGCCGCAGCATAGCTTTAGACAACAACCGCTTTGAAGCCTCCGCTCCGGCGCCGCTTTTATGTAGATACTACCACATAAGTCTCACGGAAACAGCCATTTCTAAAACGTCCAACTCGCATTTAAACCCACAACATTACAAAAGTAATAGTAGAAAACTCCTTTAGAATTGTTTCAGAAAACACTTGTGCATACACTACTACGTTTTCAAGCAGTTGTTGTGTGGCGGTCGACGCGTACGCAGCTCTTCAGCAAGTGCCAGTGACGTCATCACATGACTGCGAGACAACCCGAGCGGATTGAGCAAACTATTTGTCTGTAAGCAAGTTTGTTCGCCCCGGCTCGAGTCGTCTCGTGTCATAGGTCGACGGAGCTCCCAGCACCCTGGATTATCAGGCGGACGCGGCGACACGTGAGTCGCTGTGATTGGCTAAAACTTTACATCTTTTTTGTTCCGTGCTCAGGTAACTGATTTTTTAATTTCGGAATTTTCCATGTTTTCTTTTTTTATTTCTGGTGTCTCTGTTTTGTGACTTGTGGTACGCTATCCAAGTAATGAATAGTTTTCCTCGCCACGGATCTTAAGTGAATATGTGTGGGAATAATGTCAATATCTTGATCAAATACTAACTCAAGGTGATTGAAATATTGCCCACATGTTTCAGTTTCCAAACTTGTTGTTGTGAAAAACCAAGTCCTTATGCTGTAGTGTATGGATTTTTTGTTCATTTTCCCCTATTGTTCTTTTCTTTAAGGCTGTAAGAAGGTACCTAGGTACCTACATAGTTTATGGGTTCTGGAAATAGGTTAATTGCACTGTTGATGTGTAGAGCTCTTAGATTAGTCCTTTCTGCCTTGTAAATGCGAACCGAGAGATCTTGATCATTGGAGCTCAAAATTTCAAGATTGGAAAATCTGTCTTCCTAAACTTTAATCGTGTTTAATTGAGTCCCAATCTATAATAATGTCTGTTTTTGGATTTTACAATAGTTTCATAATAAATCCATGTCTCAATGATGCTGATCTCTGTAGTATGGCCAGACTTTGTGGTCTACCATTCGACTCCCAGTAGCGAATTTCAAAGGTATGTGCGCGGATAGCAACAAGGCAATAAAGTCAAAGCAATAATACAATGTTTTCTTCATACGTTAGCAATAAAGGATTTTGGTAACGGATGCTATAATGATTCGGTAGTGCACGCAGCATTCCCATGGAGGTAACTGATCATGAAGATTCTGTGTGCTGGTCATATCCCATTCCATAGTATTGGTTTCATTTCTCAAGTCCACGTGTTTGAAATATCTTGATTCACCCAAAGAGTTCCAGTCTAAGTCTGCTTTCCCACCAAAGATGTGCGAAGGATGTGTGTGAAACTAACCAATTACAGCCCTAGTTTAGTACCAAGTTATGACCATGAAGCGGTATGATTGGTCATTATCGTACACCTTCCTCGCTAGGCATCCTTACATATGTCTGATGGAAACGCAGCCTTACACTGAGGCTTTACTCTTCGCTGCATGCCAATTGTGATGCAGTACCAGAATTGCTGTTCCATCCTTCTGAGTGTTTTCCCTACATCATACAAATAACTTGCTTCTCTAATCCTACTTACTATGATCAACACTAATGTATGTGGATGGATGCTTGTTATTCTTTCACACTTACACGGTGTAACGGAATTAGATGAAACAGCACACATATATAATATTGATTCAGCATCATATATAGGATTTTTACCCTGTTTTTGTGTTCCCTTGACAAACGTCGTTTAACATAATTGACACTATCTCAATTAAGATATACCTACTTGACAATATTTCACACAACACTGAAACAAAGACTTGCTTGGAATAAATAGGTACTTATAAGTAGTTAATATCAAAAACCTTATCTTGTAAAAATGTGTACCTGAAACTTCAGAGGGTTAACATTAGTAATATGGACAGCTACGACCTCCTGTCTGATTTAGTCTGATAATATTAAACAAAATTCAAAAACCATTTACGAATAGGCTTGCGTTTAGGGAGGAACTTGTGGTTTAGTAAAAACCGTACATATCGATCGGTCAAAGGTTAAGCTACGCTTGCCGCGGTCGGTTTGTGGATAGGTGACCATCCATTTCATACCGAAAACCCTCTGTGCCTCGGAAAATATAAAAGTTGAAAATCTATCAAAGAAATTTGACAGTACTTTTTTTTTTTTTTTTAAACTTTTCGCCACACTAAGAATTTCTCTTGTGTCGTGGGTGCGTTTACACACATTTAAACTCACATACACAAACAGCCAGACCCGGAACAACTATCTGTAGGTCATACAAATATTTGTTCCGTGCGGGAATCGAACCCGCGACACGCTGCGCAGCAGTCAATCGCTCAACCACTGCGCCAACCGTGTCGTCAGATTGTTGTAACTTGATGTGCTAGCTTCTGTACATAAAGCCATTTGTCCCGGTTGTCATTCGTAGATCTGTGACAGTCGTTATAGGTAGCCAGAACCTAGAAAAATCTGACAACCTCTTCACGTCCTATCAATTTGCTGGGTAATACGATACTTGCCTAGCAACTGGGTTGTGGAGGTCAGATAGGTATTCGCTCCATGTAAAACACTGGTATTCAGCTGCATCCGGTTAGACTGGAAGCCGACCCCAATATAGTTGGGAAAAGGCTAGGCAGATGATAAGGTTTGCGTTTGGCCACAACTCACATGATCTTAAGGGGCTATTTAACGACTTTTACATATTTTAAACTGACAATCACGTCAAAATGTGCAGGGTAAATGATTTGAAAAAAATATATGTTAAACTAGAACATTCTCTTAATCATTTAGTAAGTGAATATTTTTAATTATATTCATATTATATAGTTTAATTAACACGTGTAGTTGTGTCTGACGCGGACAAAACATTGACAATCACACAAAATCTACCAGGTATAATTAAACGAAACTTACACCATCTTACAGACAATTTTATTATCTATCTTTTAGTATACGCCTTTTTTTAATTTTGAAAGAATACTACTTTTATTTAATTTTTTCGACTAAACTTTGAGAGTTTTGGACGCAGAACTGATGCAGAACGGACGCAGTCTGCGTCCAAAACTCTAAAAATTTAGTCGAAAAAATTTTGACACACACATTTTGACGTGATTGTCAGTTTAAAATATGTAAAAGTCGTTAAATAGCCCCTTAAGTGATGATGCGGCCTAAGGTGGAACACGCTTGCCTAGAATGAACCAATTCACTCGTGCCTTTAACATAGCCAAGTAGTATATCTTACCTTACCTTCCAGTAAGTTCCGATTGTATTATTTAAGAGATCATTTCAACCAAAATTCTGTTCTTTTTTTTCAACCGACTTCAAAAAAGGAGGAGGTTATCAATTCGTCTCTTTTTTTTTTTATGTTTGTTACCTGATTTCTTTGGACTGGGTGAACCGATTTTGATGATTCTTTGTTTGTTTGAAAGCTAGTGCTTCCCGTGTGGTCCCATTTTAATTTGGTCCGGTTCTGACAATGGCATCCATGAGAAAACCGTATAAGTCTTAAATTTACATTAAGTATGTGCGCGATTTGTTACGCGATTACTCCGGCAAACGTAAACCGATTTTGAAAATTCTTATTATATATGATAGGGTATGCTTTAGGGGTGGTCCCATATAAATTTTATCGAAATTGGTTCAGCACTTTTTGAAAAATCAACAAATACCCAAAAATTTTACATAGTTGACGTTTTAGCTTCATCAATCTTTGTAGTAGTTAACTTTCATACTCTTCTTAATAGATTTGGATGAGAAGGAGGTACTAAAAAGCGGAAAATAAAAAGCTTTTTACAAAAAAGACAACCGCCTTCAAAAACTAAAAAGTGAAAAATAACTTTAGCACAGAACACACATTAACTTTAGTTTCGGAAGTCGGTGGCAATTCAAAACAACAAACAGAACAAAGCCACTGAATTTGAAATTGCTTATATCTATTGTGTGAACTTCTATGAAGTAAGTTCTAGATGAGCTGTCATTATTATGATGCTAGGAATTGACAGCTGATCTGAAACTAACTTCACATAAGCTTACAGAGGGAAATTTGTATAGAATATCACTGCTGGTCAATAGTGGTTTATTGAGAGGTGGAGAAACGATCTGTTACGATCAATAAAATATGTTTTTTGTGTCACATCGTAATCAGAATCAAAATCTTTATTTGTAAACATAGGTTACACAGTGTGTGAGATGTTACATTAACATAGGTTCTGTATGCTGTCCCAGTAGGCGTACAAATATATTATACCCTTTCAGCCGAAAATTTATGTCCCAGCAAACTTTGGGATGAGTACACAGTTTTGTACTTTTGTTTTAACATAACTTAGGTTATAGGGTTCCGTATCAAAGGGTGTCAAACGGGACCCTAGTAATAAACTCGGCTGTCTGTGTGTATGCCACAGACACACAGGGTTGTATCTTTTGAGCCGAAATAATAATATTAATAACAATAATAATATTTGGGGACATTTTCACACACGGCCATCTGACCCCAAACTAGGGAGACCCTGTACTATGGGTGTCAGACAGCTGATATACATACACAAATACATTTTTTTTTTGTAAATACATACATATATAGATAAACAACACCTAGACACAAGGCAAACACAAGTGCTCATCACACAAATGTTTACCCTGGGCGGGAATCGAACTCGCAACACGCTGCGCAGCAGTCGATCGCTCAGCCACTGCGCCAAGCGTATCGTCAATGTAGCTATTACCTTTACAAATTAAAGTCGTATTTACAATAACGGAACATTGCTACAACAACTCGATGTCACTACTAAAATAAAATACTTCGACATAATTAAAAAGAGAAAACTAAAAAAACATTCTTATCGCGTTTTCACTCGCGGTTGCCACACGATAAACGTTCGATGCAGCCGGACATTACGGCCTCAAATAGGTAGACACTTGAAATTTTCACAGAACGTCTATTAATTATTAGGGCTATTATAATCTATACTTTCTAATACTTCTTCTAATTTATAATATCGAACTCCACCGAAACGGCTTGACCGTTTTTTTATGTTTTTAGGGTTCCGCAACCAAATGGCAAAAAACGGAACCCTTATGGATTTGTCATGTCTATCTGTCTGTCCGTCCGTATGTCACAGCCACATTTTTCCGAAACTATAAGAACTATACTGTTGAAACTTGGTAAGTAGATGTATTCTGTGAACCGCATTAAGATTTTCACACAAAAATAGAAGTAGTAGTATCACAGGCTGGTGTCCGCAACTCCACGTCTCAGCGCGTATTTTGCGTACCTACAGGTGGGAAGTTAATCATTCGATCCACCCCAGCTCCCCAAGAAAAGCCAGCAGAGCCTGGACGTCGCTGGCGATCTCTCGTAGGTTACCTGGGTCACCGAAGTACCTTACACAAAAATAGAAAACAAACAATAAATTTTGGGGGCCCATACTTAGAACTGAAACTCAAAATTTTTTTTTTCAAACCCATACGTGTGTGGTATCTATGGATAGGTCTTCAATAATGATATTGAGGTTTCTAATAACATTTTTATCTAAACTGAATACTTTGCGCGAGAGACACTTCCAAAATGGTAAAACGTGTGTCCCCTCCCCTGTAACTTCTAAAATAAGAGAATGATAAAACTAAAAAAAATATATGATGTACATTACCATGTGAACTTTTAACGAAAATTGGTTTGAACGAGATCAAGTAAGTAGTTTTTTTTAATACGACATAAATCGTAAACCACAATTTACCTTTCATTCAATCAACTCAAAAATAAAAACTTTTATATCATGTTACTTGCTGCTACGGAACCCTTCATGGGCGAGTCTGACTCGTACTTGGCCGCTTTTTTTATGGTAAGACAACGTTTGCCGGTTCAGCTAGTAATATTTTTAATAAATATAGGGGGTGTCCATGCCCACCGTGTTTGTAATCGGCTTCTACAAAAAGGAGGTTGTTTGTATGTAGATAGTGTTAAATAATGTACGATGAGATCCTATCTGGCCGATATCGGCCAAGGCGATTGCTTCAGGTCCACTGTACTTGTCGTTTGTAAGCTCGCAAGTGGCGTATGTAACCAATCTTCTTTGTGAAGATGCTGAAGATGTGTAAGATGCTCAACATCTTTATAATTATAGTTAATTGCCGTAAGTGGTCGGGCTTTCAATCGGCCACGCTTGGCTTTAAGCACAAAGCGTCGCTGTAATTCTAAATCATGAACTTTGGCTCTAACCAAAGTCCTCCACTCACGTCTGAGCGGCATGCTGCTCCCATCGAGACGGGTCTAAGTTGCACGTGTTTAAATGACGCTTTAGCTTTGCACTTGTTTAATGTAGATACGGTAATAGTAGTTCGTCTTCAAGTCGAGTTGGAGTTTGCTCCGTGCCTCGGAAAGAACGTAAAGTCGTTGGTCCCGGCTATCATTCGTAGATCTTTGGCAGTCGTAAAGGGTAGTCAGAAGCCAGAAAGTCTAACAACCAGTCTTACCAAGGGGTATCGTGTTAACCAGGAACTGGGTTCTGGAGGTCCGATAGGCCGTCGCTCCATGTAAAACACTGGTAGTCGAAGACGACCCCAACGTATAATATTGACACAGTATAGACATTAGTACTACCGTAAATGGTACATCAAGATCTTCCGAGATTCGTACAATAGCGACACGCCCCGCCTCTCTCCGAAACACTGTTCCTCACCTCTTCCCGCGTCGAACGTGCTCTCGAAACTGCTTTTAGTTCTCGCGGTGCGTAGACACGCACACACACGCACGTATTTGTACAGTCTGTTATTTCGGTAGTAGTGGAGGTAATTAAATCGTTTCGTTTGTATGGGGTTTCGTAGGTGTGGTAGTGGGGAAAAAGGTACGCAGATGATGAGTAGTATTTCGTCTTCAAGTCCCACTCGTACTCGTATTTTAAGTATAGTGCCAAACAGAACAATACTTCAACGTACTAGTGTTTTTACAACAGTCAAGCAACTAGCAAAGACATTATCGGGCACAATTCGAAAAATTTCGCTCGACAACAATGAAATCGTAAATGTTTCAATAACTGGGTTACAGAACACAAACTAACCGTTAAAGGGCTTGTTGTAACTAGGAGAGTACCTACATAACGCACGTTTTATTACAAGTTTTATTTAACTCGGTGGACTTGTAATTTGCGGAGTATGTATAGTTTTGTTTATGCGGCTCTTAGGGCAATGTTTTAGTGTCCTTCAGTTCAGACACTGTCATTTTCTACTTAGTAGGAGTACTTCCTACTTATCTATTTTTATTTTTTTTAATTAGGTTTATTTATTCAATAATTGATTTATACTAAAGAATTGATATTTTATGTTTGTAATGGATAGATAAATTCAAAACAACCTTAAGCGATTTTTTAAACTCTTTCGCCTACAGAAGTCACATGTGTACTCTTGCTCGTGCCTGGTTGCAAACCCACTACCTCGTGCATAAGAGGCGCCCGCCCCCGCCTCTTATGCACGAGGTAGTCTTAACGGCACGCCTGAACAACTGGGCCATCAGGACATTTTTCTTTATTCGATTGTCAATTGAACAGTGCCTTTTTTCAATGGCGGTAGAGCAGCTGTTGTTCCCAACCTACCTGTATAGCGCTTATGAAACCAAAACTACTTACTCCCTCATTCTATGAGAAAGAGGCCATTTTGGCTTCACAAACGAAACTACATACGTTAGTCTCTTCATACCATATTAAGTAATGTTATTTAAAAACACCCTAAGCATGAATATTAACATAAATATTTGTTGTGGTAATAAATTGCAAATGAAAACAAGAAAATCATGACGTGCTAACACTTTGTTTTTAAACATACGGTACCCATTTTAACTGTGGTTAATAGCTTGACACTGTTGTAGACAATGATGGAGCAGGGGACTACGCTTCGTGTGTGGTCAATATAAAGGCGGTCTCTCACCGGGTGCATTTGCCTGTAATTTAACCATCCAACATTCGATTTTGAGCGTCACAGTAAAATAAAATTCGACTGTCAATTGTCAATTTGGGTCACGGTAGGCAATGTCAGTGTGGGCTTATCTATCGGAGAGGTGTGTCACCTACGTGGGACGTGATGCCGGACACCAGCGACGCATGTCGTGCGGTGTTCCGCAGGGTTCCGTCTTAGGACCGCCCTTGTGGAACATCGGGTACGACTAGATGCTGAGGGGCGAGCTCCAGCCGGGCGTAGACCTGACGTGTTACGCTGACGACACGCTGGTCACGGCCCGAGGGAGCTCGTACAGGGAGGCAGCGTTGCTGGCGACGGCTGCGGTCTCACAGGTGGTGAGCTGCGTCCGGCGCCTCGGCCTGGAGGTGGCCCTTAACAAGTCGGAGGCCGTGATCTTTCACGGATAAATAGAGTGGTCGAATGAAAAATGTTTACCTCAACGTTCGCAAGGGGACTGTGGAGCATGCGTGTTTCTTATGGAGATGCGCGTACCGTCTCCATCAGAGCAGTTGCAAATGCGCGGAGCACAATTAGTTCGCGAACATATTGGATACCCGGCTATATAGTGCACAATAGGGTATAATATTTTACCAAAAAAATCTAATTAGTCCGTCAGTTAGATTATCGAAAAATATTGGATACGTATTTCTTGTTTCATCAAATCAATAAAAACTGACGAAGATAAAACGCATCAAAGATCATGAGTGAGGGTTTGTGACGTCACTTCGCCAGTAAAAGTGTACTGACATAGTGATGTCACACGAGTTTTCGACGCACTGAATCGTCTTAATTTTTTGTTTACGTGAAAAAAGAAAAAATACGTTTCCAATATTTTTAGGAAATCCATCTGATGGACTACTTAATTATATTTTTTCGGTAAAATACCCTATTGTGTGCGCAAACACAGGTCCACTCCATCTTCCACACTCTCATTATTTGATGGTTAGGCAAATCCACACGACCGAAGAGAGATCAGGTTCAGGACCAACGGTTTTACGTACTTTCCGAGACACGGAGTGTCACACTGCCAACTTCTAAACTCCGGGCTCATAATCTGCTTGATTGCCTATCCTGTCCCCCACAACCCAGTCACTGGGTAACACGCCAAAGTCCGGGTCAATACAGGGTTCCAAACTTCGAACTGGTACTGAGAAATTCCTAATGTTTTTCCTAAAGGAAAAACACCGTAACACTATGCCTGATTTGGGAATCGAACCCTGAACCTCATGCTCAGCAGTCACGATTGTGACTACGAGACCAATGAGGTAGTTAGACGTTACGTTACAATACTGCCTCACGGATTGACGAGCATTCGCTTTCGCATGTAAAAATAGATTGTTACATGCGAAAGCAAAATCAAAATCAAATCTTAGAAGATTTGATTTTGAGCTCGAATCTGTGCTGTTACATTACAGGCAAATGCACCCGGTGACAGAGCGCTTGATTGTTACAAATAATATCAATACAAGTTGCACTGTAATGCTAGATTCTCTTCACTTATTGATGTAATTATGCTTTAAACTTTGCATTACGGGCAAATGCTCCCGGTGAGGTAACGCCTTAAGCATTCATGTGCACTGGCCCAATGTAAGGGTGGAGCATACGAGCAAGTCTGACTTTTTATAAAGGGGTTGGCCATTTTTGAGTCAAAGTTCTCATAAATACGAGCACCTTTTACCGTAGAAACTGATCAGGGGGCCAAGTCTGCTATTTGTATAATTTTGTCATTCTAACACGATCCCATTGTCATTTTGCTAAAAGTTCGTAATCTGCTAAATTCATAATGGTCGATCATTGGTCGGTCGAATTAAAAGCAGTGACTGCACAATGACGTTGTAATGGTAGGTCACTGACCAAAGTAACTGTCAAAGTTTTAGCAGATTAACGCCTAAGTCAGTCATTCAGTTGTCATTTTGTACGAGATTACCATTCTTTATCATTTCTTTCAATGGCGCGGGCGTAGTGGTCCCAAACTTGTCAAAATCAACAATAGGGTATTTTACTCTATAGGAGAAAAAATCTATAAATATGTTATTGAGACAGTTTAGACAAAAAGCAGTCGGAAAATGTAAGTTTTAGTTCATAAAATAACAAAACAAATTTTAAAATTCAATTCAAAATTTTAATTTTCAGTATTTTTAATCTGTTATAAAACATCATGAAATAGTAGCGGCCATGTTATTACGCCGTACGGCTGTGTAAACAAAAAATTGACAACTGTCAGTCAACCGATTGGCGTAATATAGGCTATGTTCTTTTATTATTTTCGTAACCAACGTATTTTTTTCATTATTACACCTGTTACAAAATATGCTTTTAATTATTTTTAAATTATATACAATTATCATATTTAATATGAGCGCATTTGATACAAAACGAACTGACGTCATTTACGCTGAGCAATATGGCGTCCAGTAAGAGGCGTGTTCGTCAAACTACGCGCGAAATTTAAAAAAGGAAAAATATAGATGGATTTTTATGGGACTTACCGATTGAATAAAAATATTGTGTTTTTTTTTGGTAGCATATTAGCACTACAGAATTTTATTGAGACACTTTTAAAAATGGGTGTAATACCCTATTATGAAATCAATGATAGACCATTCCGACACTATTGTAATAGCAGACTTGAGGCCCTGGCCAAGTGTGACCCTTTTTTTACTTAAATCAGAGTTGATCGTATTTAAAAAAAGCACGTAAAGTCGTTGGTCCCGGCTGTCATTCGTAGATTTTTGACAGTCGATATGGGTAATCAATCAGCCTGTTGCCTATTTTAGTTGCCAAGAACCACGTACCTACTTACTTACCTACCTTGTTAGGTACAGCTGTTATATTGGCCAGTGGTTGCGTAACTTTGTTTTCAATACCTACGTCATTTCGATGGTTGCTATGTTAATCTTCATATTTGAGTCCAATTTCGTAGTTATACAGAAGCTTGCTCGTCTGAAGTCCGTGTATCTGAGACACCTTGGCATTTTTGGGTTTTTTTTTAATTGATAATGTTAATAATGAATATCTGGGGACATATTTTCACACACGGCCATCTGACCCCAAACTAGGGAGACCCTGTACTATGGGTGTCAGACAGCTGATATACATACACAAATGCATTTAAATACATACGTATATAGATAAACAACAACCAGACACAGTGCTCACACAAATGTTTACCCTGGGCGTGATTCGAACACACAACACGATGCGCAGCAGTCACTCGCTCAACCACTGAAGTTGGAAAATGATTAGAGAATGTTGTTGTTTGTGTTTTATTAACACTTAGATATAGTTATCGGTTGATGGTGTCGTCTAATGACAAGGAAGAATTCCTAAATCGTAAAAAAGTGCACGTATATTAGCTACAGTCAGCCCTACAGGTGCCTACAGATTGCCCAGCAAACGCGCTCGGACTAAAAATTACGTAATTTCGATTGATTTTTAGATTGTACCCGTTTTGCACACATTATTTGTTTAATTTTAAGACATAATTTATATCAATAAATGTCGTATGAAATTAAAGCGAATTGCTACAATATATGATGGTCGTATTTCCCATTTGAATCTAGAATTTAATACGTACTACGTTAGCATGCTCGTGCTATGCCTACTGAGATTAACTTTTCAGCAAGCCAGTTAGAGCAGTAGGCATCATTACAGTTTTGCTTACAACACAAGTTTTAAAACCTTGAAGCAACGAATAACTAGTAAGAAAACAAATTACACTTTTCCGTATGCGTAACATACAACAAAGATCAATATACATATAGAAAACGCGAATTTTCTCATGGCGTAAAATTGTCCGCGGCCTTATCAGCGCTATAAAATATTTCATACTCTCAAGTAGGTACACTTCCAGTAATAAATTTCAGTGTGATAGTTGGTTGCAATCCAAACTATACTTATATACATGTGTGCAAGGTATTATGTGCCTACGGGCCCTAGATACTCGGCTAATTGGAATCCAGGAAACAGTATAGTCTTCTATCTTATCTACACGCTTGTTTTTATCTATTAATCTGTCAATGGTGCCGATTCCTTTGTTCGCAAACTAAACTAAAATTAGAGAATTGTCTCCCTTTCTACCAGGCAGCTAAAGAAAAGGACGGCGATAGACATGGATTAAGTTAGAAATGTCAAGTTAGTTTTTCCCTTAAACTTCGCAGTGTTTTTAATCAATACGTTCTGAAATGACAACTAAAATGGTATGAACATTTTAGATCAACTTAAATTGACAGCTCTTATTAATATGTCTCTTTCTTGTTTTATTGGAGAGAAAAAGATATAAATAGTTTAATATTAATTTAGTTCGTGCACAACAGAATTGGCACCATTGTAACGGTTTTAAAGGGTTTTGCAGATGTCCTGCCGGTGACACTAACATTAATCATTTATTTTAGTGGGTTCTTTCACGATACGGGTTACCTACTTCCAATCTAGTTGGGAATCTTTTACTCTAATGTCTTCACATGGTCTATAGTTCCACCCAAGGGCGTCGCCAAAAGGGGGCAGAAAGGAGCAGTTGACCCTCCCCCCCTAGAGATTCCTAAAGCTTCATGTGCGTTTGACTGTATTTAAAATTCATATTTTTTCTTTCCTCCATATACCAACTTTCCCCCCTAGGCCATCAGCTGGCGCTCTTGGTTCCACCAGTGACCATTGACCTACCATGGGCTAGCCAGGCTTTGGTTTAGGGTATTTAGTACACTATTCTATCAGTGAAATATTCACATCAGTAGTTAACCTAGTAACCTAATCAAACAAAAAATAAAATTATACCTGTTTAGAACAGTAATTACGAAGATTTTTTTTTGTTAATTTTGTACACAGATTACTTACAGATACGGATCTTACTCCCTCCTCTGTCACTCTTAGACTTATCTAAGAGTGCCAGAGGAGGGAGTAAGAGTTAGTATGATGCAAGAGCTGACTAGGGTGGGGCAAACGCCCCACCATGCCTCCTCTAACAAACCGGAGAATCAGGGGACTTACAGATTAGTCTAAATCTTTTTTATTGATTTGATAAATATAGCAGGCCTCTGCTAATATTGGCATTACAAACGAAAAGTGAGGGATGTGCAGCTCCTTCCTAGTCAAATCTTCGCTGTGCCTTATAGGGCCGGTTGATTCCCATGATAGAAATTCAATTGGTACTGTATTCCCGTTATAAATTGCTGTGGTTTAGGTGACTATTCAGTCTAATTTGCCGATATTGGTACTCAGTTTCATTTTCAAGTATTTTTTTGTGACTAATCAGGACAGTCACGGGAGGTGGACTAAAATAAGAAGCAATCATGGGTATTAGTGCCAGTGGCAGTGTATCCCTTTTTAGAATCTACTCTTTGGATTGAGGGGTCCTCAATCCAATCGGCACATTTCAAAAATGGTTACACGAACCGTGAAGATAATTTGTCACGGCGGCGGCGTACCTACCAGGGTGGGGCTTGAATATTCTGGGAAACAGACCAACTGTAGGGAATGTCATACCGTCGTCACCCGGTTTCTGAAAGGCTTAAATTGACAGATGACCAAACTCATGCTGACAAACTGTCAATCAAATCACTTGTCAGGAGTCTGATAACCTGTCATCGATTTTTTGCCGTGATTGACTTTCGCAGTTCTTTAGCGTTTAGGTATTATGATAGACCACTATCATAGTACCTAAACGATATTGACAATGTGGTGTCTCCCTCTTCACGACCATTGAACTATTGAAGAGTTGCACTTGGCTCCTGCAGAAACCAAGTGACAGACTGACAGTAAAGTCTAATAACAAATTCCGAGCCCAGAAAAATACAGATGGTCTTCAATAAAAGTAAAATTAAATTTATTTTATTTGCAACCCATAAAGTGATGTTATCGCGTGTAGATTTACTGCTAGACGTATTTTAATACCGCGGACGTTGGGCAAAGAGTCTTATCGAGCTTTCGGGTTTTATTACTTATTACTATACTTACCCTGTTGGATTGTGAAATTATAACACTTACCTCCTTATTTATATTTTGTTTGCCTACATTTGTCCGACGGTTAGTTAAAAAGAGTTATTAACCATGGGTCAAGAAGATAATGCGACTGAAGAGCCAATATAGAACAAATCAATTCATAGACTTTATATTTTTCGTAATTGTTTTAATCAACAGCTAGAAAAACAGATATCCAGCAGAATAACATCCGGTTTCTGTAAGGCCAATGTATTGTAATCTTAGCCCGTGGGATATCCGGGCTAGAACAGCCCGTGGGGTATCCTATCCGGGTTAGAACAGCCCGTGGGTGGGGTATCCGGGCTAGTGTAGCACCCCCCCATTTCATCCCGAGGCTGTTGTCGAAAGCGACTTAGGGAAAATCCGGAAGTCGGGCAGTAGCGGCTTCCGTGTACTTAACCACTTCACTGCGATCCCGAAGACGCCTGCCAAGCGTGGGGATTGTGGCAACTCCCCCCCCCCCCTTTGGGGATGTCTTTGTTCAACAGTGGACGTCTTCCGGCTGATGACTGATATCTTAGATTTTTAGTTACAAATCAATAAATAGTTAGACAATTTGTGTTGGCAAATGACTAACTAGAAGTGACGTCACAAGTATAAATTGCCATTCAAAATCTATGGGGCATCGCGTTTTGGCAGCTTATAAAAGTGGTGCCATCTACCTAAATAGGGCTATCATTAACTGACAGATTGTCAAATTCATGTCAAGTAATTTGATTGGTATCTGCTAATTTAGTCAGTTAATCATGTCTTTGGCACTTTGTCAACAGATTTTTGCTAGTTGATAGAATTTACAGATACCGGTTCTAAATTCAAGTTTGTGTAATCAAATAGGTATTTGGGATTAAAATAAAACGACACATTTTTTATCATTTAGTATTTTATTTCAATAATTCAATAAATTCTACTAACATTATATTTATTGTTCTTAACGTGAAATCCTTAAATAAATAACACTTCGATAGGATCAACTTCGCGCTTACAGTTATATTTTTTCTTTTTATACATAAGTAATCATTTATTATTCTTGTGACTTATTAACTAAAAAAATAAATTGCTCATTCACAACACTAAAGAATTCCATTACTAACTTAAAATTAAGTGTTAGTCGATATAATTTATCTACAAGAACTATTCAACTAAAATTTTTGTAGAATCGATAAGACATCACACACTAATTTTAATAACTAGGTAATTATTAGTTTAAATGTTGTAGTAATCATTGAAGATATGATTTTCTAAACTTCGTAAATTCTCCATTTAACATTGAAATTTCTGATAACTTATCGAGTTACCAAAACTATATGCTAAATAGAGTATAACACTTAAATAACATTTTAAGCAGTTATTTTACCGAGTAGAAATTATGTTCTGTACCTATGTAAATAATAATTCAAAATAATAAAAAATATATAACATGAATATTCAGATCTAATAAAATATTGTTATTTATAAATTGTGCTTGTAATAAAAAACATCGTAAAAATAAATACATTATCCCTGTACCAAACACTAGATATTTTATTACTTTTATTATGTATAATAATTTGTATTAAAAATAATACACTGCATTATTTCAATTCCAAAACTTGCTGAAGCGATATGCATTGTATTTACATAGTGTTAAAGCTATAATTTATTAATTGCATAATTTATCAAAAATAAACTTTATTACTTTTACTTATTTATTGATCTTTTATTGTTATACCTGGGGCTGTTAAAATGGAATAGTTTGTATTGGAAATAATTGGAATGGACACGTGAAGAGGAGTGATGAAACACATCTGACTAAAAGAGTTAAGAATATAAATGTTAATGGATAGGGAGGGACAGGAACGCCAAAGAAAAGATGGTGATGGATGGATTGTGTGAAGCATCATGACTAAATGACGGAATGGAAGGACAAAACGTGTTGAACCATCCCCAAGTATGGGATAAGGATGATGGGTAGGATGGATAGGAAGGAGGATGCCTAGGGCTGTGCCGGTAACGCTACCATTATTCCGTTGCGAAGAAGGAAGGTATTCAAACTTCGTAATATGCCCTTGGTATATTGCGTGTTGCGGGTTCGGGCCCGCCCAGGGTAAATATTTTAGTGATGAGGACTGGTGTTTGCCTTGTGTCTGGGTGTTGTTTATCTATATAAAATGTATTTGTGTATGTATATCAACTGTCTGACACCCATATTACAGGGTCTCCCTAGTTTGGGGTCAGATGGCCATGTGTAAAATGTCCCCACATATTATTATTATTATTATTTGAAAAGCTTGTCGTAAATCTAATGTGATTGGATCGAAATAACAATAGCTAATCGCATGGTTCGACATGATCAGGATAGCTCTGCCAAATCACAATCTTCGAAACTTTAGTCAAGCTTAAACCTTTAAGCCAGTTATTGTATTTTGAACTTTGTGACAAAGGTAAAGTTCTTAAAGTTCACTGTAAATCTAAAATTAATGAGGCTAATAGTGTTTTCTATTGCAATTCGTATTAAATTATAATCTAGTTTATTCTATTAGGCTTTCAGTAATTCTTAACGTAATCTGTAGGTAGGTAGCCTAGGTATTAAGAATCTATAATATTTTGAAATTTAAAAAAATATGGATGATTATGAAGTTTTTTAGATTGTACCTATATAAAAAAGAGATATACAGAAATAATTATCTTGGTTTGAATTAACAAGAATTATAATAATGTATCAATATTTCAGGCTGGTCGACTCTTTGTGACCCGAAAACTGGTCTATTCTTGGGTCAAAGAATCAGCATTGCCATACAACGTGGCAATGCTGCCAGCCTGTTGGGCACGTGTCCCGTTGACAGCGATGTGGACGAGTTTTTTGATGCCCTTTGAGCTCCCCCCTCCTTTTACTTGGAAGTGTACATAATTATTTTTAAGATTTTAAATATTTGAATTAAAAAAATCGTTAATGATATTTATCAGATAACATCAGATCTATAAGGTAACAATATTCTCATCCTTATATGGCCTGACTTTCCATTCTCTAATCTCATTACATTACAGGGGTATTTCTATACACTAAAACGCGACAAAAATGTACGAAAACTACAGTTTATTTTTATATTTCAGATACTTCGTATTCATAAGTGCTTTGATTCCCTAAAAAAAAGGCCAGTACATAAAAAAATTGCCTGTAGTGATTTGTATGTAACTCATACTTTGGATCTATAGGTAAAGGTTAAGCTACACTTGCCGCGGTCGGTCTATGGATGGGTGACCATCCATTACATACCGAGACCCTTCCGTGCCTCGGAAAGCACGTAAAGCCGTTGGTCCCGGTATTCATTCATAGGTCTTTAACAGTCGTTATGGGTAGTGAAGCCGGAAAATCTGACAGCCAGTTTTAACAAGTGGTATTGTGTTACCCAGTAACTGGGCTGTGGAGGTCAGATAAACCCGCTCTATGTAAAACACTGGTATTCAGCTGTATCTGGTTAGAATGGAAGCCGACCTCGAAATCTTTGGGAGGCAGATGATGTGCGACTTATTAAATAAGAAATTAGTTACATGTACATACGGTACGTTCCCCTACCACCTTTGACGCTATGTAGCAATATTACTAATTAGAATGTACTACACTTTGCTAGATTTCTTCATTAAAAACTTGATTACAAAACAACACAGCGCCACCTACCGGACACAATCAGATATCAATTCCCTCTAACATTAATTGAAAAATAATTGATTTTAACTATAATTACTACTGCGGTAATTCAATATGAACTCTATTCCGACGATGTAAGGTTTATATTTCATTGTGGGGACCTGACCAGTACTATCTTGATAGGTATTTCGATATTGAAGAAGTATTTTTATTACTATGCATCTTGGAAGGTCGGTTTTGTTATAATGAAGTGAAGAGTGATTAATTATTTTGCTGTAAGATTATTTTAATTTAAAATTGTATGTTTAGCACTTGTCGAATCAACAAGTTTGTCCTTGTAATCTCCTAAACGGCTAAACTCATTATAGTAATATTTTTATAGTATTTAACAAATCCATTTTTTCACTAACATACGTTTTAATCGTACTAATTTCACTACATTGATTAGTAATTTTAAAATAGTGTTTATTAAACTTATGTATTACAATATTATATCTTTTCATAGAAGAATTGCAGTCAGTTATGTGCTAAAATACCAGCTACCTGATTTGCTTAGTGACAGCAAGAAATACCATCGACAATGACACTTTAACTATGATTATTATTTTTTGGATAACTGGCTTATAAATTTAGTACACAACCGAATAATTCTTCACAATATACCTATATACAACTATACATATAATTTATATACGGAAAAATATGTGCAATCTGTTAGTTGAACTATCAAATGACGTCACTACCGAACACGCTCAAATATTGAGTTACAATCCTTACGCTTCACGTAAATATACAGCTTGTGTCTACACTTAGCGATAAAAGGTCTGCCATCTTGAGAAACACATTCATCTCAGTGGTGTGCCTTTCATTAAAACCGAAAAGCCAGACTTGCAATCACACGAGACGCAAAAAAAAAACTAAGAAAGCACCTCTAAGTACACATTTAATCATTATTTCATAAGAATTGATAACAATAAACATTTTAAATTGTGATGCTGATAGCATGACAATGAGCATAATAATTATTGTAATAATACGTGTGTGATTTTGCGGAACGATGAATTTTAAAGAATTTCATCGGGTTTTTATTCTTAAATCTGTCGGGTTTACCCTAACTTTGATCCTTATGCACGCCACTTAATTCCATCTATGGTTGTCGAGCAAAAGAGTTGAGGGAGACCGATTAGAATAGTTACTGAAATAAAAACATTTAAAAAGAAGCTCCATGAATTATTTGTGTAAAATGCTATTACTCTGTAAAAGATTTCTTAGCCGACAGATCACTGGTAGTATACACTCTGCCTTAGTGATGATGCGATTAGTAGATATATTTATGAACATTTTGTATATTTAAACTGCTAGTAAAATTATTTTATAGTTTTGTATTCACAAAATGATTATTAACACCGGCTGTATTATGTACACCTTCCTATGATCCACAATAAAGACGAATGGATTTGGAGTCATTATTGGAGTAAAGGTAACGTGTAATAGTAACGTTACGTTCGTGCTAGACCTACTGAAGGTTGAGGCAGACTGGGACTGTGTGAGAAGCCGTCAGGCATTTCGCTCACAATGAGTCGCTGGAATTACGTCGGTTTTCTACAAATTTGCTGCATCATTATAGAGTTAAAATAACCTACTCAAATTAAAAAATCGATTTCTGGGCTCATTTTAAATGACACAAATTACGCTCGGTTTTTAAGTTTACAAAACGTTTCGGGAACCCACAGCGTACTGCTAAGGAGTGGAATTCCATGCCTGAGTCTGTGTTTCCTGATAGCTACAACCTGGGAGTCTTTAAGACAAGAGTGAATAGGTTACTTCTAGGCAAGCGTGCTCCATCTTAGACCGCATAATCGCTTCCCATCAGGTGAGATAGTGGTCAAACGTATGCCTATCAACAGTAAAAAAAAGTCAGTGGTATATTGTCTAAGCCGGCACAAAAATGGTTTCTCATTCATAGTTTATAAACCGATGTGGTGTACCGCCAAGTGAGACACATGCTGGCAAAATTAGGCCAGGAGCTTAGACCAAAAGAAATTCATATCAAGCAATGTATAAAAATATTCTTCTGTACATTTATATCAGCTACAAAAGAAAGGAAATTCAATGAAGTAAAGATTAGAATTTTTATAGTCTTATGAAATATTTTTGACAATGTTTCACTAGCTCCTGGACTAAACGCCACTTTCCTTACACAATTTTGTACCCAACACTTTTGTATTACCTTACATAAATATAATTCTGAGCATAAAATTTGGCTATATTATTCTAAATTAGCACTTTTATTATGATGAACGTAGATAACGCATGTTTAGGCCATTGTCCTACGAATCTTTATTTTTTTTATAGATTATACTTAGTTAGTACTCACAGTTAACGTAACTTCCCAAACGTGTTTTTTTTTTAATCGGTTGAGTAGTTTCGGAGTTTACCCCCGTAATATTATTATAGATAACAATTACTTTATTTTTATTTCTTAATTCCTCTTTAAGAAAATTCACCGAGTGGGATTCGAATTCGCGACTTATTATCATTTAAATATCTTAATCCTACAATGAAGAAGTATTTATGCGATCCCTTAAAGATATCGAATTGAATTTTACTTGTAATTATAAACATTTTAGTCAAGTTTTTTTATTACCGAACATTCAGATATTGCAAAAAACGTAAGAATATTTTAATTTCACTTTCAGCCTAAGGAAAAGAGTCTCATTTCATATCTAAATTGCTAAATAATTTGCCATAGGTCCTGTATACCACAATTCCACATAGCCACTGATTGCCATTGTAATTGTATATACATACTTGACGTATATATATATAAACATGCGTTATTTACGACTGAATAAATGTACATATTAACATTTTATTCATATATCTTATTGAAAAATAGACTTTGAAAACTTTGCTTAAGATTGCAATTTGTTTGGCTTGTTAGGCTTCGTTTTAGTGAACATGTTATACGGCTACGATAATGATGAATATTATAAAAGAGCTAAGATTTGTCACAGTTGGTTATGGCTTATTCAGACGGAGCGATTCGTGCAGGACGCTGCGGTTGGTAGATTTATTATAACTAGTTGACGCGACAGACGTTGTCCACCGATTTTTTCAATTTTCTTACCGTATAGACCTTCCCTGGACTTCCACAAATGTTTCAAGACTAATATTAGCCAAATCAGTCAAGCCGTTCTCGAGTTTTAACGAGACTAACAAACAACGATTCATTTTTATTATACAGGATGAAATTGAATACATTAGTAAAATTTTAAGGAGTGACTCAGACCACGAGCCTGAACTACTTTCATTACGGAGCCAACACAAACAGCGCGAAAAAAATAAACAGTTGTTCCATACAGAAGTGCAATAGGTACTCGGCCAAAATGTATGGAACAGCTGTTTTTTTTTCGCGCTGTTTGTGTTGGCTCCGTAATGAAAGTTGGTCAGGCTCGTGGTCTGAGTCACTCCTTAAAATTTTGCTAATGTATTCAATTTCATCCTGTATATACTAGCACTTTTCCCGCGACTTTGATCGCGTGAATTTTCATAAGGAACCCTAATTTTTTAATAATGCAATATAGCCTACGTTACTCAGGGATAATGTAGCTTTCCATTGGTGAAAGAATTTTCGAAATCGGACCAGTAGTTTTTGAGTTAAATCGTAATAAACAAACAAATCTTTCTTCTTTATAAAATTAGTTTAAATTACATTAATAACTACCATATTAAACCACTACATAAGAATGAAATTGCATTGGTTTACATATTATACTACTTTTCCACAAGACGAGGTCTACATTTAATAATACACATTACCAAAACCGTTGGGTAATATGTCGCTACCCCCATTTCGAATAACCAGACAAACATACTGAGTATTGTTATCACACGCTCAGCGTCTGTCAACACATCAAGAATCTATAACTATACGGTATCACAATTTAATTATATTTTTTGGACGAAGGTCCTTTATCTAGACCGACACGTTAAAAAAGCAAATATGTGCCCTCAGCGCTAAGTTACATACTCTATGGAATTATACAAGGTGGGGACGACGATACGACAAAAAATTAAAATACTGGTAGCACTAGTTCATAAGAATATTTAGAAACTATCAAATAAATCCTTAAAATGAAATTTAAAAAAAAAACAGTTTTACTAAAGAGCATATAAATGTAACCAAAATAAAACACCATATGAAATATGGGTTTTCTAACTTGTGAGAAGAGCGGCAACTTGTGGCGTCATAATTTAATATTTTTAATGCTCAATAAAAACAATTACACCAAATTATCAAATCCTACCATGATCCTTTTTTGTGTTATTGCCATCTCCACCCTGTATAAAGAAGTCTGTCATGTAGTCGGCACCGTGATGTGCTGGGCACAGTTTGGTTTGCCATCTTTACAGTTCAAATCAAAGTTCAGTGCAGTTCAAATCTAAACTACACAAGTTTCTAGTTCATAAGTGTTATTATAATGTTAAAGAGTATTTAGAGGATAAAAATATTGTAATTTAATACTATCAACAAGTATCAAATAAAATTGAAATGAGTGACATGAACATGAGTATCGTAATTTAGTAACTTGAATTTTCCCGACATCTTATAACTTTTGACATTGTATAATTTTTGAGGTTTTATATTTTTATAATTTTTGACATTCCATAACTTTTGACATTGTATAATTTTTGACATTGTTTAAATTCGAACATTTTCTAAATCGTCTTTATTATTTTTATTTTTTTAACTGAGTTTCAGAAAATTACTGCTTATTTTTATATTTATAATATTGTGATTGGTAGATATTACTTAAATTTGCACGCCTCATTAGGTTATAATGCAGTGTACTTTCTATGCTTTTATAACACCTTACAAACATGTATTATGCAAATAAATTATTTGATTTGATTTGATTTGATTACATGACTGTGGCGGGCAAAAGGTTAACGCGTCTTCCGGTGTGATTTGGGAAGAAAGAGTAACGTTACGTAAGATTTTTGTTTTATATACCTCCTCCATACGCCATTCTTTTTCAGTGTATCTTTCTATGAGTAGTTATATACGCACACCACAAGTTCTCTCTTTCTCACTCTTTCAAATGTGTCTGTGTGCGTGAAGAACAGTGACGTGTCTTTCATTAAAGCCCAAAAGCCCGGCTTACAATCAATAAGTGATACTGATAGCATGAAAATGAGCATAATAATATTATACTCAAGGTTTTTATTCTGAAATCTGTCGGGCTTGTCCTAACTTTGACCCCTAGGAAGGTGAAGAACTCCGTTTATGACGGAGGCTCCCTGACCGCACGAATTATTTTCACGCCAATGAGTTGCCCCGTCTGAACACGCCTTGTTATAAAGCCATTTACGTAGGTACACACATCCATAACATGCTTTTTCAGGGACGCAATGAGATCGTGGTATATTTAATATAATAATGTAATGAATTGAGAAGGTACGGCAGTGGACAATGTCGAGAAAGACACACAGACAATATTATCAACATTGACGACTCGCATGGCGCAGTGGCTGAGCGATTGGGTGATCAGCTACGTGTCACAAGTTCGACTCTCACACGGAACAAATATTTGTATGGCCGTTGTTCCGGGTCTGGACATTTGTGTGTAGTTTATGATTGTAAACGCACCCACGATAAAGGAAAAAGTTTTAGTATAGGCCATTTTTTTTTATTAAATATAACATTGTCCGAAGTATATCGAGATTGCCCGTAACTATAAGAAATGCTCGCACATTATGCGGTTGTCTATACATATATACAAAAAAATATATCTATTTTATTACAATAAACATATATCAATTAAATCGTATTTTATTTACCACCCCCTACATGAATTGCATTAAAAATAAAAACAATACACATAGTCTTAGAACTAAAAACATTTACTAAACTGTAACTATTCAGTTTTCTATGAAATTCGTAACTATATCAAGTCCGGTAGCTATTAGACGAAATAACTTTGAACTAAATATTATGTAACGTGGAGTTACTATTCTATATCTAACACCAAAGACGATCAGATCACCTGCTAGATGTGTCAGTTGAGTTCGGTAGTCAGTTAGCCACTTAGCCACTTAGCCACGTGGCTCAGGTTAGTCGCGCGAGGGCGGGCGGCGCGTACGTCGCGGACGGCTCGCATCACCGGGACGGGCAGCTGCTAGCCACAGACTTCCCGCTGAGGCACGAGAACCCACTGGTCCCGGACTGAAGGCTCGACATTGAGCCCCTGAGGAGAAAGGTGAGGTTAGAAGTGGCTTTGGAATCTTTAAGGTGAAAGCGAAAGGGTAGCTCGCGAAATTCTTACGTTTTTTGCAATTTTCAGCCCAGTATCTAAAAGTATAGGGAGTAACCAAAATTATGCAATAACAGAATAAAATTATTATAACTAAAATTAAATTATCAACACGACTCTCTAAGTTAGAAAATCTCGTAAACGTCTTATTTTCATCAATCATTTCATATAATAGGTACATATTTTTTATTTTCATTGTAATTCTGATCCATCATAACCTGCACCAGTAATATCAATATTTTAGCTTTAGTTTATTTTTAGGCAATATATTTTAATGGAAAATATTCCTACTGCTGAGTAATGTACACTTTTTTGTAAACGTTATTTAATAAATTAATTATTTTTATTAAATAGTTCATGATTATAATTTTTGTTAAGGCATATTTGTTACTAACACGAATATATTGACGTGATAACGTCTTATAAATCGATGAACACTGGCTGCACGCACGAAAAAGTGTCACGTTGCCGAGCCGAGCCTGAGCGTGCAAGCGAGAGCGCGGAACAAGCGATAGAGAGGCACGATCGGCCCAAGCAATAAGCTCCGCCCACCTCGACGGAGGCTTTTTGCTTATGTTATATATGTTAGCCATTATGTTTCTTTATGACGTTATCACGTAAAACTATCGTTCGTAAACCGACTTTACAAACAACCAATTTTTTGTTAATTACAATACAACCTTATACTGAGCTGCACATTGCAAAAAAGGTAAGACAATGTCAATTCTGTGGGGTGCCCTGGCGCATCCTCTTTATTAGTAATGGAGCAATTTGTATTATGTTACACTGAGTAAAACTATGTACAGTTAGAGAAACGGATAGTTTAGCAAATTGACAGTCAAAATAAATAAAATTATTCGCTTATTCTTACCACCGTCATTCGTGATCTGTCTTCTGGTAAACAATACATTTCCTTAATAATTGTACAGCCACCAAATGACATAAGAAACCAGTGTCATGTCGTCGGATATGGTTGAGGTTTACATATAGATGTTATTAAATAAAATAAATATATTAAAGAATTAACAGCTGTAGTATACACATAAAACACTGACAATTAAGTTACTAAGATCAAGATTTTTGATGAAATGTTGAATGATGTTGAACGTGAACAAAATACAATATTCGTCTCTAAATAATCGAAATCCGATCCAGCCTGTCCCTTTGCTGCCCTCCCCCAGCGATGCCCTAAGCTGAGGCTCGTACACCACAGGGGGTGCACTTAGCGTGTAGTCGCTTAGTTTATAAGTTTGTTGCCCTGGCTGAAGGCCTTTAATTCACTTATAAGGCATCACAGGAAAGTCCGGTTAAGCAGCCAGCAACGCGAGATGCCATTTCCAAAAAAAGCGCGCTACACAGCTCATTAATCAAAGTGAATTTCTTACGAAAACATCCAACGGTTTCTTCGTGAAATTCAACTATGTCCCACTACCCTGATTAATATCTCTTTTAGTGACTGTACATTCAAAATCTCTAACACAAGTATTGCCATTTCACGGACGTGCATGCATCAAAACTCCCAACGGCTTTTTATAATTATTATGACACAAATTGCATTAATATCATTAGTGTTGTAATGAACCGTTTATATTTAAATATCAATGTTATTGACTAAGACATAAGGCCCAGTATACATTAGACACTAATTTGTAAAGTACGCATTTTTTATACCAACTTTGGTTTCTCTTATCCTATCTTGTCTTGTCATGTTGGCACACGGTCATAATATCATAAAATAAATAGTATCACAATGTCAATTGGCTTTGATATGATTTAATATTTATATTAAAAAGTATTATTTATATTCTGTGATAAGGTTTTCTTATTATTTTAGTCTATGATACTATGTCGAGTTTGTGTTCTCGTCTGGGGAGCTTGCAAGGCCCGACTTGTCCGATGGAGCTGATTTAGCCAAACTGGAGTGTCATAAAAAATAATAGGTAAGTAAATAGGAAATGTGGGAAACTACAATAGGGTGATGTATTGATGTTAGTATGTCAGGAAATAAGAAAAGATGATACACATCTAGCTCGGATACATGCGGCATGAAATTCATAACAGAACTACGATGGGGTCCAGCTTACTATAATAGTTCAAACATAATAGGGCCAAAGCACACACGCTACTTTTAGAATCGGCGATCTGCGATTTTGCGACTGTATTGATGCTGATTTGCGTTTTGGTGACTCTCTGCGTTCCATCGCAGAATTAAAATTGCGCGTTTTAGAGATTCTATCGATTTTGTATCGCGATTTCGCGACTGCCTGCGTTCGGACGGCGGTATCGGAATCGCACGTTTTAGAGACTGCTCCGATGCTGGATCGGGTTAGCTGTAGTGTTGCTGATGGATAGTCGACAATCGATAAATCAAACAACAATGCAGCTTTATTAGAATCCATGGTAAGGGTGTAGCTTCGTCAAAATCTAATGCAACACTGAGTAAGCGTCTGACTTCGAGTCGTATTCCGCAGATGTCAAAGCGAATGTGTACGGAGTGTAGAGTTCAGCCGCTGTGTCCAGCTTCCGAAAAGCGAGTCGATCGCCGCGTTTGGCGTTTTTAAGTGTGCGGTGTAGAATGTTTGGCCTCTGCATTAGGCTTCCAAAAAGCGGCTAAATCGCTGATGATGCTAAAGGTAGCTTGTCTGTTGTTGCTCTTACTGACGGCTAACTTCCTACTTACTATAATATTTAACATAAACTAATCTTATGTAGCCATATTAAAACTGAGCTTAGAATGCCGAAATGCACTTAAAAGTTACTAAAATCGCCTCCTGGATCCAGATCACTTTATTAATTTTATACGACCGACGACATTTAACACAGAAAATGCGGCAGAAACTGACGACAAGGTTACCTAAATTTGTAATATTTTATTGATTTTAAAAGAGTGTCCATGGAGTTTCTTGCTCGTTCTTATCTATAGAAACTTACTGTTTGGAACGAGCAACTAGCTTCAACTTTCTGACTAAGAACTGACTTTTTGACAACTCAAAAGTGCATGTAAATAGTTTATTTGAAATAAATGGCTATGGTTTAGAGTTTGACATCACCAATGCGATATTACCATCAGTGCTATCTACCACCATCTTTAGGAGATCGATTCATTTCGTTGGTAGCAGGACTGGTAAATGATCATCGCTCACTTTAACAGCACCGGTTCAAAACGACAACGGTCTGACCAGAATCGGCTTGAAAAACGCTCAGCCACCAACTTTTAATCTTGCTATTGTAAAAAATACATTAACGTACAGGATTGACAGCCATAATTTAAATAACAAATTGTTGCTGTGTTGGAACCGTGCTGTTATAATGAGCCTTACCCTAAAGCAGAGTTTCTTAAAGTCCATGGGCCCCTTTAAAGTCAATTGGCGAGTCCGTAGCATGTGTATTAGGGGTCTGCAGTAGGTCAGTTAACACACAACATTTTATTTGGAAATTATGTAGTAAACTTTGCATTTCTCGACCAAGCTACTAACTCGAAATAAGGCTTGTTTTCTTTTTCTAAAATATTTTTTGACAGAGGTTTGTGGAATTGTCGTGACTACAAAAAGTTTAAGAAACCCTGCCCTAAAGGCTCAGGGTGTGATAATACATAGCCATACAGCGTTACTTACTTGTAGTGATGGCTGGTGAGTGTCTCGTGGAAGTACATGAGTTGCGCGGCGCGGTGCGTGCTGTCCAGTACGTCACAGCGCCACTGCAGCACGTAGCTGCCACACTCCAGCATCACGTGGGAGCCCTGGACACACACCACACTCCATGAGAGAGAGCAAGGGAACAAGTTAATCAGACAAGGAAAGAGCCCCTGACAAAAACAAACTATTTGTAAAGAATGTCAGATACAAGACAACATTAATAAATCATCCATGTAAACAAAAAAAGGATCAGTTCAGTCGAGTTAAAATTAATTTTAAATGACATTTTTTTGATTATGGATCTTTTGGTGTCACAATGAATACACAAGATATTAACGGTTATTTTGTAGAATCATTTATTTATTTAGTACATATTTTTATATTCAACTTGAATTTGATAATATCCCTGAGCTAAGTCTATTGAAAACGAAGAACTAAATTGTTTTGCTGGTGGTTGAAAAGAAAACTTTAATTACAAAATGTTATTGTATGATTGAATATTTCATAATCTTTATATTTTGTACTAGCTTCTGCTCGCGTCTTCGTCCATGTTGAAGTAAAGTAAAACATTATCTATGACACTTGGCATTAATGTAGCTTTTTATCAGTAAAATATTTTTTGTAATAGGAGCAGTCCTTCCAGAGAATACCTTTTACAAACAAATAAACAATTTTACCTTGTTTTTAACCGACTTCAAAAAGGAGGAGGTTATCAATTCGGATGTTTATATTTTTATTAAGTATGTTCGGGCATAACTCTGTCATTTGCAAAATTCTTTTTTTATCGAAAGGGTTTCATTCCAAAATGGTTCCATATAAATTTTACCAAAATTGATCCAGCCCTTTTTGAGAAAAATCAACAAAATCCCAAAAAAATAATACTTGGATGACATTTTAATTTCTTCAATCTTTGGAGGAGTTACAATCTCTGTTTTAAGTGTGTCGCCGTTTCATAATGGATTTGGATACCAAGGCAATACTAAAAAGCGAAAAATAAAAAGTTATTAAAAAAAAAAGAAAACCGCCTTCAAAAATTAAAAAGTGATAAATAACTTTAGCACAGCACACACACATTACTTTACTTTCGGAAGTCGGTGGCAATACAAAACAACAAACACAACAAAACCACCGCCAATTATACTTGAAAATACTTTTTTCAAGTATAATTTGATCCTAGAAGTACAACATAGTCCGGCCGTCCTACCTGTATGCTCTCTCCATCATGACAGACGAGGGTAGGTTCGACACGGTGGAAATGTTCTCCCTCCCGCCACCCCTTCTGATCCAGCACCGACTTTGCCTCGTCTCCGCCACCTACGCACAGGGCTGCAATGAATAGCTGGTGTTATGGGCAACATAAACAAAATAAAAAGAAGCAAAAAAAAATGGGTACTTTGAAAATACTGAGGTAAATATAACAGGTAAAATAAAATTGAAAAAGGAGTAATATTAACAAAAAATGTTACAAAAACAAATTTAGAAAACTGATAATTTACAATAGAACCGTGGATTCTTTCAGTTGGTTTAAAGATGAATTAAACTTAATGCATAAGAATAGATAATGAGCACCAACTAATAATGATATTGACTGAATTACGTTTAAATATTGTGTATACGTACACCCTCATGGATATGTTACAGCGATACAGAATAACAAAAACTTTTCATTTATGACAAACAATAAATGAATTTTGATTTGGTTTGACCCCTTTTCGGGAAACCTTGCATCCCGATTACGGCTGAACCCCTCCTTGGGTGAGACCTATACCCAGCAGTGGGCATCTAAAGGTTGTCATGATGATTATGATGACGTCTCCCCGGACCAGCTCCTTCACAAAGTGCTCTACCACTACTCTAAAGACATAAATCTACCAACTCATTTTTTCAAAGCCAACATCCATGAGTTTCAGGACCTGAAAATCAATGGTAATCATACCTGAGGTGTCTGCAGGTGGATGACACAGTTCATGCTCGCTCCGATACACGGTGAAGGCGATGTCGTGACGCAGCACGTCGAAGTCCCAAGTCAACACGCTTTGAGGGTCGCGATTAGGTACTATTACTTCGTGGACCTGGGGGGAATTGGTCATCAGGGATTAAGATCACAGTAAATCAAATAATTGTTGCAATAAGACCGTCATTTCCCGTGGGAAGTCTGGGCTAAAATAGCACCAATTTCATCCCGAGGGTGTCGTGGAAGGTGACTAAGGGAAAATCTGGAAGTCGGGCAGCAGCGGCTTCCGTGTACTCAACAAATTCACTGTGATACCCAAGACGCCAAGCGTAGGGATTATGGCAACCCTCACCCTTTGGGGGTGGTCTTAGTTCAGCAGTGGACGTATTCCGGCTGATGATGAGGCCGTCATTTACAAGAAAAAAATTCTTGGACTACAGGCTGTAAAGATTACATTAAGCATGGTCAGTTTAAAAAGAATCTTGGCAAGATCCACACATTCATTTGTACGAAAAAAGAGTTCATTTGGAGGCTTTCAAATAATTTACAATGTGGAGAATACATTACCAGGAGTAGATTGATATACTTACTATATTCTTAAAACCCCGCATAATTAAAATATTTCAAAATACAAATTACAGTTTTTTCTTTGATCTCGTTGCCCATTTTGTATTTATAATATAAAGTGACTTTAACGGATCTATCAAACTGATAGACTGATGTTAATCGTTGTTTACAGTGGCGGAGTTGAAAAAGCACTTTGATTAATCATTATTTGTGAAATTATTTCCCATAAAACTATACAATGTCAGCGTAAGACCTGCGAAACGGCGCCTGTCAGTGTCATTGTTACTGACAGCCGCCGTTTCGTTCTGAAATAATTAGCTTTTCGTTAAACTATTTACTATTAACATCCATTTTTATTGCGGGCTTATAAAAATATTGTAAATGCCTGAAGATTCTCTTTAGGTATCTTAAAAGTATAAGTATTAAAAATTCAACTTCTCTAAACATGTTTATTTCTTGTACAAATCTTGCCATGATCCTTAAAGAATTTCCAACTCCAACATACCTGTCCCTTCCCCAAGCTGACAGACCGATAGATGCTATCCTCACTGAGAGGGTCCCCCTCTCGCTCCGTGAAAGCGCCGCTCACGTACAAACTCTTCGGCACCAGTCCCCCTTCGTGGACGAAACTCTGTGGACACGACGAGTGGTCACAGAGGGTGACAAGGAAGGTGGCAGAACATTTATGTGAGTGATTCTAGCTTGGTGATGACTAGGTGATGTATTTTGAATTATGATGTGGATCGTTTTGAAGTGTCTGAAGCCGTGTTTACTAGTAGTTGAGTTAATATTGTTGAAGGTTTAGGAATAAAATTATAATAAAATCAGCCTATTATTGTCATTTAATTGGCAAAGGTCTTTTCTCACACAGAGAAGAAATGTACATAACTTTGCTATCATTCCTTAACTTGTGATACTTTGTACCTACTTTAAAATAGTGTTTTTTTATGCAAGGTACATCATACTCAGGTATAATTATATAATTCCTGAAAATGCGAATATTGTAAACATCTTTTTTAAAAAGAGTAAGTATGGAGTTTCTTAAACATTCCTCTCCAAACAAAACTATTTTTTGAAATGGGCAACTATACCCTGTCCATTGGGTTATTGGTTTTTTGACAGATGCCTTATAATGTAATTATTCCGGATTACCTTAAGTTAACTTTAAAATGTCTTATAAAATAAATAAATAAACTGCCTAATCTTGTTGGATCATCTTATTTATGACCTTTTACAGACATTATAGTACAGGTATGCGTATCAGTTTTTACAAAAAACATAAATATTGTTCACTAGTTGCAGCTGGCAAAAAACGATTAAACCAGTGGACAGAGTGTAGAATCAATATTTTCCCATTTGACGTTCAAAAGTGCCATAATGGTCCAATTGAAATAAATGATTTGACTTCGACTTTGAAGGCTCAAGCATTGCTCACCACACTTGCTCAAGGTGGGTTAGCTATTAGACTTATATTAACTATAAGTCCTGGTTTCCTCACGATGTTTTCCTTCACCGATGTCAATGATGTCCAAGATAAACTTAGAAAGTACATATGACATTGAAAAAGTCACACAGGTACTTGTTCGTGCCCGGTTGCGAAGCCACCACCTCTTGCATGATAGGCGGACGCCTTAACCACTGGGTATTTTGTTTTTTTTTGTAGTTATAGGATGTTATTGATTGAGAATGGATCTCGCAACATCTTTCGTAAACATGTTGAAGATAACCCAGTGTGACCAGAGCAGAACCTGGACTATCTTCAATTATATAGGTACACTTGTATAGGTACACTTTTAAAAGTTTACTCAAGGGTTGAATTGGAGGGTTTTTGTTCCCGTGATCCAAGAGCTGGTTTTTACCTTGGTCAGAGGATAAGCATTGCCATCCAATGTGGTAATTCCGCCAGTCTCTTGGGCACATTCCCTGAAGGCGGCGATGTGGAGGAATTTTTTGATGCCCTATTATATTTGTTTTTTAGTTTATACTTATAGATTCAGATTCATTTATTTGCCAGAAATATGGTATTTTACAGATTTTATAACAAATACACAATAGTCCTACATATATATATATATATGTTAAAGGTTTCTTTTTTGTTAGTATTCGTTCAAGTTTCAATACAAAACATCAGACTTTAAGTCCGTTTCGTTTTAATTTAGACTTTCTGTGTCTCTAGTGTAATGTAATCTAAAATAATCTGCACTATTATTTTCCAGAGTCAACTTAATATTTTCATAACGAGAACAAGGAGTGACTATTAGAGCCTTATATCACTAGGACACCATGGTGGCGGCCACCGATCGCGGAACCAACAAAATGTATGGGTTGGTTGCGCAACCAAGGTGACACCAGATGAGATACTCTCTATAGTTGCATTGCATTTTGTTGGCAGCGACTGGTTGCGCCGCCATGATGTCCCAGTGAAATATAGGCCTTAGACTTTAGCAATGAAAGTGGCACATGGAGTGACGAAAAATGTCAGTGCTGATGATACACAGAGAATCTCGTAGCACAAGTGTGTCGGTCCGACACGACCGACTGATCACTGACTAGCACCATGGCAATACACTGACAGAAAGGCTACCAGGCCTCGGTATCCGCGAATGTTTATAACAATAGATCTACGTGTTAGCTTTGTTAGAGCAAGTTTGTTAAAAGGTTCTAATGATCTTTCGAAGACTCTAAATGATTGGGCCTTTTGATATGACTCTAAAGAGTAAAAGTACTTACACAAAATGGTTCCAAAAAGGAGTGGAGTGAGTGAGAGGATATTAAGGTGTCAAAACTGCGTTATACACGCTGAAATTTTCATAGTTGTTTTCCCGAAGTCAAATGATTTTGTCTTGGTAGTACAATCGATTTATAAAAGGAATAACAATAAATTATTAATGTAAAACTCAAAAGTGACCTCTAACCAAATATAGCACGAACCTTATTACTACGTGCGACAGCTTATTTTGCTTTGAACATTTCCGAGTCACTCTTCACTTTGTCGGCGCTGAGCGGCGGCACGTGTGGTTGGTCTACCTACACTACCTACCTACCTCATGTCTAGTGGGTAACTACGCTTCTCACGCATGGTTTCACGCTTATGGTTCTCACGCTTTCGAGTTGATGCATATTTTTTTACATTATTTGGAAACATCGATAGTATTACTGAGAGCAAATCGATCTACCGCAAGAAAACAACCATTAAAATTTCAGCGTGTATACTTCGATATGCTCTTGCAGTTCGTAATGTTCTTCAGAAAAAAACGAAGAAAGAATGGAAACCAAAATTCTAATGTCATTTGTAGGTGTGTATCCATCCTCTTGTTGGATCATGGGTTTTTTTCAAAATATTTTCTCAATGAGGATAGTTTTCATAGTATATTATGTGGTCAAGTTTATCTCCATGAGTAGAATACATAGTATCGCTTGAATGGCTGGAAAGGGTCGCGCGGCCGCTCGCGGCTTTGCGAGCAGTGTTGCGTCAGTCATTGAAGCAATACAAAGTATTTTTTTATTAAAGGAGATAAATTTTAAAACACTTTGAAACTGAAACTGCTCGATAGCCATTTCGGTGTGTTTTGAGCCTAAAGCTAGAGGTCGCTAGCTTGAGTTACATCGAGCATTTATTCTAGCCTATTTAGTTAGTAGGTACAAGTCAGTGTTGTAGAACACGGATACCGAAGGCCTAGCGCGATACTTATCGCGTACAGAGTCGTAATACTGATGCGGCACGTTTAGCGATGCGTTTACAATGTCCGACTGCAGCGGGGCGGGAATAAAACAATCAATGTATTAAAATAAAATTCGATGGTAGATCCGCCTGTTCCAGTGATACCAGGTTCTATGATCAGCAACAGCTGTCAGCAAAAATATTTTAAAGTATATACATTCAATATTTATGTTTCTAATAGATTTAAGTTCAAAATCAGTACAACGATGTTAGTCTATTTGACTAAGTATTTACACATCTGATTCTGTTCCTACTTTTTTAAATGACAATGCCAGATCCTGCCCCACCCATGTACAGAAAAAGTAACACATGTACAGAAAAAGTAAATTAATGAAAATAATTGTATTGAATATAGAACCTTTCTATACTAAATTGTTTTTCTTTAGAACTTGCGGATTACGAAATACCTACCCACAAAATACAAACTCATTTTAAAATACAATTTAACCTATAATCTACTGTTTTTAGATTTAAACGGAAACCGCAAGTTCTACAGTCACTAAGACTAATGTGTAGTTATCAGCAATAAATAAACAGTAAGATGCTACATATTGCACATGGCTTTTATTGAGTGGGGCAAAGTTCTATAGAGTTTCTGGCATTGTCCTTTGTATTTCATTGAAGACACCTAGACGAAAAACTTTTGGCAGCAAACAACGCGGTAGTGACGTGTTTTGGACTTGTAGACACACCGCGTCTCGACGCATCTTTATATTAACTCCACAGATAATTTTATAGGTTTTATACAATGCAATTTTGTATCAAAAGTTGCCCCGAATTTTAACTTATTATAACTTTTTCTTCGTCACGATGGAACAGAGAGACACCGTGTCGAAAACTTTTACCATGAAGTCTGTATGTTTATGATTCTAGAGTAGACCAAAAAACTTTTGTATCATACAATAGTGCAACACCTACAAGGTGCATGGAACAACTCGTTTTTAAAACCAACATCTTCCTGCCCTTGTCAAATGTTACTTGGGGTCAGCGCAACACGTTTTCTTCTTCCATTCCGTCCTGTCAATCGTCATGCAATATTTGACTCCCTTTTCTTTCATATGATGACACTTCACACAATAGGGTATTTTACCAAATAATCTAATTAGTCCGTCAGTTAGATTATTGAAAAATATTGGATACGTATTTTTTGTTTTATCAAATCAATAAAAACTGACGAAGATAAAACGCATCAAAGATCATAAGTGGGGGTTTGTGACATCACTTCGCCAGTAAAAGTGTACTGACATAGTGATGTCACACGAGTTTTTGACGCACTGTATCGTTGAAGACGATATTAGTTTACGTGAAAAAAGAAAAAACACGTGTCCAATATTTTTTAGAAATCTATCTGACGGACTAAACTGAATCTTTGGTAAACATTTTCGTCATTATATCCTTTCACCCTTATGTTAGATCAGGAGCTAGGTTAATTATACTCCTCTCACCTTGCAGGGTCCTCCGAGGAAGTCGGGTATGAGGTCTTTGGGGATGTAGTCGAGGAGTCCGCCTGGTTGCAGGTAGTCCTTGCCGCCGTAGAACAAGAACTTGCTGCGGGTGTTCTCGTCTGTAACGAATAGAAATAATAATGATAGGTTTGTTTACGAAAATCGGTTTTAATCTTTCATATTGGAACTACAAATTCCTTTGTTAAAAAGATGATGATTATCATGACGAGACAAAACACACACTTCAAATAGTTGTAAATAAAAACGAAAACGAAAGACGGGTTAAAAAAAAAGTAGGAATTTCTTACCCATTCTTCTCTGAACGAAACTAACTAACTTTTAAAAGGGGCAACCAGATTCAAAACTATCTTTTTGTAAATGACGTTCGAAAGCGCCTTTTAATCTTTTGACCGCTACAGTCATTTATAGATAAAAAAAATTGGTTGTAGCTTTATATGATAACGTCATAAAGAAACATAATGACTAACATTATATAAAAAAAACAAATCATAGCTTGGTTGGGCGGAGCTTATTGCTTGGGCCGATCGTGCCACTCTATCGCTTGTTCCGTGCTCTCGCTTGCACGCTCAGGGCTCAGGCGGAACGTGACACTTTATCGTGCGTGCAGCCGGTGTTCATCGATTTATTAGACGATATCACGTCAAAGAACCAAAATGTGCCCAATTCGCCGGTCACGACTACATGACATATTCTATACGTAATTCGTAGAGTGGCGACGAGGGCACATTTTTGTTTTTTAACGTGTTGGTCAAAAGGTAATGGTCTAAATGAAATAAATAATTTGCCTTTGACTTTGAATGTTCTAACCATATAATTTTTTTTTTATTCTTATAAGCTTACGTTTGACCGCAATTCACCTGATCTTAAGGGGCTATTTAACGACTTTTACAGATTTTAAACTGACAGTCACGTCAAAATGTGCAGTGTAAATGATTTGAAAAAAAATATATGTTAAACTAGAAAATTCTCTTAATCATTTAGTATGTGAATACTTTTTATTATATTCATATTAAATAGTTTAATTAGCTCGTGAAGTTGACAATCACACAAAATCTACCAAGTATAATTAAACGAAACTTACACCATCTTACAGACAATTTTATTATCTATCTTTTAGTATACGCCTTTTTTTGTTAAGTCAAAGAATACTACTGTAATTTAATTTTTTCGACTAAACTTGAAAGAGTTTTGGACGCAGCGCATTAAGAGAATGTCATACTAAATGATTAAGAGAATGTTCTAGTTTAACATATATTTTTTTCAAATCATTTACACTGCACATTTTGACGTGACTGTCAGTTTAAAATCTGTAAAAGTCGTTTAATAGCCCTTTAAGTGACGATGCGGCAGGTGGAACATTTTACTGTAAGGCAAAAAGCTTTGCATTTGACTCACCAATAAAAGTGCTAACAATAGTCCACAGTATCGGGAAGACCCTGGGGGCCCTCACAATGAGCACCCGGCCCATGGTCTCGGGGTAGTTGGCCTCCACGATCTGTATGATGCGCAGGAGAGCTCGCACGCCCGGCCGCCACAGGTGGCGCATGTTGAGGCCGTCCAGGTCTACCAGCAGGCACCAGGACTGGACGGCGTGTTCAGTAGCGTTTGTCGCCTCTTCCAGAAGTTTTAGACCTTCCTCGCATACGTGAAGTGTCTGGGAAAATGGAGATGGTGTGTGTAATTTCCCCACATATTATTTTCACCTCAAACTAGGCAGACCCTGTACCACACCTCGGACACTTCATACAAAACTTGCAAAATAATTACCTATTACTACTACAAAACCAAATGACGTCTGTACACGTGCAAATGTGTGCGTGAATTTTAGTAGGGTTGAATCAGTTGGATGTCGTGGCGTACAAAATAAAAGTGCAGCGCTTTGCGTCGGGCGAACCGAACGACGACGGAACTACCCGAACGTTTCGAGCATTATTATGAAGTGATCTTGTCCGAGCGGTCAATTATTTATTTCTAATAAATAAAATAAATGATATTTGATTATGAATACTCGGATTTGTAATGACATAAAAGTAATATTATAATATTTATTATGTAAAGAGGTTTATTTATTCATCAATAATGGTAAATTAAGGTACCTAATTACAAAATATGGAATTCACGATCGCCCCGTACCATTACGCGGCAACGCAATGGGGCGACGCGACAAAGTTAGTGCGTAGGGTAGGTACTACTTTTCAATTCCAAGAATGAATAGAACGTGAAAGAAAGGGACATAAGTACATAACAAAGACAATAAAGAGAGAGAGCAATATTAATAGCTGGTAATGTTGGTATGTTATTATTACGGAAGTTTTAATTGTATTATTATAAAACGACGAAAACTTGGAAAATAAATGAATCATCGAGATTAAAACTAATAAATAAAACTTAAAACAAAATAAATCGCAAAATTGTGTGTTTGTGTCAGCAGTACCTACAGCGCTGCAGTTCTTACGATTTTGAGCGCCCTGGCTAAAGAGTCGGCGGTTAGCCCCTGTAAGTGCGGGGTGAGGGTGCGGTATCTGATATAGCGCGGGGAAGGGAGTGTCCCTTCTGTACGTAGTACTATTAAGTATTCTGTGCCTGTACTATGGGTATCAGACAGCTGATATACATACACAAATTGATAACTAGATACGTATATAGATAAACAACAACAAGAATCAAATGAAACACAAGTGCTCATCACACAAATATGAGAATATTTGGATTGTGTTTGTTTGTGGATATCGATAGATTGTCATTTATCGATACTGTAAATTCCATGATCTTCATCTCTTGACAAGGTTGCTATGAGCGTTGTAGTAGACCATTTTAATAATAATAAGCTTGTAGTTCGCCGTGTGGTGCCGGTCGCGAATAGCACCACCCCATTTCTACCCGTGGGTGTCGTAGAAGGCGACACAGGGATATTGGTCAGAGGATGGACCGCAGCGTCCTTCTGAGTACCATAACACCTACTGCGATCGCCAACATGCTTCGGCCAAGCATGACGATAACGGCTGAACCCCCCTTGGGGGAGATCTATTCCCAGCAGTGGGCGCTTAAAGGTTGACATGATGTAGTCTAGTGAACTTTTTTTTATTAAAGCGAGCGGTTTAAATGAATTGCCTTTTTCCAATCACGTTGAGGTCGCCTTCCAGTCTAAAGGGATTCAGCTGAATACTTGTTGCTTACGTTATCTTCACATAGTATAAAACAAAGTCGCATCCGCTGTCTGTACGTTTAGATGTTTTAAACTACGCAACGGATTTTAATAGTTTTCATCAATAGATAGAGTGATTCAAGAGGAAGGTTTATACGTATACATTGCACTCGTGCGAAGCCGGGGCGGGTCGCTAGTATGTAATTATATAATTTTAATACATCGCAGAAATCTCGATCTTTTAAATTTTGCCCACATCTATAGAAAACACCGAATGAAACGTGGGCAGGTTGCTAGTGAAAAATATTATTAAATAATCATTGTTATTGTATTATATTGTAACAGAGACAGTAGCCCCTCTACATGGTGTGTAAGTCGCGGAAAGTCGCTGGGTGAGAAGGATTAGAGAAAAAGAAAAGAAAAGATTGGAGGCAGACCTATGCCTAACAGTGAGCGTCTTCCGGATGGCATGATGATCATTTATGTTACACTTTGCCGGCGTCAATTTTCTCAAGGATCCCTAATTTTCAATTAATTAATATAATATAGCCTATGTAACTCAGGGATAATGTAGCATTCTAATGGTGACAAAATCGGTCGTGTAGTTTTTGAGTTCATCATCATTTCAGCCTTTGTCATACTCGCCACGCTTGGCAGGCGGGTTGGCGATCACAGTATGGTTGTTACAAAGGCACAGAGAACGCTGCTGCCCATTCTCTGGTAAGTCCCTTAGTCGCCTCTTACGACACCCACGGGATACAATGGAATCGTAACAAACAAACAAATCTTTCCTCTTTTTTATATTAGTTTAGAAGGTCAGATTATAGAAAAAAAAATGGCTTGTTCCAAACCGTGTTAACTTACCAGCTTCAAGAGCCCATCTTCTCCGATGGACTTCAGCAGCCCTTTCACGTCCATCTGACCCAGTCGCAGAACATACAGGGGACGTCCGTCTGAAACACAAGATAAGGCTTAGTGATGATAAGGTAAACTATATTATTATAATAAAAAATAAATAAAAAATAATAATAAAAACTTTATTGACATAGAAAACACACTTTACAAGTATCATAAACTAAACAAAACTTAGACTCAACTCAAATTGCAGGTGCATTAGGTCCAAGATAGAAAAGTAAATGTGTTGACGTGTAAAAAGTAATTAATTATTTTCGTGAATATCTTTATTATTTTGACCTATATTATAGGACCCCAGGCTGCTACCTACTGAGATTTTCCTAACGAAAAAATCCAAAAACTGCCTGACCTGGGACTCGAACTTAGAAGTCAAAGTCAAAACGTTTATTGCGTGTTGGTAACCCCACCCTCAGTGGTCTCGCTTACGACTGCTACATCAACAAGACGGTTTCATCACTTTAAAGACTGACCTTATTTGTTTATTATTATTTATTTATTTAGAACTAGTTACTGTCCGCGACTTCGTCAGCATTGACTTGAGAATTGAGCCAGTCCTAAATTATCTCACGGGGACACAAAAACTGAATAAAATAGATTCTATGTGCTAAAGGGAATTAGCGGAAATTTGGCACACATATGAATATTGGTCTAGTTTAAGGCCCATATCCTACTGGCGTTTTACGAGAATTGGCGTTTCTACAACGTATGCCCAACGACAAAGCTACGTAGACGCGACGTTGACGTCGCGACTGTCTAGTGGCAAGCGTTCGCGCTGCGACTTTGCAACGTTAACGTCGCGGCAACACGACGTTAACGTTGCGTTTGGCAACCGGTACTACAATCACGCTATCCCGCTATGTCCTGTGTCCGCCATGTTAACGTGGCGTTCAGCGGGTGCGCAACGTTAACGCTTGCGTTTGAGGAACGCTTGCTTGACATTGGAGGAACGCCAACACTCGTAAAATGCCAATAAGATAGCGGCCTAAGATCTCAACCGCCATATGACTCCAAGAGTCATGTCAACGGTCAAGCGGTTAGCCGTTAAAACTTGAAAGAGTAACAAACATTCATCCATCCTCAGAAACTTTCGCGTTTACAATAGTAGTAGGATTCATACAAAATGCCAAAGACATAGAGTCACTGCCATACAACAGAGGCAATCTCTACCAGTCAACCAACAGTGACGGGGAACTTGAAAGTTGAGTTGAGTTCTGGTCTATGGGTCCAGTGGCGGCAGACGCGGGGACGTCTGTCGTTCCCCACATACATCAAGACCCGAGGTGGCGGCACGTAGTGTTCCACGCGCGCCCCTCTTAGACGTCCGGGGGGGAGTCTGACAGCTCACTCCCCCCCTGACCCGATGTGGCCCGCTGAATCCAGTTTAATCAGCCAGTAGAATAAGAATTTTTATTCAGTAAAAGTCTGACAGACCCCTCCGGGCGGAGGGGTCTGTCAGACTTTTGACCCCAGATGTCCTGCGGGACATCCACGAGGATTTACCACCGCGGAAAAAAAAAAGTTCTGGTCTACTCACCCTTGTCATGATGATGCCACCCTCCAGGGAAGTACTGCTTCACAACGTCAGGAGTTTCGTACTCCGAGAGGATGCGGTCTACTTGGTGCTTCTTGCGCCACAGAAGTGACTGCGAGAGCATCTCTCGAGCTTTTTCCACGTTGAAGTCCCGAGCGCGGAGGAATCGGAGTAGGGTGGTGTCGCTTGGCACCTGGGGGCGATAACCATGAGTATGGTTAGAGTAAAAAATGGCCAGCAAGGTTGACAACCATATCCCGTATAAAAAACCAAAAAATAAAATAATGGTCATGTGTGAGTCGGATTCGCGCACGAAGGGTTCCGTACCATTATATATATGTCACAGTCAAATCTCTTAACCAGTCATGAACTGCTTTTGACTACAAAAATCCGTCAAAACTACTTTTGAACGGTTTAAATTTATCCTTAATATTTAAAAACCCGTTAGGTAGGTAGGTTTTTTTTTGTGACCCTTTTAAAACTTTGGTTTTGTAGTGATTCTTATAACTAAGGCGTCCCGTATTTTTGATTTTGTAACGCAAGCGTGTTTTATCTTAATAAAGGTTTTGACTGAACCCAGTCAAAAGTAGTTTTGACTGGTTAAGAGTTTTAACAGTAATTTAAACAACATTAGACATCGAGCAAAAACAAAACGAAAAATATCATGTTTGTTGTATGAGAGGCCCCCTTAAATATTTATTTTATTCTGTTTAATCGAATACGCGCCCTTAACAGAAGTCTGAGCCGCCTTGAGCAAACCTGGTGATTAATGCTCGAGCCTTCTGTGTATGAGAAGAGGGTTTTGCCCTGCAGTGGAACAATACAATGCTGGTATTATTTATTTATTGATTTCCAGTATAAGCTGACCTCTCATTGTAAGGAAATTCTATACAATGCGAGATCAGCTTATACTGTTGTAGCTTGATGTGTAGCCGTGTGTACAAAGCAAATCCAAGCACAATCAAAGAAGATTCAAAATCCATGCTAAATAGCAAAAGGTGAAACGAATTTCAAGTATTCCTTTCAAAGAAGAAACAAAAAAAAACAAGACATATTTGTGTTCACAGTCTTGGCAATGTACTCTCTGCTTTATTTCACTTCCATAATGGAATTGCTTGAGTTTACAATTTATTGCCTACGTGTGGAATGCCCGAAGTTTCCCCGTCTGTTTCAAAGCGGCTATAAATTTCGATTTTGTGCACATGTTTTTAATATGTTTGAAGCATAGGACATTGTAGACAGGAATTTATTGTGTCTAGTTTTTCGTTTGCATGGTCGTTATATTTTATTGAAGTGTGAGTCAAGGAATTTATACGCCTAATTTTTTTTCGTCAGTTTTCAGTACAAAGTGTAACGTGATTAACTGCTATGAAACGATTGTCTAATCAGGCAACAATAAGCCTGGCATAAATCAGTTTCGTCATTCAATAAAGCATCCTTATTGTAATCCGGGATGGATTACAATAAGGATGCTTTCAACTAATAGGGTATTTTACCAAAAAAATCTAATTAGTCCGTCAGATAGATTTTCAAAAAATATTGGACACGTGTTTTTTCTTTTTTCACTTTAACAAAAAATGAAGACGATACAGTGTGTCGAAAACTCATATGACATCACTACACTACACTTTTACTGGCGAAGTGACGTCACAAACCCCCACTCATGATCTTTGATGCGTTTTATCTTTGTCAGTTTTTATTGATTTGAGAAAACAAAAAATACGTATTCAATATTTTTCGATAATCTAACTGACGGACTAATTAGATTTTTTTGGTAAAATACCCTTTTAAATGAAAGACAAAAGTACCTAACTAGCACTCTCCTAACTCCACTTCGCTATCACTTGTTCCTATTTTTGACACCTTTTTCATCAAACACAGGTAAAGGGCTTTCTTAAAGCTCATTTTCATGCGGGAAATTCGCATAACACTAAAAGCTCAATTTCATTAGTCGTTAACTCAGTCGCTATAAAGCATGCGAGGAGTCTCCGAATATGGGCTATCGACTAATGAAAGTAGGCTATCTACAGGATGAAATATAATTCATTAGCAAAATTTTAAGGAGTGACTCAGACCACGAACCTGAACAACTTTCATTATGGAGCCAACTAAAACAGCGCGAAAAAAAAAAACAGCTGTTCCATACAGAAGTGCAATAGGTACTCGGCAAAAATGTATGGAACAGCTGTTTTTTTTATCGCGCTGTTTTAGCTGGCTCCATAATGAAAATTGTTAAGGTTTGTGGTCTGAGTCACTTCTTAAAAATTTGCTAATGAATTCAATTTCTTCCTGTATATCTCTGTCGATACACGGCATGTGTGTATTTTCCGCACGCGGCGTAACTTCCAATGGAATTCATCAGTTGGGATAAAGCGTGGTGCGGGGACTCAGTTTACTAGTTCACTCAGGTATCTACGTCTGCTCAGTCCCACTCTTTCAAAACAAATCCGCGGTGAAGAATATTAAACAAGCCGCAAGCGGGCTCTATCGACTAGTGAAAACAGTTGTCGCATGCTGGCCCTATGGCATGCTTAAATCTCCCGTACCCCGCATGCGGACGCGATCGACTAATAAAAACGATTACAGAATGCGGTCTTTATGGAATGCGTGAAATCTCCTGCACCCCGAATGCGAGCTCTAATCACCAATGAAAATAAGCTATAAAAGGATTGTGAGGTGTCGATATGCGGCGAGAGTAGGTATTTCCAAAAATGCTATCATTCTGTTTCATACCGCTCGCCTCCCTGCCTCCGGGTGAACAATACAAATACAATATGCCCCTGCCCCCCGACCCGTATCGTGCGATAGAGTTGAAAGTCTAGGAGGAAAATACTACATTTCTTTTTTGAAATATGGTGTTGGGCGATAACGTTTTTCTCCCCCAAAACCTTCACGAAATGAGACAATTTTGGTCTCATTAGATTCAGTACACCTTAATCTAGGTCTATACGCTTTTTAAATAAATCAGTACAGTTTAATTAAAAAAAAAAGTCAAAGTCAAATCATTTGTTTCAATCAGACCATTAAGTCTTCACGTGTACAGGTGACAGCATATATGCAGTTCAAGATAGAAGGTGGACTGTAGGTGGTCTGTGGAGAGACGCCGTATAGGCACTGTATATTGGAATTGTCTGAGAAACCCCACTAGTGAAGATTCTCTCTGCTGTGGCCGACTTTGGAACGGAGTGTTAAAAGTTGTTCAGTTCGGCCATATTAACGCGTTATCAGGAGGATTTTTTTCTGATAGCTCCATGTTTAGTGACCAAGATTACGTGAGAGAGCGTAAAGGCACTTTTGAACGTCATATTGTAAAATTTGAATCTAGTTGAATCTAGTTGCCCATTCCAAATGGTAGTTTCGTATGGAGAAGAATGGGCAAGAAACTCCATACATACTCTTTAAAAAAAAATTATGTTTACAATTTGCATTTACAAGAATGCATTTATAAAAATGCTCGAGGAAGTGTTTACAATTTGCATTTACAAGAATGCATTTATAAAAATGCTCGACGAAGTGTTTACAATTTGCATTTACAAGAATGCATTTATAAAAATGCTCGAGGAAGTGTTTACAATTTGCATTTACAAGAATGCATTTATAAAAATGCTCGAGGAAGTTTTTAAGTCAAAAATGTAGATATTTGGATGATAATTACTTCTATCGTACGCAAGATTTTTTTTAAATCAAAACGTACAGGCCTAGTTTTTCATTATACCTACAACAATTCCAAAAATTATGAAAATTGGGCTAAGTTTACGGAGGGTAAAACGTTATCGCTTTTTGTATGAAAATTCCTCACAATTAGTCACAATGCTCTTAAACACATGAAAGCGTTCACAAACAAACACCCATACTCGGCACAACCGTAGGCTTACGAGTTTCAATTCTTACTTTAGGTGGAAGGGTCTTAACTTCTCTGAACCACCTCCTGAAGGTGCTCACCTTGCCCTTCTGCAGGTCAGCAATCCACTTCCTTAGCTGCAGCAGCCGAGACTCTTGCATCGGGCTGAGTTCGCCTAGATACCGCTTGATGTAGTCACTGTCCATGGTATGCTGGTCTGGAAGTAAAGAGAATATGGATGAGTCTTTGTGGTGTATGAGGCGTGACTAAGTAAAAGTCTTACTGATCGATCGGTCAAAGGTTAAGCTACGCTTGACGCGGTCGGCCTGTGGATGGGTGACCATTCATACCGAGGTCCCTCCGTGCCTCGGAAAGCACGTAAAGCCGTTCGTCCTGGCTGTCATTCGTAGATCTTTGGTAGTTGAGTCTTTGGTTGGTTTGGTTACTCAGTAACTGGGTTGTGGAGGTCCGATAGGCAGTCCCTACATGTAAAACACTGGTATTCAGCTGAATCCGGTTAGACTGACAGCCGACTCCAACATGGTTGGGAAAAGGCTACGTAGATTATGAAACAATATTGTTGTAAAAATGATTTTAAGTATAGGCTAGTGGGTACAACGGTAATACCAACTTATTATTTATTTACTTCTAGGATCCTGATAGAAGCAGTTGAATGTACAAAAAAGTTACAACGTGCAATCATCTTATTAGTGTCTAATGTGTCTATACAAATAAATAAATAAAAAATGCAAAAAAATCGGTACGATTCTCGGTTAAAATAAGTTAACAGACACTTTTCTGGAGGTGTTTTTTTTTTTTTTTATCTATTGATAGGCATACGTTTGACCACTATCTCACCTGATGGGAAGCGATGATGCGGTCTAAGATGGAGCACGCTTGCCTAGAAGTAACCTATTCACTCTTGCCTTAAAGACTCCCAGGTTGCCAGCTATCAGGAAACACAGACTCAGGCAGGGAATTCCACTCCTTAGCAGTACGCACAATGAATGTATTCCCAAAACGTTTCGTGCGTGTGGGTGGGATGTCCACCATGTACCGGTGGCGCATCGCCGTACGTCTTGTGGTCCGATGATGGAACGGGCTCGGCGAAATTAAATTATGCAATTCCGTCGCACACTCCCCAAAATGCAACCGATAGAAAACCGACAGGCCAGCAACTCGGCGTCGATGCTCAAGACTTTGGAGCTTTGACTCGACGAGCCTATCATTGCCAATGATCCTCTTGGCTCGTTTCTCAATTGACTCTAGGGCATCAAGCTGATATCTAGCAGATCCGTCCCAAAGATGAGAGCAGTACTCCATACACGATCGAACTTACGCTTGATAAAGTTTGAAGTGTTGAAGGAGAGTGAGTTAATAAACCCTATGATGTTTATCTGCCTATAAGGATATAGGTAGATAAACATAATAGGGATTATTAATAGGGATAATTCAGACATGCCTAACTAATATTTTTGAAACCACACAAACAAAATCCTGCAGCCTACCATCAGATAGAACTTCAAGAAACAAAATCTCCAAACATCAACGAATAATACTTCCAACGATATTCAGTTTTCTGTAATAACATGACTAGCAAATGTCTGCGGCACGTGTATGATAATGTAAAAATGTGGCGAAAAATTCTCACCTATTTCTGGAAATAATTCGATTAACGTGACCTACCTACAGTTGTTAGGGCCAGACAGACTGACCTAACCTTCGAAATCAGAAATAGCTTCACTAAAATAGATTGGTTTCAGCATGGCAAAGCTGGGAACCGGATTCATTAAATCATTTGTTACACTTTTATTAGCCAGAAGTCTGGATAGGTGTGTCTGGTTGATGGAAATAAGTATCGTCCTCTAAATAATTGGATTTAAAAAAATAGCTTTTACATAGCCTATGCCTTTTGCTAGCCTTCTTATACAAATTGAAAAGGTATATATTTTTTTAATTCTTTAAATTTTTGTTGTGAAATATATTAATTACTTATCAGATAAAAGTGGAAAATAAAAACGTTTTACAAAAAGTTATTTATCAGTTTTAAGTTTATTAAGAAACCATTAAGAAACGACAACACAGTTTAAACAGAGATTGAAAGTCCTTCAAAGATGGAAGAAACGAAAACGTCTTCTATGTAGGTACCTAATTTTTTTTTTAGTTTTTGTTGATTTTCAAAAAGCGCTGAACAAATTTTTACTTGTTGTATACCTTCTCCAGAATGTAACAAACACTTTTCTGAAAACCGCATCAAAATCGGTTCAGCCAAACGGGAGATAATCGCGTACAAACATACATACATCATCATACGGGTCGAACTGAGAACCTCTTTTTTTGAAGTCGGTAAAAAAAAGAATTATGAAAAAGTCGGTCAGCTACTCAGAAAGTTGAAGCTAGTTGATCGTTCCAAAACATGTCTCTAATGGAGAAGAACGAGCAAGAAACTTCACGGACTTTTTTTAATCAAGTTTTACAAAATCTTGGTTACATTATTCTTGGTGCTTCTCTATGCGAAAACAATGTACTTAGGTGAATTGTAAAACAAAACAATGTACAAGGAAATCAATTTGGTCTCCATCTTCCATGTCCTACTGTAAGGAGATCCCAGCTAGATCCGACACTTGATGGACAAAACCCTAACAGGACAGGTGACTTAACTAGGGGACAAGGTAAGCTCCCTTCTACCCAACAAGCTTCAACAAAAGCCTTATTACTTTTATAAAAGCTAACGGGAATAAGAAACATCTTCAATAATGAAATCCAATTACAATTACACTGCAAAAAATCATAAAACAATATGCTAAATTCGGTTAATCTGTAATATAATATGGTAGCAATTTGATAAGCATGTCAGTATTGTTTATAATAATATATATTATTTCGAATCATTGCGCAAAAATATTTCCCATTCAGAAAACGAATTTTATCATTAAATTTTCCGTTAATAGGTACATGTTCAATGGTTACCGATTGGGGCCCAAGCAAAACTGTTAAGCATAATTGGAAGCATCAATATTATTAGTAAGTCTACCTTCTATTGATATTACAAATATTATTTCGAAACTCCCAATGAGTAACTGTATACATTAAACTAACTTAGCCGAATTTCAGTTTCATAGAAATTAAATCAAGTTACCTAGCTATATAAATGTTGAACTGTAAATCTTTTAGGTTAGTTCTACAAATAAATTATTATAAGTTCAGGGACTTATAATAATTTATTTGTAGAACTGCTGAACGCTGTTTCTGCAACGACCAACAAGGCCCAATACATCTTGATACTTGGTGAAATATTAAACCTGCCTCATGATCTCTAAATACGTTTAGCGCTAAACATATTTAGATTAAAACATCTTTATGTCCCTGTCCTGTCAACATCATACGATTGACAAGATTATTATGATGTTATAAATTAGTATGATGTTAATGTAGATTCGCAGCGTCAATGTATTTAGTGAATGATTCAAATGGGCCTTAGGGGGGAACTATTAGTTAATCTGTGCTTAGGGCCCACTCAGCATCTTTACATACATACATATATTATACTTAGACGAATAAATAAAAAAGAAGTGTCTGCTTGTACTGTCAAAATAACAGTTCTTTACTAAATGCATATATGAAAGTAGGTATATACGGTACATATATAACAAAAAAACATTGTTTAAAATGTTTGTCTGTCTTTCTATCTATCTGTTTGTTCTGCGGTTAATCTATGAAACGGCTGGACCGATTTTGGCGGGACATTAACTGGCAGATAGCTGATGTTATAAGGAGTAACTTAAGTTACTTTTATTTTAGAAAAAAAGTAGGATTTTTCGGAAGCTAGTTTTCAATTCAATCTTTCACAGCGTTGTATTGAAAACGTCGACCCGTTTATGTGTTTAGCTATCCTGAAAGTTTCATATTTGACATTGACATTGTCCTTTAAAACATGCACCACAGCAAAGTGCCAAGTTTTGGTGGACGCCATGTTCAATTGCGTCGTTGCGGTAACAGTTACGCGTTGCAGTAAACGACAGGGTCAAGGTCGCGACCTGACACGCGCGGACAGCGGGTTAAACTTGTTGGAAAATGTACTGACGTCAGCACATTAAGCCAACTGTCAAATTGTCCCAATAGGGTATTTTACTCTATACGAGAAAAAATCTATAAATGTAAGTTTGTACCGGAAAATGTAAGTTTTAGTTCATAAAATAACAAAACAATTTTTTAAATTCAATTCAAAGTTTTCAGTATTTTTAATCTGTTATAAAACACCGTGAAATATTAGCGCCGTACGGCTGTGTAAACAAAAAAATGTCAACTGTCAGTCAACCGATTGGCGTAATATAGGCTTTGTACTTTTATTATTTTCGTAACCAACGTAGTTTTTTCATTATTACACCGATTACAAAATATGCTTTTAATTATTTTTAAATGATTATTATTATTATTAATTCATTTATTTAAGACATAGTCCATACATTATAATATGAAATCATTTAAAAGATTAAAATCATTAACAACAAATAAAATAAATACACATACACAAAATTACATCAATACAAGCAATACAAATCAATCATTAAACACTATACAATTAAATTAAATTCAATATAATATAAATAATAATAAAATACAAAATAATACACAATGAAACAGTTTATAACAAAATTCAATTAATACACAATCACACACATGTCAAATAATACGAGGAGAAGCGCTAACATGAAGCTGCATCCACCTCTGTATCAGGGACAGGTCCCACCGCTCGGACAACACCCTCATATTATACAATTATCATATTTAATATGAGCTCATTTGATACAAAACGAACTGACGTCATTTACGCTGAGCAATATGGCGTCCAGTAAGAGGCGTTCTCGCCTAACTACGCGCGAAATATGAAAATTAAAAAGTTTGATGCATTTTTATGGCACTTATCGATTGAATAAAATTTTTTTTTTTTGTGTGCATATTAGCACTACAGAATTTCATTGAGACACTTTTCAAAAATAGGTGTAATACCCTATTGAATATGAACCTTATCATTTTGTAGTAAAGATGAAAATCTATCAAAGAAATTTGGCAGAATGTTTTAGCTTGATTTGCTGACCTCTGTACAGTCACGAGCAAAAACATGTAAACAGATGGTCTCATTCAAAACTGATTTTTTCCTAAACTATTGATTGAAATGTTATGGGGTTACGAATAGGTTATTTTAAATCCCAAACTACTATAAAAGGGGGTGGATGAAACCTTTCAATCAATCGGTTATAATAAATTATACATTTTTGCCTGTCATTTACCTATATAACCTTGAAAATAGAGCCTGACGTATTCTATGAATATTCGCCGTAACAAGCTACTAGGGGACCGACCCAATTAAAGCTACCCTCAACCACTTAAAAACTTTAAGGTCTAAACCTCTGCAACCAATATAAATCAGTGGATCCTTACGTGGGCGTCCCTGCCGACGTCACCGCTCTTACGTCACAGATACTATCGGCAGGGTGAAAGGCGGTGAACGCAGCTGAACGAAATGAATCAGGGTAAATTATGAGGAAGCTTTCGCTATCAGAATTTTGTTTATGAGCCATCATTCTGTCGGTAGAATAAAGTTTTGTTTAATCTTGGCTGGCTTAGCGTAGTAGCTAGATCAGATAGGACTGAGGGAGCTGTATACTATTATATAAGTTTAAAGGCAATAAAATGAAATGATCCAATTTATCAGGCTATGCTTGTAAGTGATCTTACAGAGCCGAGACGTTTTCATTTTACTTTCTTCTTCGTAATGTTTCGACATTCGAGGACCACAAACTATTACTGTATTGTTGAGTATCAGAACTTGTGCATTTTGATTGCGTTGTCGGTGGCAGCCATTAAATCACTTTTAATAATAACAGTGTGCGTAACTCTTAAATTGGCTAGTTTAATAGCTACACACATTGTTCTCCTATCTAATCTAATAATTATTAAATATATAAAAGCGAAAGGTCACTCATTCATTCATCACGATATATCGAAAACCGCTTGACGTAAAAAGATGAAATTTGGCAGGAAGGTAGTTTATAGTTAGTAGACGTTCGCTAAGAACGGATTTTGCGACAGAGCCGGATTAATCTATCTAAATATATAAAAGCGAAAGGTCACTCATTCACTCATCAGTCATCACGAAATATCGAAAACCGCTTGACGTATAAAGATGAAATTTGGCAGGAAGGTAGTTTATAGTTAGTAGACGTTCGCTAAGAACGGATTTTGCGACAGGGCCGGATTAAGGAGGTCCCTGGAATCGGGACCGGGAACGAAGTCGCGGGCAGCAGCTAGTATAGTATATTTACGGCTAAAACTCGAAGTGCGGCTACATTTAGCTTTAACCGACTTTACTAACAGTTTATTTATTTATTTTATTTTTTTATCTTTAGAACGTAGGTACCAGGGATACCTACGTGCTCGAGATAAGAAAATGGAATAAAATACAATATTGTGAGTGTAGTAGAAAGATGAATATTTTTGCCTGTAAACCAATTAGCTTGTTCGACTGTACCCAACCTTTTTTTTACTATTGATAGGCATACGTTTGACCACTATCTCACCTGATGGGAAGCGATGATATGGTCTAAGATGGAGCACGCTTGGCTAGAAGTAACCTATTGACTCTTGACAAAGACCCAACCTACCAATGGTAAAAACAAAAGGAAACCTAATAAAATAAATGTTGGTCTAGAATAGTTGATCCAGGTAAGCATAGACATAACAAACAAACCCATACACGACAATCAATATCTAATAAATCATAGAGACAATAGAAAAGTCTATGCAAATACAGTCAAGAATAAGGCCTCTGCCTCGATTCTTGCGAGCAGCGGGGCGGCGGCGGCAGGATCTAATGCGTATAATCAAATGGACCAGCCCTCGAAAACAGCGGCGCGAGGGCGGGCAACGAGCGGTGCGCTCCAGTCAAGCGGTGACCGGTCGCGCGTCTGCATTGCAGTGTTGTGCAAATTAATTTTTAGCGTTAGGAAATAAAGGACAATGCCAGAAACTCTATAGAACGTTGCCCCACTCAATAAAAGTCATGTGCAATATGTAGCATCTTACTGTTTATTTATTGCTGATAACTAAACATTAGTCTTAGTGACTGTAGAACTTGCGGTTTCCGTTTAAATCTAAAAACAATAATGACATTGATTATAGGTTAAATTGTATTTTAGGTAAAATGAGTTTGTATTTTGTGGGTAGGTATTTCGTAATCCGTAAGTTCTAAAGAAAAACAATTTAGTATAGAAAGGTTCTATATTCATTACAATTATTTTCATTAATTTACCTTTTCTGTACATGGGTGGGGCAGGATCTGGCATTGTCATTTGAATCAAAAAGATGTTGTCGCCGTTGTTCAAACATTTCGTTCGCGAATAAAAACAAATATCTCGACGACACAACCACGAACACAACACTACGCCGCTATAGTGCCGTTCGATCTGCCCGCTCGTTTCGAGAACGGGTCTGCGTTGCCCGCCCCGCCATTGCGCCTCCGCCGCCGCCGCCCGCAAGATTCGAGGCAGAGGCCTTAGAAGTGGTATTTTTCCACGAATCGTATGTTTACAAGAAATTGATCGAATGGAGTAACAAGATATATTGTTGGCACAACACTTTATTCCTGAATATGTCCGAGAGAGCCAACAATATTCTAAGATGAATTGTGATTTCATACAGAGGAAACAATATTGATGACAAGACAGTACCATATTATATTAATTGTAGGTGTGTTAGGGAAAATATGGCCACATCGCGAACTGGCGGTGATACTTTTGATAGAAAAATAATTAAATGAATACATTAATATACTTACATAAGTAATGTATTGGTAGCAACTATATTTATATAGGTAAGACAGAAAATATTCTGTGTAAATATATTTATGTAAGTGTTACTAAATCACATATTATTTGGCATGTATGAATGAACGGATAGAAAAGTGAAGATTGATGTAAAAGAGATGCCGACAATGATGAAGTGGAAGTGGGACGTGGGCGAAGCAAAAGGATTAAGACCTATGTTAAGGGGCTTAATACTTAGTTTTTGTCTACCCCAATAAGAAAAGGTATATCTATGAACGTATGTAATACAGGGTGATTTTTCAGTCACCGTCCAAATTTTTCACCTCCCATACAAAATCGATTAGGTGACTATTGATTTTGCATGGGATGTCCGATTTTTTTTTTCCATATTTTGACCCATGTTCGTTGAAGAAAGTTATTCAATTTCACGGGTATTATCACCCTGAAAAATTTGGACGGTGACTGAAAAATCACGCTGTATATTGAACCGTATGGTGTTAAAAAGTCGCCGAGAGTGGGACGTAGAGAATGTGTAGATGATGATGAGAGATGTAAAGAACGTGTGTGTGTGTAATGTGTGGGTGTGTGCGTGGGTGTGTGTGCGCGCGTTGCGTGTACGTGAGTGTGTGATTTTAGTTCGTGGGGGTTCTTTGTGTCCTCTTACTGGAAAAGTTTGATTTTCTGTGTAATATTTTGTACCGTACGGTGTTCGCAAGTAATAAGCCGCCCAAAGCGATGTCGTAAGGGCGGCTGAAGCCATGTTTTACTTGACGACAATTTGACACGTGATGCCTGACATGTTTGGCAACTTGTTTAGGGGCACGTTGCTAAACGTTGGTCGTTACAGTATGTCATGTTGCGTCACGTGACGCACATCGTTACGCTGAAACATGTTTACCGAGCGGACACACGGCTTCAGGAATATCGTTAAAAGCATGTCTATTATATACCTTTTTTTTTTACAAAATATTCGAATGAAAGCAATTTTACCTCATTATAATATTATGTTTACATTGAACCGAAAATACAACAGGTAATATTTTAATGAGGTAAAACTGTTATGGCCAAATACTGAAAAGCTACTTCATTTTGAGATGCCGCTAAATCTCGTACTCACAGTCACTTTAAAAGTGATAGAGACAGCACGAGAATTAACGGCATCTTAAAATTGAGTAGCGTTTGAGAATTTGACCATAAGTCTGTGAGATTTCTGGAAGTATCGATCAGAGAACAAAATATATTTCGTTTATAAAAAGTTACACTATTACTGCGTGCCGTAGTATATTGGAACAATAGTTAGCATTTTTCATCATTATATGATCATCATCACATCATATTGGAAAATTGGATTGGATTTGTGGAACAGAGTGAAGTTCAACATCCTCAAATCAAATCAAATCAAATCATTTTTTATTTGTGTAACATAGGTAGTAAATACAGTTCTTAAATTCCAGTTCCAGTTCTTCTTCTCCATTGAAATAGGAGGATCCTCCGACAAGGCGGGTGTTTTGTCTGGTGGGCTACCGCACGACGGTTGTTGTCGGAATTTTGTATACATATATTGTTAATGTAGCGGAGAATATTGATACCGCTATGTAGAATTTAACAAATCATTGGTATTCACACACATTCATCATACTATTGCTACTAGTACCCTCCACACACATACACATTATTAGTAGCCAGTGGCGTGCTCTCCATTAAAGCCGAAAAGCCTGACTTGCTATAACGCGACGATAAAAAAAGAAAATAGCAGGGCCTCAAGTCTGCTATTGCAATAGTGTCAGAATGGTCTATAATTGATTTCATAATTGTTGATTTTGACAAGTTTGGTAAAATCTACTAATATAATGGCGTCATTATGAAAATCAATGATAGACCATTCTGACACTATTGTAATAGCAGACTTGAGGCCCTGTAAGTAGGTTTTAAAATAATTATCCCATAAGAATTAAAAAAAAATAACATTTTAAGCTCCGCGCGTAATACAGCGCGCTTAATTATTAATAGCATATTGAACGCAATTTTTCATTGCCTATTTTCATAATAAGCATAATAATAATTGTGTGTTTCTGCCAATAATTGAATTTTGGAAAAAAGTGTAGGCTTTATTCCTTAATCTATCGGGCTTGCGTTAAGTTTGACCCCTAGGCACACCACTGCTTAGTACCCTAATTCAAATTTAAATTTGTTAAATCTTGGCTTTAATGTTTAAGCAAAATTTCTTTTAATCTACATTTTAATCTAATTTTGTTTGAATTTAATCTAATCTGATTATTTTACGCGTTTTAATTCTAATTTTATTTCTCGTATTCTAATTTGAGTACTTAAATTAAATGTTTACTCTTAACATTAAGTAACATTATTTTATCAACCATGCTGCATATACGTACCTACTTGTCTTTAAATTGGAATCCCTAAATGGAAGAAGTTACTAGCTCCTGAAGTACTGGTATTCTAACCTAGCTGGAGGCAGGCTCTTAAATGTAATCTGATTACTAGAAAGAAATAAGAAAGAAAGAAAAAATGTTTATTGATAAAGACCATGTGCACACAAAAATATTAATGAATAGTTATTTGTTATACAAGAGTGCATAGTTGCTTTTTAACCGCGTGTTCAATTTTGATGACCGAGCAAGCGAAGGATTCTAAAATTGAATCACGAGCGCAGCGAGTGATTCAAAATTAGAATCCTGAGCGTTAGCGAGGGAATCAAAAGAGCACGAGGTGAAAAATCTCTGCACTCGAGTGCAACACGTAACTTTTCATTCCACCTCAGCGAGGAAATGACTAAATGCAAAAAAAAAACGTTTACAAAGTCTGAGTTTTTAACAAATTAAAAAAAAGTTGTATGATATATTCGGCACCATAGAGGTAGCAGTAAATAGGTTTAATGTTTTTTTTTAATTCACAAACTTAGTGCACACGATGTTCTAAATTCAATTTACTTTATCCTCTAGAGAATAAAAACGGCTTTTCCACTCAGATATTGAAGATAAATTTACTTTATCCTCTAGAGAATAAAAACGGCTTTTCCACTCAGATATTGAAGATTAAAAATACTCTTTCCGAGATGGTGGGATGAAAAAGTTTTTTTTTTGTTAACCTATTCTGTCCCAATTCTGAGCAAAGGCCAGAGGAGTGGGAAAGTGAAAAAATATTCAATAAAAAACAGAAATAAATAACAAACATTATTGTGTTCCCCACGGGTGCGCCAGCATAAATGCCAGACCACTTGTGCCTTAGGCCGCATCATCACTTAAGATCAGGTGAGTTGCGGTCAAACGCAAGCCTACAACAATATAAAAAAAAAAAAAACGCTGGTTTTCAACTGGACGTTAATACGTCAGTTGTAAATCGCATGTAGTGCGGTAGATGTCGCCACAGACATGTTTCATGGTATTCTAAACATGCACACGGAAGAAGTCGAATGCAGAACCTATAGTTCGTTCGCGTTAAGAATGCAGTGAAATCATCATTGTCCGTCGGCCTAGCCCCGCCCCTAACCAATCAAATCTTTTCAAATTACAAAGTCAAGTTCACAATGACACCCCAAACCAATCAAATCTTTTCAAATTACAAAGTCAAGTTCACAATGACAGTTGAAGGCATTTTGCACTGATGATTTACTGCATTCTTAACGCGAACGAACTACATATAGTGATATTTTATGTTTAAACAGAAGACAACTTGAGCTTATTTAAAATCGATCCATGCTCTTATAAAAACGTCCATGTTTCTGTCCCTCATCGCGGTGTTCTTCATAACCTTTAATCCAGCAATCATTATGGCTTCCCAGTTATAAGGACCCACTCAACCGTCCTCAGGGACGCATCAATATACATTATCGGCACAAGTTTTCTTTCCCCAGGCGATAGGACCGTCCGCCCACGCTACGAGATTTACTGACAAATTGCGGTTATTATCTTGAATGGAACCTAAATCGGTATGAACACTGAGTGTAGTTATATTTGGAAAAGGATATTCTTTACAGAAAACTAAATCTTTAACAATTCTTAACAAAAAATAAAGATGAATAGATACATGGTGGAAGTGACTAGAACAGGGTATTTTACCAAAGATATCTAATTAGTCCGTCAGTTAGATTATCGAAAAATATTGGATACGTATGTTTTGTTTTATCAAATCAATAAAAACTGACGAAGATAAAACACATCAAAGATCATGAGTAGGAGTTAGTGACGTCACGCGTCACTTCGCCAGTAAAAGTGTACTGACATAGTGATGTCACACGAGTTTTCGACACACTGTATCGTTTTCATATTTTGTTTACGTGAAAAAAGAAAAAACACGTGTCCAATATTTTTTGGAAATCTATCCGACAAACTAATTACATTTTTTTGGTAAAATACCCTATTATGAACTAAATCCATAATAATAGTTTAAGTCACGAAATCTTTTCTGTTTTTTTTATATTTTAAGTAGCGACCCACCTCGGCTTCGCACGGGTGCAATGCAAATACAAACTATACGTATAAAACTTCCTCTTGAATCACTCTATCTGTTACTGAAACCTGCATTCTAATCCGTTGCGTAGTTTAAAAGCTCTGAGCGTACAGACAGCGGGAACGACTTTGTAAAGATATGTAAAGATAGGCTTGCGTTTGGCCGCAACTCACCAGGGCCTCAAGTCTGCTATTACAAAAGTGTCAGAATGGTCTATCATCAATGGACGTCATTGTGCAGTCAATGATCGACCATTATGAATTTAGCAGATTACGAACTTTTAGCAAAACGACAATGGGATCGTGTTGGAATGACGAAATTATAAAAATAGCAGACTTGGCCCCCTGATGTTAAGTGATGATGCGGCCTAAGGTGGAGCACGCTTGCCTAGGATGAACCGGCTCACTCGTGCCTTGAAGATACGCAGATTATATTTATCGTGAAACAGACAGGCGGGCAGCGAATTCTACAGAGCACAATAAATGTGGAATCATAGAGCTTGGTTCCAAACCTTACCAAGACGTTCTGTTTCATCGTATCCACCGATGAATACTAAACAACAGGATGGAGAGAGAGAGAGAGAGAGAGATACAAGATGGAGAATTATGTACCTAGAAGATAGTATTTTTAGCCCAAAAACCAATACCTATCTGAAACTGAATTGCTTCACAACTAAGCTTTTTATCAATCACTCGCAATCTTCATTTCGGCGACGTGCGTAAGTTTGTAAGCCTAGATAATTTCATTAGGCTCGTCTTATCTATTCTAATGAATTAAGTTTAGAGGTTCAACTTCGCGAATAGAGCTTTAAGAAAAAAGGTCAAAAAGGCATAATTAAGGTCAGAAAGTTGTTCGGGACGCGGCTTTGACCTATTTTTTTTAGTTATGTGGTCGTTAGAACGCTGCGGGATGGCAAACGGAAAAACTGTAAGTTATGTACATAAGTGACCTAGTAAAGGGGATCCCAATCTTTTTTATAAGTACTGCGAAACCCTTTTAAGGTTGTAATTTCTTTCTGCGACGCCTTTCTTAAAAAACCTGACAAGTGCGAGTCGGACTCGCCCACCGAGGGTTCCGTACATATTTGTAGGTACATATTCATACTTCTATACTTATCCATACTTTAATCTACTTAATATTTTAAATGCATTTTTTGCGACATAAACGGCCGTATCTTTTTTTCAAGTTAACATAGAGGGTTGATTTTTTTTACAGCATCAAGGGACCGTAGACTTGAGTATTATGGTTTTAATTTCAACTCGATACCTCCACGCGTTCCCGAGATAAAGGGTCTTGACAGACAGAGTCTGTCTGTCTGTCAAGACCCTTTATCTCGGGAACGCGTCTTGACAGACAGACAGACGGACAAGAAAGTGATCCTATAAGGGTTCATTTTTTTGACGTGACACCGTCTTATAATTCGATAGCCGGCTGCACGAACGAAAAAACATGACGTCATGCGGCGTGACGGCGTTACATGACGTCATGCGGCGTTACCTCGCTCTGGGGCGTTCCAAGTGAAAAGTGAATGTGGTGTCAATTGTTTATAGCAACGATAATTACAGCGATAAAGGTAATGATTCTTTCGCGTTGTCACGTTCAACTTTCGTCAGTAAACCGACTTTACAGACAACCAATTTTTTCTTTTGAGGTACGGAACCCTAAAAAGATGCCCTGCTTAGTCTTTCCACCTAAGCTGGGGTCGGCTTCCAGTCTAACCGGACGTACCTGAACCAGGGTTTTACATGAAGGGACTGCCGATCTTACCCCCGCAACCCAGTTACTGGGTAACAGGATACCTCTCGACTAGTGCTAATCCTCAGGGATAAGGTATAATATGTATAAATTCGCATTTGGCGAAGGTTATTGGAGTAACGAGCTGGCAACGTGGCGTTTTCTCTTGTAACAGATATATCATGTAGAAAATCATGAAAATGAAAATAATGTCCTGTGATTAAACTATTGGTTTTATACATTTGATTGTTTTTTTGCATGGAACGACATTAGTTATACGATGTTTGATCTATTGTCGTGTTGTCATCGCTACATTGTATACACAATAATAAAAATAAAGGAGAAAGACGTTGCATGATGCTGGCACTTCACATGGCGTATTTGTGCAAATATTCGCCTTATTCGGACAACACAAAATGTACGCTATTGCAATGGAAATGAAGTCGATTTTGTATTGTCCAAATAAGGCGAATACTCGCCATGTGAAGTGCCAGCATTATGCTAGCACTTTACATGGCGTATTTGTGCAAATATTTGCCTTATTTGGATAATACAAAATTGATTTTATTCCAATAGAAATAGGGTAGGTACATTTTGTATAATCCAAATGAGGCGAATATTTGTACAAGTACGCCATGTGAAGTGCCAGCATAAGATATCTTTACCGTGCCAACGAGCTGTGTCTACCTCGCGCCACATCAGGGGGCGTCGCGACGCAGTTCGGGACCCTACAGATAAGTATCCTTTTATTTTAACACGAAATCTGAACAATAGGTACTGGTGTAAAGTACCTACCCGTATTTGTAACAAAGGAAACACTTATGTAAGAAATATTTTCTCTCTATTTACCACAATGAATTGAGTCAAAGCTGCAGATCGGCTTAGAAGATTTACCAACATCACAAAAGATGTAGGAATCATGGAATACTTCTTTGAAAGCCTTTGATGAACCAAAAGGAATATGGAAATGGTGAAACACATCATGACACTAAATTTTCCAAGAATATTAAATTTCCAATACTAATTGTGTTTGTGTTAATCTGTAAATTACCATATTACAGGCAAATAAATCAATCTATTCATCTATAAAACATAGGTACAGTGTAACAGGTAATAAGCGATATTTAAACCTTATGTTGTACCAATTGCCAGGATTTTATTTTTCTAGGATATAATGGTTCCACTGGTTCGTGAGATTTTTGAGTGTTTCACGAATACTTATTCCATGTGCCTTAACTAAATTTCTGCCAGACAAACAACCAACATTTTCTAATATTCTTAACAATTCCATAATAACAAAATTTAAATTTAGTTTTGATTTTACAAAAACGCAATGAATATCAAACGCACGGTAAGTACTTACTTATCAGTTGAGCGAATTGGATAAAAGTTTAGTAATGACACAGATGACACTTGGAATCGGTATTTAAAAAATACCTAAAAATCAACACGATCACCTTTGCAAAATTCTACAAAACACATCAACCATTCGTTATCTACCGGAAATAACCAAATAGCCAAATAGTAGGTACTGCTGATCCAATTCCCGTGGTACACCCTACTTCCTGTCATCACCAGGTCACCGGCTGAACCATTTGATCCACTTGGCATCAATATTTCGCAACTCCCCGCTCCAAATCAAAGCTTTGTTGTTCGTAAATTGATGGAAATTATTCCTAGGAATTAATATTGGTTTGGGATTGAATGTCGTCATGAGATTATAGGCCAGATGATATTGGAATTGTTTTAATAAGTCTTTTCATAATATCATATTTGTACGTCAATTGGGAAAAGAACACTATATAGAAGATCTCATCATCATCATCATTACAGCCGAAAGACGTCCACTGCTGGACATAGGCCTCCCCAAAGGGGGGTTTTGCCGTAATCGCCACGTTTCGCAGGCGGGTTGGCGATCGCAGTATGGTTGTTACAAAGGCACAGAGAACGGTGCTGCCCATTCTCTGGTAAGTCCCTTAGTCGCCTATAGCAGATCTATTTAATGTAATTACCTACGTTTGACAAATAAATGTTTCTGATTTTGACATCAATACCAAACACTCAAACACTACTCAGTCTCGTGCTGTCTCTATCAGTTCATGTGAAAGTGACTGTTACAGTACGAGTCTTAAGGCTTGTATGCCAATAACCTTGAGCATTTGGCCCATACTGAATTTGTGGACGAGTGCGGGGGTGATGTAGACGCAGTCTTTAATCGGACGCATTTTTAATTTATTGTAATAAAAATAATACAAATTTGTAAAAAGTAACAAAACCAAATCATTTTCCTTTGTATTGCAAAGCAGTAGATATTTTTTTTATACTCTTTTGATAAGAAATTAAGGAGTGAAATGGTTTCATCTCTATGATTTGAAGGTGATTTGACATTTTTTTTTCTTATTAGGTATGTGATACCGATAGCAAAATTGTAGCTAAACCTAATTACGTAACATATGTAGATTACTAACAATTTTTTTCAGATGTAATTTCTCTGTAAATGCCGACGAAAAGTTGCTTCATCTGCATGCTTCTTTCAAGCTTTTTTCGAGAGAGCAGCCTTAACGGCATCTTAAAACTGAGTATCGTTTGAGTATTTAATAATAATAATAATAATAAAGTTCATTGTTTTACTAAGACTAGATACATGGTGAGGTAAACATACGATAATGATCGCGTTACATCTTGTTACTGGGAGGATTACTGGCCATTACTCATTTTGTGTGAACTCGCTAATCTCCGAAACTACTGGGTTGATTTTGAAAATTCCGTCACTAATAGGAAGCTACATTATCCCCGAATGCTATAAGTTATTATTAAAATAAACATTTACTGCTAAAATCATAACCCTTAATATTGGTTTTGTCGTAACCGGGTAAAAAATGGCGATCCTTAAAAAAATCACGCGTCATCATATGCCTACTCTTTTCCCTAAATATGTTGGGGTGGGCTTCCAGTCTATCCGGATACAGCTGAATACCGTGTTTTACATAGAGCGACTGCCTATCGGACCTCCACAACCCAGTTACTGGGAAACACGATACCCCTAAGACTGGTTGTTAGACCCACAAAAAAAAGCACGCGTATCTGATACTATTTAGAACAGATTTAGAAATGGGAGATCAAAAACCCGTTCTGTTAATTTCTGTTGCTACAATGATCCTAAGAATGTTTCAATTACTTTGAATCTTGGCGGAGTGTTTTCAGAAGCTTTCAATTACAAAGAATTCTTGCACGTACTAACGCTAAAAAAATTCAATCTGCTCAACAAAAAGAAAAGATAAAACAGAATTTGTTATTAAATTAAAAACAACAATGTTTCCTCAAAAAGAAAGACGAATGGGAAAGAAACGAATCTTGAAAGCTCTTGAAAAGTTTCTTAATAACGCGCGAATTCTTGTGAATGTTTCGGAGAACTGCCTGCTTTAATATCTACCTCATATTTCTCCACCTTACGTAACACGCCAGATTTGGCAGAATCTGTGTATTTCAGCTGGTAAATATTTACATGAGGTGATATGTTAAGCCTCAAAGAGGTTTGAATAGGGTAATACTGTTTTTAATATAGTAACCAAACTTTGTTTGGGGCTACCAAACAACCAAAAACCAAATTACCATTTTATTTAATGTAGGTATATTGTTATAATTATAATTAAGTTAAAGTTTTAATGACAATTTGAATTTTAATAATTTTTGTTGCCTATTGAATGTTATAATTAAGTTAATGTTTTTAATGACAATTTGTTTTTTAATAATTTTATTTATTGAATTTAATAATTAATTTAATGTTATAGTGAGAATTTAAATTTTAATAATTTTGTATCCTACTAATATTATAAATGCGAAAGTTTGTGAAGATGTTTGTATGTTTGTTACTAAATCACGTGCAAACCGTTGAACAGATTTGCATGAAAATTGGCACATAGGTAGACCATTTCCTGGATTAACGTATAGGATACTTTTTATCCCGGTAATATGTTTCCTTGGGATAATCGTTCTTTTCACGCGGGCGAAGCCGCGGGCAGAAGGTAGTACTTAATAAAAATGTTTACATGCCGAATGGTGAAATATGGCAGAACTCTGATGTATACCTACTACTATCTACCGATGTATTACCCATATTTGCAAATAAATGCTATTCTATTCTATTCTACCTGCCAGTTTTTCACAGCTAAATTATCTCGTCATCTGCCTAGCCTTTTCTCAACATTTTTTTAATGCCAGAAGCCAGCCAGCTCCCAAACCACTGCAACTTCTGAAAGCCAAAATCAACAGTGGCGACCACAAGAAAAGCGTCGAGGCAATAAATGAAGCTCGACGAGTCCCGGAGAAACATTACAACTGTCTTGGATCCCACAACTGCATTTTCTCTACAGGGATCGTCTTCCAGTCTAACCGGATGCAGCTGAATACCAGTGTTTTAAATGGAACAACTGCCTATCTGATCGCCACAATTTAGTTACTGCGTAACACGATATCCCTTGGTAAGACTGGTTGTCAGACTTTCCGGCTTCTGACTACCCATAACGACTGCCAAAGATCTATGAATGACAGCCGGGGTCAACGGCTTTATGCATTTACCGAGGCGCGCAGGGAACTCGGTATGAAATGGATGGTCATCCACAGGCCGACCGCGGCAAGCGTAGCTTAATGTGACCAATCGCTCAGTACGGCTTTTAGTTAGGCCACGATCTATCGATTATCTCTTCTGAAGATGTGAATTGGGTATGTTTTGTCCCTACGAAGCCAGTCACCGGTAGAAAAGCATCTTCTGATCAAAATCAAATAATTCCACGGTGGAAAGGATATCCTAACACTATTTTGTACCATGAATGCAGACGATTTTAGAAGACCCGGCACTAAAATTTTTCGTCGGTTAATTTCAATCGACGAAAACGGTTAGCACTGGAGAGTGTCAAAGCAAGAAACTTTGGTCCCACCTACGACACTCCATACAAACGAAACGATTTGATTACCTACACTCCTACCAAAATAACGGACTGTACAAATACGTACGTATGTGTGCGTGTCTACGCGCCGCTCCAACTAAAAGAAGTTTCGAGAGCTGGTTCAACGCGGGAAGAGGTAAGGAACAGTGTTTCGGAGGGAGGCGGGGCGTGTCGCTACTGTACGGTAGTACTAATATTAATACTGTAGTTTGGTACTCATAGTTTAAAGTACTAGGTCTAGATTCCTGCTTATCCTCTCAAACTCAACAGACAAAGATAGCATAGCAGCTCAGATAGAGCTAGATAGAGAGATATTACATGAAGTGAATTGGAAAACAATACCAGCTCTGAGCGATCATCACACAATGCCACATATGTTTTTGTTTGTACATGGAAAACAGAATATAAAGCAGTGTATATTGTGGCTTCGCTGTTGTTTTCCTGATCCGGTATAGCTATCTACACATAAGTAATATACGAGGGGCGTTGACTAAAAAATGAGAATGAGGATGTTAACTTTTATTAAATGTCATTTTATTTTTCGACCTAGTCACCTTTTAGCATAATACGCTTAGTATATCCTTTTTCTAAACTTAAAAGTCCATTTTTAAAAAAGGTCTCATCTTGAGTACTTATAAAATCTGTTACTGTAACGACTACCACGTCGTCGTCTTCAAATTTCTGGCCTCTCTGGTATTCTTTCAATTACGGAAATAGGTAGAAATCACTGGGGGCGAGATCTGGTGAATATGGAGGATGCTTAAGGATATCGAACCCAGCATCACGAATTGCAGCCATTGCAACGGCGGACTTGTGTGCCGGGACATTGTCCTGGTGGAACAGCACAACTTTCGAGAGTTCACCTCGCCGGTTTTCGCGGATCTCATTGCGCCATGTTGCTATTTGTTTGCCATATAAAGTGCCCGTAATAGAGGCTTCATGCTCGAGATACTCAATCATTACTACCCCTTTACCGTAACAAAACACAGAGCCCATGACCTACCGACATATGGGCCCACCTTGAATTTCTTCGGAGTCATGATAGCCCTTTCCATGTCATAGACTGCAGTTTCGTTTCAGGGTCGTAATGATGGAGCCATGTTTCGTCCATTGTTTTAAATCGCGCCAATAAAAAGGTCTTGGTCTTGCTGTATCAGGTCCAAAGCTTCTTGACAAATCTCGACTCTAGTTTGTTTTTGCGTGTCAGTAAGCATTCTAGGTACCCAACGCGCAGATACCTTTTTCATACCCAAGCGTTCATGTAAAATATTATGCACGCTCCCCGTTGAAATCTTTACATTTTCAGCAATAAAACGAACCGTGACACGACGATCCGCCAAAACTACGTTTTCGACTTTTTTCACAATTTCTTCAGTTAGGTACTGCTGTAGTAGGGCGTCCGGAGCGGAGGTCGATGTTCTTCCACGTCTAAATTCGGCGCACCAACGTGCGACTGTCGAATACGGAGGAGCATTAGACCCCAAAGTGTCCCGCAAATCTGAATTGACTTGATCCGTAGAAAAATTTTTCAAACACATGTAAGTATTTGATAAAGGCTCGCAGTTCAATTTTCTCTATTTTTGCTAACGTACTCAATAGCATTGCAAAGAAATTACCCACGAATGCGTTATTATTCTATAAACTTACTTCGTGGAAATTACCCTATTATTTTTAAACAAAAGACAGTTTATTTTCTCATAGATTAGCCAGTATTTAATTTCCTAATATTGAAAGAGTTTGCATCTCATTCTCACTTTATATTGAACGCCCCTCGTACTATTGTACTATACTACTACCTACTACGTACCCTCTACCACATTCAATCATTAATTTCAATTGATCAGCGTATCTTAGCATGTCATTATCTGTCATATTTTTGACTGATAGTGTTTTAAAATCTTCACATATTATAAACTAGCTTTTGTCCACGACTTCGTCCGCGTGAAAGTCGGTTATCACGGAAACAGTAGAATCGTCGCGGATTAAAAAGTAGCCTTTTTCCTATTCCAGTAATATTATAAATGAAAAAGTAACTCTGTTACGCTTTCACGACGAAACGGCTGAACCGATTTTGATGAAATTTGGTATGAAGATAGCTTGAACTCTAGGGAAGGGCATAGGCTACTTTTAAATCGCAACTTCGGCTGCTTTTCTTGATAACCGACATTCACGCGGACGAAGTCGCGGGCAAAACCTAATATGTTATAGAAGCAAAAGGTCACTTCTGACTAAACATCCGATAATTTGACCTTTGAAATTGATATTTAGCAGGTTTACAGGTAGGAGACATCATCTAAGAACAGTTTTGATTTTGACTTCTACTTTAATAAGGACAAAGTCGTGGCAATTGCTTTGTATTTTTTATATATACTTGTCAATTTAAGAAATTGATTCACAAATTTTAAGTAACAACACAGTACCAAGGTTGTTCATGTAACCTAGGACCCTGTAGGTTAAAGAACTTGGTGGGTATATCTTAAGGTTGTTTGTGCAAAAGATTAGAAGGCTTACGCTCCGATATTACATGAAGGAGGACTAAAAGACGGAATGTAGGTATTAAGACGAAGATATACGCCGGCGACCTTGAGCGACCAGAGAATCGTATGCGCTGCGTCCAAAAGTCTCAAAGTTTAGTCGAAAAAATAAATAAAAGATAGTATTCTTTAACCTTAAAAAAAGGCGTATACTAAAAGACAGATAATACAATTTCTGTAAGATTGTCTGTAAGATAGTGAAAGTTTCGTTTAAATATACCTGGTAGAATTTGTGTGATTATCAATGTTTTGTCCGTGTCAGACACAACTTCACGAGTTAATTAAACTATTTAATATGAACTTAATCAAAAATATTCACATACTAAATGATTAAGAGAATGTTCTAGTTTAATATATATTTTTTTCAAATTATTTACACTGCACATTTTGACGTGATTGTCAGTTTAAAATCTGTAAAACTCGGTTAATAGCCCCTTAAGAGAAGGGTCGATCAAGAGCGCTTACTTCAATACTGTAGACTTATTTCGCAGTAAGTTTATCTTGGGCATCACTGAAGGAAAACATCGTGTGGAAATTTGGATTTAATATAAGTCTGAAATCACCTAATCGCCTTCTTCGTATGAGAAGAGGCGTTGCCCGGCAGTGGGTTAATAAAATGCTGGTATTAATTTCGCTTATTATTAGGGTTGCCAACTCTTTGACGGTCAAATATAGTAGTTCTAAAATTTTAACTACTGGGGGCTATTAACCGAGTTTTACAGATTTTAAACTGACAATCACGTCAAAATGTGCAGTGTAAATGATTTGAAAAAAATATATGTTAAACTAGAACATTCTCTTAATCATATAGAAAGTGAATATTTTTGATGAAGTTCATATTAAATAGTTTAATTAACTCGTGAAGTTGTGTCTGACGCGGACAAAACATTGACAATCACACAAAATCTACCAGGTATAATTATCCGAAACTTACACTATCTTACAGACAATTTTATTATCTATCTTTTAGTATACGCCTTTTTTTTAATTTTGAAAGAATACTACTTTTATTAAAATTTTTCGACTAAATTTTGAAAGTTTTGGACGCAGATTGCGTCCGTTCTGCATCAGTTTTGCGTCCAAAACTCTCAAAGTTTAGTCGAAAAAATTAAATAAAAGTAGTATTCTTTCAAAATTCAAAAAAAGGCGTATACTAAAAGATAGATAATAAAATTGTCTGTAAGATGGTGTAAGTTTCGTTTAATTATACCTGGTAGATTTTGTGTGATTGTCAATGTTTTGTCCGCGTCAGACACAACTTCACGTATTAATTAAACTATATAATATGAATATAATTAAAAATATTCACTTGCTAAGTGATTAAGAGAATGTTCTAGTTTAACATATATTTTTTTCAAATTATTTACACTGCACATTTTGACGTGATTGTCAGTTTAAAATCTGTAAAACTCGGTTAATAGCCCCTTAAGAGAAGGGTCGATCAAGAGCTTTTTTTTTTTTTTTTTTTTTTTCTGTATGGCATCTCGCAGTTCAACCTGAGGGTTGGTTACTGCTTAACCGGACAATCCTGTGGTGCCTTAAAAGTGACTTTTAGGGCCTCCAGCCAGGGCAAAAACTTATAAACTAAGTGACTACGCTAAGGGCACCCCCTGTGGGGTACGAGCCTCGGCTTAGGTCGCCACTGAGAGAGGGCAGCAAAGGGACAGGCTGGATCGGGTCTCCATTAATTAGGGGCTATTTTAAAGCTAAGGGCACAGCGACGCGGGCAGGCGCTAGCAAGGGTCGGGGGGGGGGGCGTTACGGGGTCGTCGCGAGGGACCTCGGCGGCGAGGTCGGAATGACGGTAATTTGTGTCTGTGTTTGACTAATGTGCTAGTGGCCCTATTTCTTTCTTGAAGGAGGGTAATAGCGTCATCTGGATCGGACAGGGTATGACGTGGACGTCGGGTCCTGCTAATACGGGAAGGGGTATATCGGGCGGCGTCGATCAAGAGCGCTTACTTCAATACTGTAGACTTATTTCGCAGTAAGTTTATCTTGGGCATCACTGAAGGAAAACATCGTGTGGAAATTTGGATTTAATATAAGTCTGAAATCACCTAATCGCCTTCTTCGTATGAGAAGAGGCGTTGCCCGGCAGTGGGTTAATAAAATGCTGGTATTAATTTCGCTTATTATTAGGGTTGCCAACTCTTTGACGGTCAAATATAGTAGTTCTAAAATTTTTACCCATAAAAATATAGTAGACTAGCTTTTGCCCGCGACTTCGTCCGCGTATATGTCGGTTATCGCGGACGCAGACGAAGTCGAAGTCGAAGTCGAATAAAAAGTAGCCTATGTCCTTTGTTGTGGTTCACACTTACCCTGTACCAAATTTCACACAAATCGGTTCAGTAGTTTAGGCGTGAAGAAAAGACAGACAGACAGACAGAGTTACTTTCGCATTTATAATATTAGTTAGGATAACGAAAATATGAAAAAAAAAGTAATAGGTTCCAAAAATTAGGTAGGTACTTTTTTTCGAAGAACTTTTTGTGAATTATTGAACGCACCTGCCAACTTGACATTCCAGAATCGTTATAAATAGCTATTGACGTTTTGTTTTACGCTTACACATTTTGAAACGAATATTATTGCTAAGAGTTTGATGCCTTTAAAATATAGTAGTTTCGCCTACTATATCTTTTTTTTTCAAAAATATAGTAGTCGGGCCTCTAATATAGTAGGATACTATATTATATAGTAGGGTTGGCAACCCTACTTATTATGCTTAACATTGTTTTTTTTTACTTGTTTGAACGCTGAAGCTCTATCCACACATATCCGGGCCGTGCACGGGACGTGGACGGACCGTGTCCGTGCTCAAAAAAATATCATTGTGAACATTTTATATGGACTCGTTCACACACATCCGTGTCGGGGCCGGCGACGAAGCTTCAGTGCCCGGGCCGACGCCGTTACGACTTAGGGCTGGCGACCACTGGCGGCACGGCATGGCAAGGGATTTTTATGTATAATACACCTTAAGATCATGACGTTTTAGTTGAAATTTGAATGAAAATCGTTGTAGTTACCAAAGCAAATGCTATACGTTGTCGTGTAAAAACGTGTTTAAAATTTCAACTTCAATGTCATAACGTTAAGGTATATTGTGTTTCGTCACATAAAAATCCCTTGCCATGCCGTGCCGGCAGTCGGCGCAGGCCCTTACGTGCACGTTGCACATATTGCGCATATTTAAAAAAACAATGAATGACGAGTTTTTTATAGAAGCGGTACCCATATCTATCTATATAATAAAATGAATCGTTGTTCGAGTCTCGCTAAAACCTGAGAACGGCTGGACCGATTTGGCTGATTTTGGTCAAAATGTTTGTGGAAGTCCAGGGAAGGTTTAAGCGGTGAGAAAATTGAAAATCAATTGACAGGACAACGTCTGCCGGGTCAGCTAGTATATAAATATATAACAAAATGGTGACTGTGGGCCGCGGTTGCGGCCTGTCCACGGTGCGGAAACATCCCTGACATGTGGGAATAAAAAGTCTCTGACACAGCCCTGACGGGACCCGGATGCACGGCCACGGTTCTGTCACGTTCCGGGCACGGCCCTAATATGTGTGGATAGACCTTTATTTGACTAATGAAGTTTAATTGAATAAATGAAGAAGCTTTGTCGCGGTAAAGTAGCATTTTATTTTCGCTCTATAAAAACAGGATGTACCAATTAATATACACGAGCAAAACACACTTTACTACCCCGCTTTAATTAGTTTTCCTGTAAGAAAGAAGTGAACAAGAAGCTTTGATATTAACTCAAGGTTTCTTATCACGAGAATACTGTTTTTTTTTTATTATCAAATAGGCTTGCGTTTGACCGCAATTCACCTGATTTTAAGTGATAATGCGGCCTAAGTTGCAACACGCTTGCCTAGGATGAACCGGTTCACTCGTGCCTTGAAGATACCCAGATTATACTTATCAGGGAACAGAGAGGCGGGCAGGGAATTCCACAGTCTGGCAGTTCGCACAATAAATGTAGAGTCAAAGCGCTTGGTTCGAGACCGTGGAACTTCAACCATATAGCGGTGACGCTTCGCCGTATCTCTGCTCGGCCGATGATGAAATGGGGATGGGGGAATTAAATTGCGCAATTCCAAAGCACACTCTGTTTATCCCCTTGAGCAGTGATGGGCAAAGTACGGCGCGAAAGTACGACGAATCAGCGACCGCCTATCGGACCTCCACAATCCAGTTAGGTACTGGGTAACACGAAACCTCTTCGTAAGACTAATTGCCAGACTTCCTGGCTTCTGACTACCGATAAAGACTGCCAAAGATCTACGAATGACAGCCGGGACTAACGGCTTTACGTGCTTTCCGAGGCACGGAGGGAACTCGGTATGAAATGGATGGTCACCCATCCACAGACCAACCGCAGCAAGCGTTGCTTAATCTTTGACCGATCGATCTGTACGGCTTTAACTTAGCCACGAGCTCCGCCTTGAATTTTAGAGACGTGACGAATACAATTCCTTTTAGCAGTGCCGCTAGGTTTGCCAGGTCTTAAAACCGACAGTTTAACCAGACATTTGGGTAAAAAGGCCGGACGGTGAAGGACAGTGCTAGTCCGCTTGCTTGTTCTAGCGATACAAAGTGAGACGGGCGGAGCAGAAACCAACACATGACAAAGGGGATAGAACCGATCTGGCATATCGACCCGCCGCCATTTTGATTTTTCGAAATCACCGCGCACGATTATTGTGATGTAAATGGGTAGAGGACTCAAAGACGAACAAAAAATGTTCAGTAACAGCTACCCCAAAGTCACCGAGATATTTGAAGGTAAAGATCGACAATGAGTACAACTACAATCATTATAAATTGACTTATTACGTGTCTATAGGCGTCAGATTGTATTCAAATAATCGTCCGCGCTGGGCCGATATGCCCGCTTCCATACAAAAAGGATCGAACCCCTTTTAATGTACGGTCACCAAAGGAGATAAGTATCCATGTCGCCGGAAACAGTTGAAGTTTACTTAGAAACCGATAGGTTTTTATGAATAAAATAAAATACAATTTATAGAGAATAAACAGTTCAATGATTTCATAAAATTTCATTTGAAAGCCCCCATTGGTTTCTAAGGAATCTTCAACTATTCCCGACGACATGGATACTTATCTCTTTTGCGTACTGTACATAGGTAAAAAATAATGTTCATGTTTAAATGACCCAACAAAAGCCGGACAGGCAACGTTAGCCGGAGCGAACACCGCGCTTCAGCAAACTTTTTAAATTTCCGGGATAAAAAGATAAAACGTGCAGACGAGCTGTATGCCCTTGTCCAGGTATTAAGCTAACTTTTCGCAAAATTTGTTCGGCAGTTTGACTGAGTCAAAGTACCAAAGTAATATTCACATTTATAAAAGCGAAGCGAGGAAAGTGCGAACGAAATTGATTTTCGTAACTTCGTTTGACACCAACTCAAGGTTACAGAGATACAAAGTTATTTGTGTAGCGGCAGTATTTAGAACTAATACTTTGCAAAAGACATAAGGTCGTCTTTTGTCTGAACTTTTAAATCTGTTGACGAATATTCAATTCTCAGTTAACTTAGTTGGACTGTTCATCTAATTTTTAGACAAAACAACTCCTAACCTGTCTGCGTCGACAGAGATTTCATTGATTCATTGATAATGAACTTCAACACAACAGAAATAGATTTAAAAATGGCGTAACTGCGTTCAAGATAAAACCCTTACATGCAATTTTCAATCCTATATTGCATATATTTTAAGTTCGTCGAACTTCGTAATAAGTTATTGAATAAAACCTGCTAAGACCAACATGCCTTGTTGGTGTTCTTTTACAGCTGGTCCATACGTAGTAATTTGTCTAAACATCTCCATTTCACCCTTTTGCTTTTACTTGTTCAAATGTAGGGATTAATTTTTTAAAATGTTTTTTTGTGTAAAATAAATAAGTAGACCTATATTGATTATAAATTATAACTTACAATTTATTAATGCTCGTAGCGTAGGTACGGCCTAAGAGTTTGATTAAGATTATGGGTATCATTTTACGAAATTTTACTTACACTCGATACGGGGCCCCTGTGGCCCAGGGAGGGCCCCTGGGTTTTTATAGATACGACGGCAACTTATCCCCTGGTCCCCACACCTAAAGCACAATCCGACCCTAGTTGACATTTAGTTCATGTCTGTTTTCCCGATTTTAAAGACAAAGGCTCCCTTCAACAGTGCTAAAGGTTGCTCCCCATTAGTTTTTGGGTCACGTTCGACATTTAGAGCTTGTATTCATGTCCTCATAAACACGACACGGTTGCCGCAGTGGCTGTAAGATCTGCGCTGTGTGTCGCGGAATCGATTCCCGCACGGAGCAAATATTTTTATGGCCTACAGATAGTTGTTTCGGGTCTGGCTGTTTGTGTATGTGAGTTTATATGTTTAAAGGATACAAAAGAAATTTTTAGTACAATGTTAAAAAAAATGCCTAGAGATTAGTTTCCTTATGAGCGCCCATCCCGTCATATTTCCCATACAAACGCTCGTAGGCGCCCGTAAATACGCCCGAAAATCAGCTTTTTTGCACAATTTTGTCTGAACTTTGGCCGTTCATAATGCACTCATACATTGAAAAAGTAAAAAAACAGCTTCATAGAAACGAGAAAAGCACATGTAATGGAGATTCTAATTTACAAACATTCTAACCAAAAACTTGTAAAGCTTTTTTAAAAACACGTATGTCCTGGAACAAGTTTTGTGAAATTTCCGTGCGCCAATTTTCCTGTGATGTTATCGCGTTCTCACTCACTCGTTTGTTTTCGAACTTCGCGTAGGTTGAAACAAAAAAAAAATCAATCACTTCGTTTCACTTTTTAACAATTCAATTCGTTCGATGGGGAAGGGCGCTCTTAAGCTATCAGCCAAATTTCTTCGAGTTTAAATCCCTATATCAAAAGCATGACTAGACTACGTTTTGAAGGCATTAACTAGTCCAGCTGATACAGCGGTATCTACGCCCCTGCTCCTACTTACTACCGCATCGCTCACTGGGTCGCGATTCACATTAATCGTACAACATCCTGGGGGCGTAGCTTACGCCCACCACTTAGAAAAACAGCAATAATCTGATTAGTATCTCAACTTATTTCCCTATTACTAATTAATCAATGTAAATGACACCGTCGGGGAGTATAAGGCTGCGTTTCCACCAGAGATGAGCGAGGGATGTGTTTATTAAGAACCAATAGAATCACTTCATTTACCTAGCCTCGCTCAGCCAGCGAAAACCAGCGAGGGATGTATGCGAAGGATGTGTGCAAAGGATGGACGCGAGCGATTAACTACTAGCAGTCACTAGGCGGAGCTTGTTAGGGGTAGATGTGTTTCGTACGGAAAATATGGATCTGTGGACTCGCTCGCATCTAAAAAGAGCCCGCTACCTATCCTCGCACCGCCCATCTGCACACCGTTTCACAGCGTCACTACGCACCTTCGCACCGCTCAGCTGCCTAGCACATCTCTGGTGGAAACACTCACATCGTTCCACAGCCTCACTACGCATTCTCGCACCGCTCATCTACCTCGCACATCTTTGGCGGATACGCAGGCTTAGGGTGTTTATATTCCCACTCCGTGCACTGTAGGTCACGTCTAACATTTTAAACAAAGCGGTGGGCGACTGTGCTACCCACGAGGTGGTCAGGGACTGAAAACATGCTGATTAGGGACTTGTATTTATAAAGGACAGAGTAATGAGGTCCTTTGTAAAGAACTGGGCCGTTTGGGTTTTGTATTTTGATGTCAGGCGCGTCCTATCATTTAAAATGAAATAGTTGACATGGCAGTTAAATCAGTTTGGAGTAATGACTGCTTGATACTAATTATTAGAGGAAAAAAATGACGTTTTCTAGTTATTTATTTATTTATTTATACTTCATGCACAAAGGTACAACGGCGGACTTAATGCCTTAGGCATTCTCTACCAGTCAACCAAGGGTGGTGAAGAGATAACATGGCAGGTGCATGTGAAAAAAAAAATATATATATTAAAAAAGTTACCTTGTTTTAAGGTAACTTTACCTTACTTATTTTAGTTACCTTATTTTAAGGCTAATTTGCGAATTATACATTGCGTTGGACATTTTGCGATTTGAATATTTTACGATTTAGACTCTTTGCGAATTGGACATTCTGCGATTTGGATGTTTTTAAAAATTTTACGGATAAAAGCTTAAAACGTCTTTTTAACAGGCCAAAATACTTAGAAGAAAATTCGGATCTCGGAGGTACCTATGACTTTATTAGTAAATCCTGGACATATGGACGAATAAGTAACAACTACTTTCCTGTATACCTACATAGACTATAAATCAAGCAGAATAGAAGTGATTCATTGCAGCGCAAGCGCAGACAGCGCAGCATTGTCATTTCACATGTGATGCGTCAGCCTCTTTACTCACGATTTAGTCTGGTTTTAATCAGTTGATTTAATTTTGCTGCTAATATCTTTTTCTGTCTGGGCAGTCTAACGCTGCAGTTATTTTACAGTTTTAAGGTATTAAATATACGCCCGAAAGAACTGACTTTGACAGTTATACTTCAGGAGTTTACTCAACAGTGACCACAAAACGGCAGCCCTCATTCTACAACACTTTACCGTCTGAATTTAATCTAAATTTATATACCTACGACCATTTTGCAAAGGCCGAGATTTAATCTAAACTTGAAACAGCCATAATGGTGAATAGGCTTCAGCTTGTTCAAAATTGCTGGTCTAAACAACTGCGGGGCATTCCACTCAGCTGGTTCCAAGTTCATGTGTTGCATATCAAGCAGCCATATTGTTTTATTACGTTTACTAACCGACCAGCAAAACTGCAAGTTATTGGCAAAGAATTAGCTTTCCCTTTCCTGTTTGCTTGCTTTATATGCGGCTTAGTGATGACGTCATTAGGCCTAGGGGTTGGCTCTGCTGTGTGCTAATTGCAAGGAACGAATATCACCTATTTTTATATACATTACGATTATGGTAGTCCCCATATAATATTTCAATGTAGGGGATTAGGAGACCCGGTTTTAACATAATATATGCCGTTCTAGAATCTTCCTTTTAGACTTCCATGTGAACTATTGCTGAAATGAGCAGCGGTGACAGACAGACGAAATTGCTCTATAAGGGTTCCTTTTTTTACCGTTTCGGGACGGAAATCTAAGAAGTGACTGGTCGGGCGTCAATATTATCTAAGTATACTAACATCATCGTCATCATTAGCCGAAAGACGTACACTGTTGAACACAGGCCTCCCCCATAGAACGCCACAACGAGCGGCAACCTGCCACTTGCATCCACCGGTTACCCGCGACCTTGACAATGTCGTCGGTCCATCTGGTGGGTGGCCTACCAACGCTGCGTGTTCCGCTTCGTGGTCGCCACTCAAGAACCTTTCTTCCCCATCGGTTATCGCCGACAACCGATGGGGAAGAAAGGTTCTTGAGTCCACAGGCCACAATGTGGCCTGCCCATTCCCACTTCAACTTGCATATTCTACAGCTAATAGCTATGTCGGCGACCTTAGTTCTTCGGCGAATTTCCTCCTACCGGATTCTATCGTGCAAAAAATCTCCGAGCATAGCTCTCTCCTTCGCTTGCTGTGTGACTGAGCTTCTCTAACAGGCCAGCAGTTTATGACCACGATACTAACATAAGAGGTAAAAATTGTAAGTTTGGATATTGCAGGCAATCTCCGAAACTAATCAACCGATTTCAAAAAATCTTTCACTAATAGAACGCTACACTATTGCTAAGTGTCATAGGATGTTTTATGGTATAATTGTCTTACACGCGGACGAAGTCGCGAGTAGAAGCTAGACTAGTATAAAATCGGTACAATATACATAATGGGCTTACCCACACGCCCCCCCTTACACGCACAAGCTTCACCACAGTTTTGCCTTCGCAGGCCGGTTTGTATACGGAACATGGAGTGTGTAGTTAGTAAAACTGTATAATGACTTCACGAGCCAACCCCACAGCGCGGCTTGCGCACTTTTCGACTTGCTTGAAATTTTGCCTGCGCAAGCCCGACCTGCGTGTGGCCCAACCACACACGATCAGTGTTCAAGCCACAGTCGAGGTCGGGGCTCGCGCTCGTCGAAAATAATATAATATAATCACAAAAATCATTTGGATCATCTCTTAATTCCTTAAGTAGATTTATAAGTATATGAATAATTATGTTTTTTTTCTGTTTAACGGCTTTTCTTTTTTTTTTTTTTTCATTTTGATCGCTTACGTTTTGACTTTTGCTTTGTCTTTTTACTTGAAAAATAATGGCTTAAGAAATGTTTCTTCATTGGTCCGGAAACATTGTTTCCACGCCAAGAATTTTGACAAGAATGTGGCTTGCGCGTACTTAACTGTGCCGTGTAGTAAGACATTAAGTGTTCAGGTTTTTCGTGCGAGAAGCTTGCGCAGGCCAAACTGTGGTGAAGCTTGTGCGTGTGGTAAGCCCATAATACGTTAAAATGCACAATCTTACCTTCAACTTCCTTCTTGAACAATTACAAAAATATTAAAACAAAAAAAAAACTCAAAACAAAAAATATAATGTAAATATTTACACTTATCACGTCCGACGCACCCTGTTTGTTCCAAGAAAAATCAAAGATAAGGGATTCGTTATAATGATTATCATCATCACAGTTGAACCAACTAGCAACACTACAAGGCAATCCCACCTGGTAAATTCATCCGTAATAGAATTGGAATCAAAGGCACATGAACAATCTGAACATTGTGGTCCATTCGGCGCAGAATCTAGGGATTCGGGCTCTGATAAATTCGCTGGAAGATCAGGTAATCGAAAATCTTGCGCAGACACATTTCTTCTTTTTGTTCCTCCTAGATGAGTTCGTAACTTGGAATAAGATCGGCTGAGTAAGGACTTAGACTCGCTAGTTTTGTTTGGTTCTTCTAGATTATTTGGCAACTTGGAACCAGTTTGGCCTGGCGTCAAAGTCTTAGCCTCTTTACTTTTGTTTACTCCTTCTAGATAAGTTCGCAACTTAGAACTAGATCGACTGAGTAAAGACTTAGACTCTCTACTCTCGTATGGTTCTTCTAGATTATTTGGCAACTTGGAACCAGATTGGCCTGGCCTCAAAGTCTTAGCCTCGTTAGTTTTGTTTGCTCCTTCTAGATAACTTCGCAACTTAGAACTAGATCGACTGAGTAAAGACTTAGACTCGCTACTTTCGTTTGGTTCTTTTAGATTAATTGGCAAGTTGCAACCAGATTGGCCTGGCGTCAAAGTCTTAGCCTCGTTACTTTTGTTTGCTCCTTCTAGATAAGTTAGCAACTTAGAACTAGCTCGTCTTAGCAAGGACTCAGATTTGCTACTTTTGTTTGTTTCCTCTAGATCAGTTGGCAACGTGGAACCAGATGGGCCTGGCGTCAAAGTTTTAGACTCGCTACTTTTGTTTGGTTCTTGTAGATTAGTTCGCAACGTGGAACCAGATGGGCCTGGCAGCAAAGTTTTGATCTTCTCTTCGCCGTGTTTCACCATGTCTGAACTTTTGAATGAAACGTTCTGTTTACTGTCGCGAATTTTCATTTTTGAAGATCCTGGGGAGAAAAAGGTAACATAAGGAAGGGATAAGGTTAGGGATAGGATTGATTGGATGGACTGGAAGAATTATTGGATATAATATGATTAGGTATGTCGCTGCAAATCATATGGCACTGAGCTTGAGCTACCAAGATGAATAAATCATAGCTTTTTGGTAATTACATCAGAACAGAAAAAATCTGACCAGAAACAGTTTATGTGTAATTGTCATAAAAGAAAGAAAGAAAGAAAGAAAGAAAGAAAAATGCGTTTATTGGCATTATTATAAAAAAATAAATACACCTTAAAACTATAAAATACAAAAAAAAACAATGATTATTAATGCCAAAAGGGCCTCAGCTCAGCAAAATGTCAGATGACAGCACAAAGTGCGCCACCTGACGCTGATTTTCAGCTGCAGCCCACGAGTGCCATACGCTAGAATATTAAATACAGGGAGGTGTGTGTCCGTTTAATAAAATAAAGGAGAAAATTAAAAGTGATACTACTCATATTAAAGAATAAACGTAAATAAATACCCATTATCTGTAATGCATTAAAAAATTGTAAATATTTAAACAAAACATATAACATTGGTAAAAGTGATAAAATTGGTAAACGGTATAAAAATGGTATTTAAGATAAAATTGGTAAACGGTATAAAAATGGTAAAGTGATAAAATTGGTAAAAAAATATAAAATTGGCAGCTATAAGTGTTAAAATTGGTGAAAGTGATACAGTTGGTAAAAATCCATTAAAAAGATAAAAACGGCAAAAAAAAATTATGGAAGAAATTGTTCAAATGGCAGATATGTCAGCTCGGTCATTTTCAGTGTCTTTTTGATGTTTTAATAAGAAATCTTTTAGTTTTAATTTAAAAGTCGAACATCCTTTACTATGCTTTATAGGAGGAGGGATATTATTCCAGCATTTAGTAGCTGCATAACGAAAACTGCCTCTAAATGCCGCAGACTTGTGCCGGGGGATACAAAGCTGTTGAGAACACTTTCTTCCCTCACCGATTTTGTGTCTTCTTGTCCACGATAGCTTTTCGAATAAATAAGAAGGGGAGTGAGACTTAATAACACCAAAGAGTAGGCACGCCAGGTGGAGTTTACGTCTAGCTTTCATTTTTAAAATGTTGTGCTTATTGAAGATCGGTGTGACATGTCCCCTAAAGGGAACTTTAAAACAGAAGCGTGCACAGGCGTTTTGAAGTCTTTGAATCATTCTTTCAGTTTTTGACAGTAGACGTTGGCCATACACCGTGTCAGCATAATTTAACTTTGATAAAACCAAAGACTCTACAACCAAGACTCGCAATTCTTCACTGAGATAGGGACGGGCTTTGTATAATATCTTAAGTCTATAATAGCAATTACGGATAGACTCAGACACGTGTTTGTGAAAACGAAGTTCCGTGTCCATTATAAGACCTAGATTACGCGCTTCGTAGACCCGCTCTATAGGCTCTCCCATAACTGTCACGCAGCCAGCACAGGGTTGAATTTTACTTAACTGGTTGTCGGTTCCAAAAAGCATGTACTTGGTTTTTGTAGGGTTCAAGGCAAGCGTGTTTGCATTGGACCATTGTACTATATTTTCAAGATCTCTATTAAGATCGTTTAATGCTTGTTCATAGTCTTCCGGCTTAAAAGATATATATACTTGTGTATCATCGGCGTAAATATGGTATTTGCATTTATTTATATTTTTAATTATATCGGCACAATACAAAATAAACAGTACTGGCCCAAGAATCGAGCCCTGCGGAACCCCTCTTCCCACTGAGCGATGCCTAGAGACAACTGTTGAGCCGTCCGCCCGACGTATTTCAACGAATTGCGTACGATCGCTGAGATAGCTATTAAACCAATTAATAGTGTCCTCGTCAAATCCATAAAAAGCCATCTTTGACAATAAAAGAGGAACATTAATACAGTCAAACGCGCGCGAAAAATCAAGCAACACTAAAAGAGTGCACATCCCGTTATCTTGTGCCGACAAGATATTGTCTGTCACTTCCAACAAAGCCGTGGCTGTACTACGGCCCTTCCTAAACCCTGATTGAACATCTGGGAGGATTTTATTAGACTCTAGAAATTCAACCAATTGCGCACATACTACTTTCTCTAAAACTTTCGAAAGTACTGGCAGTATACTAATAGGTCTAAGATCCTTCATGTCCAGTGCATTAGAAGTCTTCGGCAATGGGTGTACTTTGGCAATTTTCCATAACTCAGGGAAAGATGAGGATGTGATGGATGTGTTTACTAAAGCAGTCACGGCATCTAAGGTCACAGGTAGTGTCAGTAATATCATGTTTATGGTAAAACCATCGCAACCTTCAGCATTCGATTTAATGGTAGCCAGTATGTTCGCGATTTCTTTGCGTGTTGTAGGTCTCAAACTAAACGTGGAACTATTATTTCGCGTGGATTTAAAATATGCAAGCAATGAATTATCAACCGTGTCATCACCCGGTACATTTAAAAAATGTTCACAAATTTTGTCAGGATCGTTAAAATGCAGAGGTAATTCTTTGTGTTTTGATGGGAGCAGGGTGGACTTGAGGTTTTTCCAAAGCGCTCTGGAGTCATTTATTTGACTGTTGATATTGTGCTTAAAGTACGCTGACTTTTCGAGAAATAGAGACCTAGTAACAAGTGATTTCAATCCTATATAATATATTTTTTTAGAATCTGAATTTTTATTTTTTAAATACTCTGCATGTGCTTTATTCCGCAAATGCATCATGAATTTTACATTTTCAGTGATCCAAGGGTAACAATTTTCCTTAAGAACACTAGTTTTTAGAGGTGCATGGATATCGAAAAGTGTAAGTAAGTTCGAGTTAAATTGATTGACCATAGTGTTAACATCGGGCAGCTCGGTTAATGATTCCCAGTTGAGTAACTCGAGGTCCTGATCAAAAAAATCCCTAATAATATCCTTTAGTGGTCGATAAGTAATAGTCCGCGATGGAGTTTTCAGGCGTTTAAAACTGAACTCACCGGAAATCAACGCATGCGCACCTAGATCCGGTATTACATCAACTGATATAGAGCGCGGTTTAATGTTTGTACAGATGATATCTATCAGAGAGTTGCCATGTACTGTAAGGTGAGTGGGTGACTGTACTAATTGTTTAAGACCTAGGCAGTTTAAAAATGAGAGTAACTTGTCAGTCTTTGAATCCGCGTCATTAAGCATGTTTATGTTAAAATCACCCATCAATATCGTGTACTCACAATGCGTTAGAGAGTTTAATGAACCAGATACAGCGTCTAGGAAAAGATCAACATCTTGCCAGGGTGGGCGGTAGGCGGTACCAATTGCTAGCTTAATTCCACGAACACTAATTGTCACCCACATCTGCTCGACAGTGGTGTGCAATGGGCTAGCAAAGTACGAGTGACTTCGAACATTTATACCGTGCTTGATATAAAAACCAACACCACCGCCACGTCCCTTCTTGACAGACAATGGGCGCGGTATATGCCGTAGCCTATATCCGGGTACGGCGGGCGCGCGTCCTTCTTCCCCTGTTCGCAGCCACGTCTCATTAATGGCCATAATGTCGACATCCAAATCCAGTAATGCTGCTACAAACTCGTCGTGTTTCGTGCCCAAAGAACCCGCGTTCCAAAAACCAACCTTAAGGTATGTAGCAGACATCATTGGATAGATAATTTACTAACGAAAAATAAAAATATCACAGAATATATAAAGTAAAAGAACTCACAGATTGATACAAGATGCATATAAACAAGATTGTTGTGGTAAATGGATAAAATATAGTGTAAATAAATTATCATAAACAATATAGAAAAAATATATAAATATGGTCTGGCACCGCGGGTAGCGTAGATTTGAAGTAAAACATGGTAACTTAAGATGCTAACAGGGTGATACTGACTAAAACATATTGTATAATGTAATGTACAATTCTTCTCAAAAATAGCAAAACACAAAAAGCATGTATGCAACGACATGCAACAATAAAATAAGAATAAACGAAACTGTGAAAAAAACATTGGACTAATTCGATAATTCTCAAGTGGCAGTGAGTAATTCCTCCACAAAGCATAAAAAGCGTTGATAGCAATTGCTATTTTATACACGAACAAACCTACTGAGCTATGAAAAAACGGGAGATGTCCTTTTCCGTTCGAATGTGCACAACCGACTTTCCCTCTTCTTTACGTGCAAGAATGCGACCATCTTTTGTCCAGGTGTATTTCCATTCCAGGCGACTTGCAGCTTGACGAGTCTCGTAGAATAATTGCCTGTTAGTTTTCGTCAGGCGCTCGTTGAGGTAGATGCGGTGTGGTGCTCCCGGCACTTCGATGTCAGCAGTAGTAAGGTTGCGGCGGACGCGCGCAGCACTCAGCAAATTATCTCGTGTCATGCGTCTTGCTAGTCGGACAATGATAATTCGAGGGCGGGACGCTTCGCCTTCGGTGTGGTCACGCAAAACGTTCCCAACACGTTTAGCAAAAACGACGTCCTGTTCTTCGAGCTTAACCGCTAACTTAAGTGCGAGGGTGTTAATCAACTGAGCGGGGTTTTCCCCACTAGACTCCGTAACACCAGACAGTTGAACATCGTTCAGTAGTGACTCTTGCTCACGTTCATTCAGCTGCTGCTGAAGATGCCCAATTGTTTCTTCCAGTTCAATTAAACGGGGGGAAGTCGTTTGCTCGGTATTTTCTTCGAGTTCTTTGACACGACCTTCCAGGGATTCCATGCGGTCATAGCACTTATTCACCTTATCATCAAGACCTGAGAACTCATCTCGAAACTGACGAATTTCATCTCGCAAGGCGCTAACCTCACTGCGAAGACCACGGATTTCCATCGCTAGGTTGATCTCTTGAGTGTCCGGTGTGTTCTTTTTTATTGCAACTGAGATTATTTCAGTTTTATCAGTGGGGCTGACCGTTGTTGGAGTGCTAGATGAGCTTGACTCCTCTGTTCCCTTCACAGGGGTATGGGAGTTGTCTACCCGAGGTACCTTTGCCTTACATCCAGGGCACATCCAATTTGCAGAAAATGTTGCCGTGGGTCCAAGGTTGACGCAGACTCTGTGATAAAAACCCGGACATTTCGAGCATTTTGTGCCGTCATTAACTGCTAAAAATTTTCCGCAGGCTCCGCACTTCGGCATTTTCGATCTTCAAAATCACCGGTTCAAAACAATCGTTTTCAACAAATATAAAAATTACAAAAAGAGTATAGATGTGTCGCGTGGATTTGAACCCACACCATCGGGGTACTCGTATCGTTGAGGTTCGGCCTTTACCGGCTTCGCTACTTGGACACTTTTTTAGATGGTGAAATTATTAGAGCCTTTAGTAGATGGATTCCAGAACGAATGAGGGTGTGACAATATTTTTATCCAGTTCAAATACACAAACACCTTGCACTGTTCTGACACTTTTAACAATATTTTATAATTTGTTTTTCTTATGTTTTGATGTTTTACACTGTTTGTTTAGGTCGTGTTATTATAAATAATTAAAGTTATGATAACAATTACCACACATATAAGTTATTAAATTCCAAACTGCACTAATTACTACTACAAAATATTTTTATAACGGAGCAAAAACAAATACGTATCCTCAGATTCGAGCGTACGTACGCACTCCCTAAAAGCTTAATCTAATATTCATTCGTACGAACGGAGTTCGGATGTCCATTTTTAGGACAATTATCTGAAACTAGCTTTTGCCCGCGATTTCATTTGCGTAGACTTCAGAATTAGGCCAACGTCCTAATTACGCTATGTGTCAAGCTCCGCTTAACTGAGACCCTCCTCCGCTTAACTGAGATTCCTGAGGTAGCGCGGTGAGGGAGGGGTGACAGTTGTCACAAGTTGACGCATTAGTGAGCTCTCGCGGCACGTCACCACACCCCTCCCGTACCGCTCAGTTACCTCAGGAACGGTCTCAGTTAAGCGGTCGGGATATAGATCAATGTTTATATACATGCCATCAGAGTAACAAACATGATTGATAAAGAATATTCAGTTATTTTACTACACGCGGCACGCGCTATTAAACTCTGAAGTGTTTCGCTTAAATCCTTAGCACTGAATATCGATTCAAGCGCCTCTGTACTTGACATTGGATTAAGTGGAGCTACTTAACTAAAAGTACACAATCTCGGAAGCCTTACAGGTGTTACGATAAAATCTACCAAGTTATTCATAAAACTTGACGCCGAACGAGCGATAAATTTTATCTTTTAACAATAAATGATACGGTTGGATCGTGGCTGGCGTTAAATTTTGATCTGCCTATTCAAAGAGGTTGGCTTATGTTGCTGTAAAAGATATTCGGTCACCGGGCATAAATACTTGATAAAGTTCCGGAATAATCCTCCTATAGCTAGGCGTCCATGAGGTCAACTCCGCATTAACAATGATTATGGTTTAGTTGAAGTCTTACGGCAAGATACATTTGGTTGTGTTTCATCATCCGTTTTAAAACCTATTGCAGTAGATACAATGTCATATATTTCAAGGTTTATATCTATCTGAATCTAGGTTTGAGAGAAATTGTCAGTACAATCTTTAAAGTATTATATTATATTTATGATTGTAAGGATTAGGGTCGCTTTACACAAAAGGGGTTCGACATTTCATCAATACAACCGAATGTGAACGGTTCATACTTGTAACTGCCACAAATCGCAAAGAAAAAAGATAAAGGGTATTTTAAAGATCGTTTGGAAGGGGGAGGATATCTTCCAGAATACGATGTACGTACATAAATCTTAGAAGGGTAGGAAAAGAATCGTTCCGATTTTGGTCATGTTTAGACCCTTTTGCGTGGGTAAATGTGGTGTAGAATATTGAGCTTTTACAAGGTGAGAAATATTACAACGTGTCGGGGTATACTATGTATCCTGTAATCTACAATTTAGTCTGGGCAAAACTGACACGTAAGTACTAAAGTGTTTTATGACCCGCATTAATAGGCAAGTACCTACTCGTAAACCCAGTTTCCTGTTGTCTTTCAAGTAGTTATACTAGTTGTTCAGGATTAAGTGCTTGCTATAAAGCTTATAATTATGTTTGTTTCTTTCAGGGGAATTTTGTTCATTTATGGTAGGTTACTTAAGTGGCAGTGGGCAGGGCACATTGCTCGCAGAACAGATGGCCGATGGGGCCGAAAAGTTCTAGAGTGGCGACCGCGAACCGGAAGACGTTGCGTTGGAAGGCCTCCCACTAGGTGGACCGATGACCTGGTAAAGGTTGCGGGGATCCGCTGGATGCGAGTCGCACGGAACCGGTCAATGTGGCGCCACTTGGGGGAGGCCTATGTCCAGCAGTAGACGTCTTTCGCCTGAAATGATGATGATGATGATGATGATGATGGTAGGTTTACTAGAAAAGTGGCTAAGTTTTGGACCAAACTAATTTAAAAGACTCTTGTGCCAGCGATACGAAGATAGAAGACTAGATAAGGACAACGTTTCCGAAATTCAGCAAACGATTCCAAGGGCTTCAAGGCTTCTGTCCTCTTGACTTGTTCTCTCCATTTTTATTATAAGCTTGTATGCTAGCCTTGTCTAATCCTTTCATAATTATAATAATACTAGCTTTTGCCGCGACTTCGTCCTCGTTAATGTCGGTTATCGTAGATGCAGCCGATGTTGCGGATTAAAAAGTAGTAGTTATGTCCTTCCCCAGGGACGCTATTACTCATGCCAAATTTCATTAAAATCGGTTTAGCCGTTTCATTGTGAAAGCGTAACAGACAGAGTTACTTTCGCATGTATAATATTAAAGTATGGAAGTATGGATAATATTCTCCCGAGCGAATTTCGATCACGGCAGACAATCTTAAGGCTTGTATACATGCCAATAACCTTGAGCATTTGGCCCGTAATGAATTTGTTTACGAGTGCGGGGGTGATGTAGACGCAGTCTTTAATCGGACGCATTTTTAATTTATTGTAATAAAAATAATACATATTTGTAAAAAGTAACAAAACCAAATCGGTTTAATGAGGTTTCCGAGGCACGGGGTATCAACTTCCAAACTACGGACTGCTGACTGAGAAATTTCTATTGGTAAAACTCAATTACACTTCCTGCCCGGCCTCGGAATCCAATCCCATGCACAGCAGTTGCGCCTGCGACCACGAGACATACGAGGCAGTCAATCCTTTCCTAGTAAATACCTCAATGGCGCCAATTGGGTTGTTGACACCATTAACCAATAATTCCAAAATACAACTTATCTTGAAATACACTTTATTTTAACCCAAAACCCGATTAATTTTAAATCTTATATATCAAAATCTTCTGTGCGTGTGTATGAAAGTGAACTCCTCCTAAACGGCTGTACCGATTTTGATAAAACTTTTTATGTGTGTTCCAGTGAATTCGTGAATGGTTTAGATTCACAATTGGACCCGGTAGGTGGCGCTGCAGTTGCGTTGCAGGACTTTTTTTTGTTTAATGGCAGGACAACGTCTGCCGGGCCCGCTAGTTTACTGTAAAATTCGATTTTAAGTTGCTTTATAATCAAGTAATAGTTATGTCAATTGAATTGGTAAATAAGTGACGTCACATTGTCATACAAAATCTATGGAGGAACCTCGTTTTGACAGGTCATAAAAAGTATGTCAATTGATTGGTGGTGTCAAGTACATTTCTGTTGTGCACGAACTAAACTTATTTAAGCTATTTATATCTCATTCTTTCCAATAAAACCAGAAAGCGACAGATATTAATAAGAGCTGTCAAATGAGTTGTCATGTCAGAACCTCAGATTATGAAACAGAAGGCAGATAGACCGTGCGGAACACGGAGAGTGAAGCCAAAAAAGCAAATACAAATTCAAAAACGAGTACCTACCTACAACATGCTACGTGCTGTACTGACACGAGTCAGTATAGCACGAAACGTCGCATCATTAAAAGAAACAAATAAAAATACAAATACAAATTCAAAACCGAATACAATCACGAGATTTTAGATACCTATTCACTTTTAAATTTGTATTTGCTTTTTTGGCTTCACTCTCAGTGTTCCGCGCGGTCTATCTGCCTTTTGTTTCATAATCTGAGGTCAGAACGTATTGATTAAAAACACGACGAAGTTCAAGAAAAAACTAATTTGACATCTCTAACTTAGTTCTAATCTGTCGCCGTCCTTTTCTTCAGCTGCCTGGCAGTAAAAGATGTCAATTGTCTAATTTTAGTTAAATTTGTGATCAAGAGAATCGGCGCCAATGCCTACAATTTTAATATTCTATATTAAAACGTGTCAGTTTCGTAAAAACCAAAAATGTAGAAAATAGTCAAATCAAATCAAATCAAATCAAAATCATTTATTTGCCAAAATATGGTACATTGGATGTTCGAACAGATGGTTTCCGCATATTCTATTATTCTTTTTGTGTGTGGGTATTTGTAATCTACCCACACACAAAAAAAGGGTGAGTTTTTCAGGAATCCACCGCGTTATTACTCAGAACGCCGCGTTTTGAACACGCTCCGTTCGTTTGAATAACACTGGAATTCCACCTCGCTGTTTACAGAAATAATTTATTAAATCGACCCCTTACTCCGAATATGAAATATTCATTTTGTGTGCACAGTGTGTTGAAGTAAAATAAGCTTTAGATGGATTGTAATAGCGTATCCCTGGGTATATACGGGTCGATTAATTAAGCTTTGCATTGACTGATAAAGTTCTGAGTTCGCATAAGGGCTGTATGCCACGGGATGTTAAATCCCAAGGCGACGGTGACGGACTACACACTAACCAAAAAAAAAGGTTATTTTTAAAGCGAAATAATCAAAATCACTGGTGAGATGATATCTGATGTCACCTCAAGCAGATAAGTCTTAATCCTCTACATTAAATGTATTTAAGTGGGGACGATACGGTACAGATGTAGAATGTATTTTAGAGTAGTTCCTAATGGTTGAGAAAAAATATAGGTAAATTAGAGGCAATTATGACAGACAGCGACTGAGAATAGCGTTCATTTCAAATAGGTAGTAGGAATTGCCTGAAGAAAAAAATAAACGTGACATATTGTTGGGGTTGTAATGCCCTACAGTGAAAATGTTCTGTTATCGTTCCGTAAACTTGCTAAGTTATGTTATGTAAATGAGTAGACGAAAGATTCCCTTTATGGATTTATTGCTACTAAAGTAAATATGTTTCTATAATGTTTAGCCAAATTGCAATACTGACGTATGACTAAGGTCCATGTACAGCGTAGCTCGTACATATATGAACAGCTAAACAACTTATCATTTAATAAACCAGGATGAAAGTAGCAACGCCTACAACCGCCCACAACATCAACTTAGTTTCGGTTGGATAAATTTATCTTACTTAGATATTATGAGTACACCTAGAAATGTTTTTTATTCCATTTCCCGCCCACCTGCCCTCAAGCGCTTTGCCCGGGAGCTTCGGCTGCTCAAATGTGATCCCGAATCGTCCTTGACCGACTTACTAGGCAAAATAGACGGCGAAGGCTGGGATACTCGTTGCTCAGTTTAGTTTTAACGTTTTATATTATAAGTTGAAGAGCAAATAAACTTTTATTGTTGTCAGTTTAGTAACGGCAGACGCGATTAAGGAAAACGAGGCTAAATTAGTAGAACAACGGCCTGGGGATTCCTAGGACGGATGATATCAACTAGATTTTAACATGTAGACATTCTCGGTTATATCCAGTGTTAAGTGTTATCCTGAGAAATTATAGCCCAATAGAGAACTGGGGGCCAAGTCTGCTATTTTTATGATTTCGTCATTCGCAACACGATGATGTCATTTTGCTAAAAGTTCGTAATCTGCTAAATTCATAATGGTCGATCATTGGTCGGTCGAATTAAAAGCAATGACTGCACAATGCCGTTCTAATGGTAGGTCACTGATCAAAGGAACTGTCAAAATTTTAGCAGATTACCGCCTCATCAGTCATTTATTTGTCATTTTGTACGAGATTACCATTCTATATCATTTCTTTCAATGGCGTTTCAGTAGTTGACCAATGGAAAGTCATAATGACGCCATTATATTAGTAGATTACCAAACTTGTCAAAATCAACAATTATGTAATCAAGGATAGACCATTCTGACACTATTGTAATAGCAGATTTGAGGCCCTGGATACGTGAAAATATAAAAAATTATTACTATTATGTTTTTTTTTCGGTATAGCATCTCGCATGTCAATCTTGGAGGTTGACGACTGCTGATGGTTAAAGAGGTTAAAGAGAATTTAAGGGTTCCAGGCAGGTCAAGAAGCTTGTAAACTAAGCGACTCGGTTTAGGGTGTCTCTGGGGAGGACAGCAAAGGGACAAGTTGGACCGGATCTATTATTCATTGCAGTATCTAAGTTATATTTTTATATGCACGTATTTCTGTGACAATTTACAATAATTTTTAACCGACTTCAAAAAGGAGGAGGTTATCAATTCGAATGTTTATATTTTTTTTTTTTTTTGTATGTTCGGGCATAGTAACTCTGTCATATATAGACGGATTTGCAAAATTATTTTTTTGTTCGAAAGGGGTTTATTTCGAAACGGTTTCTTATAAATTTTACCAAAATTGATACAGCCCTTTTTGAGAAAATCAACAAATTCCAAAAAAAAATACTTGACGACGTTTTAGTTTTTCCAATCTTTGGTGGACTTACAATCTCTTTTAAGTGTGTCGCCGTTTCTTAATGGATTTGGATGTTAAGGCAACACTAAAAAGCGAAAAAAAAAAGGTTTTTTTTTTTAAAGAAAACCGCCTTCAAAAACTATAAAGTGATAAATAACTTTAGCACAGAACACACATTACTTTACTTTCGGAAGTCGGTGGCGGTGGCTTTGTGTTTGTTGTTTTGTATTGCCACTTCAGAAAGTAAAGTAATGTGTGTTCTGTGCTAAAGTTATTTATCACTTTTTAGTTTTTGAAGGCGGTTTTCTTTTTTTTTAACTATTTACGTAATCATTTCTGTAAATTATACTACAGTCCAAAAAAAATGTCAAGAATTGTAACACAATATCGTCCCTTTTTAACGAAATGAAATTATGGTATGGTACAATTCTCCCTTAAATACTTCAGATTGTTTCTCAAAGTTTGCTCCGTAATTTCTTATTTCCAAATACGTATGGCAATTTGAGAACTTCTTGAATTAGTTATAATTACGTTCCAACAATGTGCCTCATCTTAATTAAAAATCTGTGACAGTTATACAAACCTTCAAGACGACCTAAAATGTCATTATACTACCGAAGTGGGTCACTGTTCAAGGTAATGTGTTAATTACATTTTAATTAATTTGGAGACAGCCAATCACGGATCGTGATGACATTGATAGATTTGTATTGTTAATATGCCACGAATTGTGTCAAATTGACCCCTGATTTCTCAAACATAAAACAAGACAAAATTAACGTCATACTGTCACAGTCAAAACTCTAAACCAGTCAAAACTACTTTTGACCGATTTAAATTTATCCTTAATACTTAGAAACCTATTAAGTCGGTAGGTTTTTTTTTGGCATTTTTAAAACTTTTGTGTTGTAGTGATTCTTATAATTAGGGCGTTCCGTATTATTGTTCTTGTAACGCAAACGCGTTTTATCTTATTAAGGGTTTTGACTGAATCGAGTCAAAAGTAGTGTTGACTGGTTAAAAGTTTTGACTGTAACATAGCACATTACACCCACTCAACATCGACACAGAATACTTAATAGTACTACGTACAGAAGGGACACTCCCTTCCCCGCGCTATATCAGATACCGCACCCTCACCCCGCACTTACAGGGGCTAACCGCCGACTCTTTAGCCAGGGCGCTCAAAATCGTAAGAACTGTAGCGCTGTAAGTACTGCTGACACAAACACACAATTTTGCGATTTATTTTGTTTTAAGTTTTATTTATTAGTTTTAATCTCGATGATTCATTTATTTTCCAAGTTTTCGTCGTTTTATAATAATACAATTAAAACTTCCGTAATAATAACATACACATACCAGCTATTAATATTGCTCTCTCTCTTTATTGTCTTTGTTATGTACTTATGTCCCTTTCTTTCACGTTCTATTCATTCTTGGAATTGAAAAGTAGTACCCTACGCACTAACTTTGTCGCGTCGCCCCATTGCGTTGCCGCGTAATGGTACGGGGCGATCGTGAATTCTATATTTTGTAATTAGGTACCTTAATTTACCATTATTGATGAATAAATAAACCTCTTTACATAATAAATATTATAATATTACTTTCATGTCATTACAAATCCGAGTATTCATAATCAAATATCATTTATTTTATTTATTAGAAATAAATAATTGACCGCTCGGACAAGATCACTTCATAATAATGCTCGAAACGTTCGGGTAGTTCCGTCGTCGTTCGGTTCGCCCGACGCAAAGCGCTGCACTTTTCGCGCCATTTTGTACGCCACGACATCCAACTGATTCAACCCTACTAAAATTCACGCACACATTTGCACGTGTACAGACGTCATTTGGTTTTGTAGTAGTAATAGGTAATTATTTTGCAAGTTTTGTATGAAGTGTCCGAGGTGTGACATCGACTCCACTCCAACTCAACTCACAGTACGGCATTGAAATGTAAGCTCTATTTCGTGTTGGATACGAGTGATTTCTTTTTTACATTATGGCTGTAATGATAGCCATACACCATCAAGTTTACCAAACGCCACTTCAAGCGCGCTGCAAACTTGACGGCAACAGTACTAATATTTATACTGTGACGGTAAACTGGATCGTGTATAGCTGCCATAATGTGTTAAATTGTCAAGTGCTAAGCTCCTGTAATCAGTTGTTCATAATTGGGTACTTGACATCACTTCATCAATTGACATAAGTACTTTTATGGTCTGTAAAAACGCGATTCCCCGTAGGTTTTGTATGGCAGTAGACAAAAATCTATAAATACATTATTGAGATAGTTTAAGGGGGTACCGAAGGAACGATACGTAATTGCTAAATAATTGCGTTCGTTTGATTCCTTGTTACATCGTTATTACTTATCCTTTTGTCATGCAATTCATATATAAGATATTAGAGGATTCACTCTATACTTCATAGGCGTTAGAAACACGATCACTTGAAGTTTTCTTGATAGAAAAAAAAACCAAAGTAATCTCTTAATAACAAAATAAACCCTTACTACGTCGTAAATACTTCACGAAAGGTCATCTGTTTTTAAATAATAACAAAACTACATGTTCTCTATCGCATATATATTTTACTTTTTCAAAATGTGTATTTGTTTTAATAATACGAAGGAAATACCTAAATTAACTCGTGTTCTACCCATTCTAACTAGAGCCGCCACGCTTCTCTCCTGTCCGCTTTAGTCTTGCTTCGGCCATCAGACGGGGAGCTTGTGTCGCTTACGCTTACGCACGGTTTTAAAAATATAACGAAGAATTTTATGTTAATTCAATTTATTTTAAATGGAGAACAAAGTAAACAAAGAAAAGAATTGGTTGGCGAAAACAGAATTCTATTCGCTTACAATGAAAAAATAAAGTAAGTAAAACTCGTATCTGATTGCGTTACAGGGTGGTACGTTTTTTTATAATGGGATGCATTAAAACAATTTAAAAATAATAATATAATATAATAATATGTGGGGTCATTTTACACATGGCCATCTGACCCCAAACCTGAGAGAGACCCTGTAGTATGGGTGTCAGACAGATGATTTACATACACAAATATTTTTTTAAAAGCATGCATATATAGATAAACAACACCCAAACACAAGGAAAACACAAGTGACCATCACACAAATATTTTCCCTGGGCGGGAATCGAACCCGCAACACGCTGCGCAGCAGTCAATCGCTCAGCCAAAATCATCGATCACTAGCCAAAATGTATCTTTCTAGAGCAAGACGTCTACAGGCTGAGAATTTTGAACTCAAAGAGAATGCTCCTGTTGTTTCGTCCTAAGTACTCGGTTAGGTACTGAGGTCAGCACTGAGCACATCAAGCCACAACAATCTGTCAAATTTCTTTAATAGATTTTGAACTTTATTACAAAAGAATAAGGTTCATATTCATATCATATTATATTAGGAAAATTTGACAATTAGGTACGGCTTGATGGGCTGGTGTCTGTACCTACGTACTAACAATATAACTAAGTACCTACTATTTACGATATTTCAACAATACACCACAGGTGGGCAAATTCGCTAAATTGAATCGTTCTCTGTATCTTTTTTCTAATTATAGGGTAAATGTACCAGTTGTTGGCATTTCACTGCCGGCTAGTATAGAAAGAGAAACAGACCATTTTGAAGACAATAATAATACGGTGACTTTGTAAGTGGTGTGCGTTTCGACCGCGCGGCCACGGCGATATTTCGAAAAAAAAAACTATTCCAAGATTATGTAAAATTTTGTAAAAGCTAATTCCCAAAACCATAAATTTGTTAAATTTATGGTTAAAAAGTTATAAGGGTTTGAACGTGGCCGAGCCATTGAAACGCGGAGAACCGCGCGGCCACGGAGATCTTTAAAACTAAGCGTAGCAGAGACCTGAAATTCAGGTAAATAACAGATTGAATTTGTAAAAAAAAAATTAAAAAAAATCCTAGGTTTAGGAGCTGCAAGACAAAAACCCCATGTTGGTGTTGTTTACAGAAAAAGATCTCGCTAACACTTACTTTTTTCGATAGATAATCAAAACTTAGTTCCATTTTCGACAAATTCAAATCTAGGTTTTACAAAAAACTTCAGACCTCTGCGAGGCTTTTTCAGCGAGATATGGGCGATAACGTGTTTTCCACCGTTTCAATGGCGCGGCCATGGGGTTATAGTCTTACAGGTCCGAAAATATAAACCTAGGACATTTTGATGTATTTTTTCAAATTTCGACAAATTCAAATCTAGATTTTACAATGAATTTCAGACGTCTGCGATGCATTTTCACCGTGATATCGGCGATAACGTGTTATTCACCGTTTCAATGGCGCGGCCATGGGGATTTTGTCATGCAGCTCCTAAAGTATAAACCTAGGATTTTTTCTGTATTTTTAATTTTTTTTTACAAATTCTATCTGTTATTTACCTGAATTTCAGGTCTCTGCTACGCTTAGTTTTAAAGATCTCCGTGGCCGCGCGGTTCTCTGCGTTTCAATGGCGCGGCCACGTTCAAACCCTTATAACTTTGTAACCATAACTTTGACAAATTTATGGTTTTGGGAATCAGCTTTTACAAAATTGTACATAATCTTGGAATAGTTCTTTTTCGAAATATCGCCGTGGCCGCGCGGTCGAAACGCACACCGTAAGTGTACCTAATGATATATTTTTCGACGACACGGTTGGCGATGGATACGATTCCCGCACTGAACAAATATTTGTATGGCCTACAGATAGTTGTTCCGGGTCTGGCTGTTTGTGTATGTGAGTTTATATGTTTGTAAACGACACAGGAGTAATTCCTAAAGTGGAGCAATGTTTTTTTTTAAATAAAATAAATATTTAAATACTTACTTTTTTTTAATTTTTGTTATTAATGCTTTTAAGCGATTTTGTTTAAACTATGCAGAAAATCCGTTACCTACTTGTGAAAAGTAATCCCTTTATACTTATTTAGAAAACGTGTTTTTTTTGCAGCGGTTTATGACTGACAAGCGACGGCATAATTTCGCAATTTTTATTTTACCAAAACTACGTCATGCGCTCTCAATCACTCGCGGCGCGGCAGATTACCGAGCCACAGAAAAGATTACTGTGACCGAGCGGCCGTCTTCATAATAATATCACCGAATCGTCTTCATATTACTTGCCACACTTTTATGAGCGCTATGTTCCGTCTATACTTTTAATTGGTCTGAGCCTACATACCCTACCTACACTAATTGCGCCAATCCTCCAAAAATTAAGAAACTAATACGTCATCTGTGTATAATTTTTGGTGAAGAAATTAATACCTACGTCATCTATGTATTTTTTTTTAGGTTCTGGTTTGACATTCAAAAAGTATTGAATTTACATTGAAGAATAAATATTTTTGAATTTGAAAATAAAGGGTCGACTACTGAGATGTTCACCCTATATACTTAGCTGTTCTATTATTTTACATTATTGAGTTCACTTTTTAGAGTTTCTATTGTACTTAGAATATACCTATACTATCATAAAATGTAATTAGGTAAGTATTATTCGATTACTATATGGGTACTTACCTAGAAAGTACCTAGGATAGGTGCCTACTTACTTACCCACAGTAAATTATTAAATTAATAAGTAGTAAGATAAATAGTAATTATTAAACTAGTATTTAAATGTTTGAATATTTTTTTAATAAAAGTAGATATTTGAAATCGTTATTGGTGCACTTTACATGACGTATTTGTGCAAATATTCGCCTTATTTGAATAATACAAAATGTACCCTATAGTCATTGAAATATAGTCGATTTTGTATTATTCAAATAAGGCGAATATTTGCCCAAATACGCCATGTGAAGTGCCAGCATTATAATTCGTAAAAACTGTAGCACCCTCGCTAGTCGATCGACGCACGGAGTGTCGCGTGCGGCGGCGCGCGGCGCGTGAATATGTGCCTTGCGCACACATACACGGAGCGCATAGAATACCTAAAATCGATTAGCGCCAGAAGCTCGGTGCCCCCTTAAGCAAAAAGCAGTCGGAAAATGTAAGTTTTAGTTAATAAAATAACAAAATATTTTTTTTAATTCAATTTTAAGTTTTCAGTTTTTTAATCTGTTTTATAACACCATGAAATAGTAGCCGCCATATTATTACGACGTACGGCTGTGTAAACAAAAAATTGACCAACTGTCAGTCAACCAATTGGCGTATATAGTTTTTGTACTTTTATAAGTTTCGTAACCAACGTATTTTTTTAATGATTAGTCCTATTACAAAATATTATTTCAATTACTTTTAAATTATATACAATTATCCTAAATAATATCAGCGCATTTGTTACACAGCGAACTGACGTTATTTCCGCAGAGCAATATGGCGTCCACTACGAGGCGATTTCGTCAAACTACGCGCGAAATTTGAAAATTTAAAATTTAGATGCATTTTTATATGGCACTTATCTATTGAATAACAATTGTTTTTTTTTTGTGGCATGACATATTTTTGGTGGCACTACAGAATTAAATGAGACACTTTTCAAAAATGGGTGTAATACCCTATTGATTAACTAGTAGTAGTATGACAAGGTCTCAGCGCGTATTTTGCGTAAATTGACCAACTATATTATATTAATTTCAAAGCAAGTAAAAAATCTTCTTAATTGAGCGTGCTATGCCGGTGCTGCTGCTGCGGCTGTAGAAAACCTCAAACGGCGAAAGTCCCTAAGTGATAACTTTATTTTCGAGCCGATTGAGGTTGAAACCCTCGGGCCGTGCCCGGGGTCAAAGTGCTCATCTACTTTTTAAGGAAGTTTCCAAAACGTTGGTTAGCACTTCCCGTAATCCAAGAGCTGGTTTTTATCTCGAACAGAGGTTAAACATTGCCATACAACGTGGTAATACCGCCAGTCTCTTAGGCACATTCCCAGTTGACGGCAATGTGGAGTATTTGTTTTTTTTTAGTTTAACAGTTATAGGTTTTCATTTTTGGAACGTAGTTCTTTATCGCGCGTTGCGAAAGGGGGCTAGACGGAAAAAATGTAACAACACTTTTTAAAGCTGTAACGACACTTTTTGCTAGTTGTAAGCCGTGCGGCGTGCGCGTGTTTCTCTGTCCAAGCCAGTTATTAATTGTAAATAATAATAAGCAAATAATAATAAATAATAAACAACAACATTTTGTTGTTGTTTGTTGTGTTGTTGTGTATTGTTGTTGTTGTTTGTTATTGTGTTGTTTGTTGTTGTGTGTTGTTATTGTGTTGTTTGTTGTTGTTGTATTAGTTGTTGTTATTATTGTATTGTTGTTGTGTTGTTGTTGTTATTATTGTGTGTTGTTGTGTGTTGTTGTGTTGTTGTGTGTTGTTGTTGTTATTATTGTGTGTTGTTGTTTGTTGTTGTTAATTGTTGTCGAAAGGAACTTCGTTCCATCCGGGTGACACCTCTCAAGTTTTTTTATTATTCGCGTAAATATTTAACAATGTTGTTCGAAAGTTAATAATTATAAAGTGTTCTTTTAGAAAAGCTGTGTCGAGGAATCATTGGGTAATGGTGTGAACTACCCAATTCAGTCAATCAATCAGAAGCCTACACGCACTTTTTTCTAGACTCCAACTGCTGAAAGTCATGATCAACAGTGGCGACCTCCAGAAAAGCGCCGAGGTAAGCTCGACGAGTCTCGGAGAAACGATACTACTATCTTGGATCCCGCAACGATATTCATTAGAAAAGAAAAAACATATTACGTTAACGCGCGCTTGACATTTTGTACTTTTCGATAGAATAACTAGGGTATACGTTCTATAGGCTCTGAGGTAGTCTAGATAGAACACCAGGCCGATAGCAGGGTAGAGCGAGAGTAGACAAAGACCATGCCATATGTTGAGCAATTGGAGAGACCATATTCAGCAGTAGTGTTCAGTGGCCAGTCTAGCTGATAATGATGATAGTATAAGAGCTTAACTGTCCGTTAAGCAGACACAATGGTTTAACAATCGCAAGTGATCCTAAGCTGTCATGCTGAAGTAGAATTGGGCTGGACACATCTACCGCATGTCAGACGATCATTGGGAAAAACGCGTGACCCAATGGGTACTTTTACATGGCAAGCGACATCGCAGCAGGTCCAGACGGAGATGGCGGGATGGTCTAGACTCTTTTGACAAAGACTGGTCTGATAGCCCTTGACAAAGAGAAGTGGAAGGAGAGTAGAGAGGCCTATGACCTGCAGTGGGAAAATACAGGCTGAAAACACGGACTAGGAAAAAAAAAAGAAGGACTCCACGCCACGCATCTCAAAAGTGAAGCACCTTAAGTAAGTTCGACCGTTTGTATAAACATGCCTCACGCACATATTTACATCATCTATGTTCTATGTTATGGGGGTTTGGTTTACGCACTTAGTCCTTAAATATGGACCATACCATACCATGGTACGTGACATTTACATCATAGTCACGAACTAGAAAAAAAAGGATTCCGATCTATGTGTGCGTCTCGGTCCGGCGTACTTTAGGTGCTTCACTTTTGATATGCGTGACGTGGAGTCCTTCTTTTGTTTTCTGGTCCGTGGCTGTAAAAAGTGATCCCAAGATCATTGAGCAGTCGAATGGATAATATTTCTTGAAAAGATCATAGTTACTTTCAATCTGCCATTATTCACCAGAAAAAGCTTGTTTTCTTTGAAGTTTACAAACAGGAGCACCTTAAACAAGATCTATACATAAAGCATCCGTATCCTTTGTGATAAGTATCTCATTACTCTCAAGATTGCGAGCTCGCGACGCATCAGAGGCAGAACATTTCTTTCTACAACAAACCTCTTAAGGGTCCCGTCTAATAATAGAACTGCCACACTTGAGATACCACGCGGTATTCAAGAATAATAGTAATTTCATAGCAATAGTAATTTTATGAATTTCTGTTCATTAGTTTCGCTAAATTTCGAGAACGGCTGGACCGATTAGGTTAATTTTATTCTTGAAATATGTGTGGAAGGCCAAGGAAAGTTTAAATGGTGATAAAATCACGAAAAAAAAGGGTAGGTAGGTAACTAGGGTAGGGGTGGGTAAAGTAGGTCGGGTAGATAGGGACAAGACAACGTCGGGTCAGCTAGTGATTGATCAAAATAATGACGAGGTAAGTGTGTAATTTTCCCAATGATCAAGAAGAGGAAAGGTAAAGGAAGAGAGTGGAAGAAGAGGAGGTAGTTTTTTCTGTTCTTAGTGTAATGCTGAAATGATTTACCAAAACGGTGCCTAACAAATTCTTAAAAAAATGCTATCATTCTTACTGACGTTAGCATTTAATTTAGGTTTAAGACTGACCCCAAATAGCCCTTAATAGAGAGAGTTGGAAGGAGAGTGGAGAGGCCTTTGCCCTGTAGTGGGAAAATAATAGCAGGCTGAAATAATAATAAGGAATATTACTCACAAAGAACAATACATATACGTTCAATTACTAGTAAACTTAAACGAATACTTATATAATTTAACATACAGCGATCGAGCAATGTTAATCAATATTATTGTAAATGTAATTTTGTTTCTTCACTTCAAATGAGTTGGTATTAGATTATTGTATAATTGTACTCAATCCTCAATACATTAATAATTTATTTATTTATTACATTCCACAATGTGAGCTTAGGTGGTAACTTAGATATAGATCATTTTGCTAACTTAACGCGTATTGTTTTCAACCGACTTCAAAAAAGGAGGAGGTTATCAATTCGTCTGTATTTTTTTTTTATTTTTTATGTTTGTTACCCTAGAACTTTGATCTGGGTGAACCGATTTTGATGATTCTTTTTTTATTTGAAAGCTAGTGCTTCCCGTGTGGTCCCATTTTAATATATAATTTGGCCCAGTTCTGACAGTGGCATCCATGTGAAAACCGTATAAGTCTTAAATTTGCAGTAAGTATGTGCGCGATTTGTTACGCGATTTCTCCGGCAAACGTAAACCGATTTTGAAAATTCTTTTTTTATGGATAGGGTATACCTCAGGGGTGGGCTCATATAAATTTTATCGATATTGTTCCAGCACTTTTGAAAAATCAACAAATACACAAAAATTTTACAAAGACGACGTTTTAGTTTCTTCAATCTTTGGAGTAGTCAACTTTCAATCTCTGTTTAAACCGTGTTGCCGTTTCTTAATAGATTAGGCTGAGAAGGAGGTACTTAAAAGCGGAAAATAAAAGCTTTTTACAAAAAAGACAACCGCCTTCATAAACTGTTGATTTTGAGTTTATGAAGGCGGTTGTCTTTTTTGTAAAAATCTTTTTATTATTGTAGGTAATCAGTCCTACGTTTGTAATAGTCATTTTGCCGTAGTTAGTTCTGTAGTATGCCTTCGCAATGAATTTTTCATCATAACGCCTGTCCTTACTCTGACTGTTCGTTTTGTCCAAAAATGGGTTAATTAACTACATGACCAAACACGGTCTCAAAAAAAAATCCTTGCTGTTTCATTCCACGCAATGATATTTTTTGCCAAAAATGGTGCTAAATGATAGCCAGAAATGGTGCAATCAAGAAATAAATCCAATAAAACGTTTTAAGTACACGCTAAAACATCCAACCCCTTCGCAATTCACTTTTATCATCAAAAATTCTACCAAAATAACCCTAAAAGGTTACGCCAAAAAATATTAAGCGTGACAAAAATTACGTAGGAACGCGGTCTTTTATACCACTTCGCATGTAAGTAACCCTCGCGGATGTAATAAATATTCATTATCCTTTAAACCAAGTTAACCCTTAGTGGTATGACAGGGCACTTAGTATTTATGAGCCCTGACCTTCCAACCCCGTACTTGCAAACATACGTTATTTTTATCGTAAAAAAATGGTTGTTATGCAAAATAATGCTACGATTTGTAAGCTTATATTTAAAATGTTAAAATTACGTAGTATAATATCGTTGTGTTTTAGACAATGAAAAAATGTGTACAAAAGAAAAGTTGATAAATGCCTGTCAGTGAAGGACGATCCCTCATTTCCTATATAGATTCATGAAAAAAGCCTTGTTGAAAGTGAAATTGACAGGCTAGAAATTAAATGACTCCAGAATTTTCCATCTAATACATTTTGATGTGTAAAATATTTTAAATGTGATTCCGGGCGACTGGAAGGTTGTCGCTTTTTTGAGTTATAACAATAATTATTATTAGACGATATTTATAAAGGACTGCACGGTTGGCGTAGAGCTCGAGCGATTGACTGCTGCGCTGCGTGGCGCAGGTTCGATTCCTACACGGAACAAATATTTGTATGGCCTACAGATAGTTGTTCCGGGTTTGGCTGTTTGCGTATGTGAGTTTATATGTTTGTAAACGCACCCACATCACAGGAGAAATTAGTAGAACGAGGCAACGTTTCTAAAACAACGTTTCGAAAAAAAAAACTTAATTTTTTTTTCAATTTTTTTTTTTTTTTATATTCTGTCAAGAACATTTTTCTAATTAATGTTAACATTTTTTAATCGCGGCTAGAACTATTTTATGTCCGATACCTTAGTTTTTGTATGTTTGTTTTAGTGTTTTAATGTTTTACTAATATAGTTTTAAGTTGTATACTAATATTATGGATTGTACTAAATCTGAAATAAATGTATTATTTATTAAGTGGCCTACTTTTTTAAGACGACTAAAACGTCCCGGTGTATAACAAGGAGCAAACCCTAAGCAATACATACTTTTTTCATCACAGACCAAGCCTATCATAGTATGGATCCAACTGCAGTACATACCTACAGTACCTATAACAAAAATAACTGTCCAAGTGCAAGTCGGACTCGCGCACGAAGGGTTCCGTACAGACATCGAGAAAAAAAACGGCAAGAAATCACGTTTGTTGTATAGGAGCCCACCTTAAATATTTATTTTATTCTGTTTTTAGTATTTCTTGGTATAACGGATACAGAAACCTGTAAAAATTTCAACTGTCGAGCTATCTGTCTGTGTCTGTCTGGCTGTCTTTCACCAGGCTGCATCTCGTGAACTGTTCACGAGATACAGCCTGGTAACAGACAGACAAACAGACGGATAGGAAAGTCTTAGTACAGTTCGATTCAAACTTAATGGCTGTGAAGTGAGCGGTTGGCTGCGCAGTCAGCAGTGAAATTGTTACTGCGCAGCCACTCGCCTCGTGTTTAGAGCCGCCATTAAGTTTATAATAAAAATAATATATAGGGACATTTCACACACGGCCATCTGACCCCAAACTAGGGAGACCCTGTACTATGGGTATCAGACAGCTGATATACATACACAAATACATTTTAAATACATACATATATAGATAAACAACACCCAGACACAAGGCAAATACAAGTGCTCATCACACAAACATTTACCCTGATCGGGAATCGAACCCGCAACACGCTGCGCAGCAGTCGATCGCTCAGCCACTGCGCCAACCGTGTCGCCAATTTGAATCGTACTGTCACATAAACTATCTCTGAATTGTTACTAACCTGAAATCGATTGTTTCCTATCGTCGAGGGAACAGAGGCTCGGAGACAGTGAGACGCGTCGCCCTGCTCCAGAAACTGCACGACGAAGCAGGCGGTTCTGTTTGCGGTTCTCCTTGGTCCATGGCGCAAGACTAGTCACGCCCTCTTCGTACACCTCCGCCATGAATACATCGATCAGCTCCTTGCCTGGTAAACATATTGTAGTTTATTCTCTCGTTCTTCTTGTTATTTCGTGTGATCTTGAATTCTATAATTAGGATGAGAAGTGTCATTATTGGCAGAACATTCTTAGCTCAAGTTTGCCTCTGTTCTGACGGGTACAGTATAAATATTAGTACTAGCGTACAGTAGCGACACGCCCGACCTCCCTCCGAAACACTGTTCCTTACCTCTTCCTGAGTCGAACGTGCTCTCGAAACTGCTTTTAGTTCAAGCGGCGCGTAGACACGCACACACACGCACGTATTTGTACAGTCTATTATTTTGGTAGTAGTATAATTAAATCGTTATTAGTTTGTATAGAGTGTCAGTGTCGTAGGTGTGTCATGGGACTTTTAACATGTCTATCGCAGTAGACCAGCACGCGTAGCATGACCTCGCTATGTCTACGGAAGAATAGACATACTAACAGCAAGAATAGACAAGTCAGTACAGTTTGTCTATTCTTCCTGTCAGTATGTCTATCGTCTACGCGTGCTGCGCCCATTTATTAATTGCTTACCAATATAATCTGAATACTCGGAATGACGGGACTCGGCGACGTTAGATTTACCATAGAAAAGGGGGCAACTTACCCTTGGCAATATTAGCAGCATACTGCTTCATGGCGATTTTCTCGACTGTGCTCTCTAGTCCGAAGAAGCTCTTCACGTCCAGGAATGCGGTCAATTCGAAGCACGTCCACTCTGGATTTTCTGGGCACACCTGGTAACAAATATTTTGAAAATCAATAACCAATCCGTTAGAAATTGATCTTTAAATGGCTTTTATAAATGTTATTTGAACAATTTTGGAGAACATGATGGCTTACGGTTTACGGTCCAGCTGAAACATGGCTTTGAACATGAAGTATCTATCAGTCAAATAAAGTTCATTACATGTTTAGTTCCTTGTTTTGCCAGATTCATTCAGATTCGTGTCAGACAGAACTATCATCGAGAATATAAAGTCATGGAAACACATATCATGAATCTAAAGTAGGAGATTATACAGGGTGAAATTGAATTCATGAACAAATTAGGGAGTGACTCAACCTGAACCACTTTCATTATGGAGCCAACTAAAACAGCGCGAAAAAAAACAGCTGTTCTATACATTTTGGCCGAGTACCTGATGCACTTATGTATTTTTTTTTTCGCGCTGTTTGAGTTGGCTTCATAATGAAAGTTGTTCAGGTTCGTGGTCTGAGTCACTCCTTAAAAATTTGCTCATGAATTCATTTCAAGTGTTATCCTGCCCTATCTACATAATAAAGATCTCTTAGCTTTGTATTCAAGGTAGGCAGCTCTGAGAACATCACACTACGTCAAACTCAAACCCATTAATTTAAAAAAAGCGGCCAATTGCGAGTCGGATTCGCCCATGAAGGGTTCCGTAGCAGCAAGTAACATAATATAAAAGTTTTTTTTTTTTTTTCATATCTGAGTTGATTGATTAAAAGGTAAATTGCGGTTTACGATTTATGACGTATTTAAAAAAACTAGTTACTAGATCTCGTTCAAACCAATTTTCGGTGGAAGTTTACATGGTAATGTTAAACATCATATATTTTTTTAGTTTTTTCTCTTATTTTAGAAGTTACAGGGGGGGGACACATTTTACCACTTTGGAAGTGTCTTTCGCGCAAACTATTCAGTTTAGAAAAAAATGATATTAAAAAACTCAACATTATTTTTGTAGACCTATCCATAGATCATACCCCACAACCCATACGGGGTTTGAAAAAAAAAATTACGGGGAACCCCCAAAATATCTTGTTTGTTTTTTTTTTCTATTTTTATGAAAATCTTAATGCGGTTCACATAATACATCTACTTACCAAGTTTCAACAGTATAGTTCTTATAGTTTCGAAAAAACAGACACGGACAGACAGACAGACATGACGAATCAATAAGGGTTCCGTTTTTTGCCATTGGGCGGAACCCTAATAAACCATTTACAGACCTTTGAATTGTCAAAGAGTGTCAGAAAGTTGAAGCTCGTTCTAAACAGTAGGTTTCTATGGAGAAGAACGAGCGAAAAACTCCATGAACACTCTTTTAAAATCAATAATATAGTATTACAATTTAAGTAAACGTAAAATTGGTCTCCCGGGGTTGAGTCACTTAACGATTTGCATTGCTTACACCGTCTGAGATATCATTCGCAATAAGCAACATGTGTGGAAACGCTAATGGTTTCGAAATGGTCACGGTACTTGGCAGTACACGCATGCTGGCTTTTTGCAGATAAGGTAATTTTGTTAACTTTGCTTATACACATTAAATACCTATTATTTTTGCAAAATATGTTTATTTGTGAATATACCAACACTATGGACAATATGGTTTATAAAATGTGGCAAAACGTAACTTTGTAACTTGAGAAGATGATAAGGCTATTTTATGAGCAAAACTATCATAGAATACTAGCCCCTTTTTCATTGATCCACAGTAGAGCATAAGCCTATTACTATTACTTTTATTATTACTATTACTGTTACAAATCTCTCCGACTTGCCTGGTGCCCGATATTGCTTTTCTAAATCCATACTTCCATATCCATACTGTTCAAGCCGGGTCAATCTTCCATACAAACGGCGACAGGTGATTACTCCTCTATTTATGGTTGTATTTTAGAAAATCAGGATGATATTCATTCGTTTTGTTATTACCTACGCCTGTACGAAGCCAGAATTCCATAAAAAAAGTTGGTTTGAAAGTTAGGACCCTCTAAACATTCGAGTATTCAAGCAAATTTTAGCGCAACTTTAAGCTTAAATAAAGTATATAAATAATACGAATAATTCAAAACCGCTTTCGTAGAGGCCTAGTTAAGTTATTGAAAAATTCGAATAACATTATTTTTACAGTATTTATCTTAGCATTATTAAATAATCACACTAGGCCCATAGCGATGTTCACGTAAATTTCCGCGCGCCAATTTTCCTGTGATGTTATCGCGTTCTCACTCACTCGTTTGTTTTCGAGCTTTGCGTTGGTTGAAACAAAAAAAAATTCAATCACGCTCGCGTCGAAGTTCGCTCGATAGGGTTGGGCGCTCTTAATATTATAAATGCGAAAGTAACTCTGTCTGTTACGCTTTCACGATGAAACGGCTGAACCGATTTCAATTAAATTTGGCATGAAGATAGCTTGAACTCTGGGACAGAACATAGGCTACTTATTAATTCGCCACTTCGTCTGCATCCACGATAACCGACATTCACGCGGACTCAGTCGCGGGCGTAAGCCAGAAAGACATCCTCACCTAAATGGGATGAAGTGTGTAAATACATTTGCGGGCCAAAGCTGCTAAAGCCCGACCGTTTAACTGACGTTTCTGAGATAGATGCGCGGTGCGGGAGGGTTGGTGACGTGATTCGAGAGCTCACCGATACCACAGTATTACAATATTTCATACTGTGCCAATAGGACAATTGTCACCCCCAGGGTTGCCATTTTTAGCAGGATCCTGCTTTTTTTAGCATTTTTAAGAGTAAAATTTAAGCTACAGCAGGATGTTTAGCATTATTCACCGGAGCGAATGGGAACAAAATCCTTTGTTTTCCACTTGGTTATCGCGTCATAAGGGTGACGATAAGGAGGTTTAGCAGGTTTAGCAGGATTTGCCCAAAAAAATGGCAGGAACAGCGAAAAAAAAATGGTAACCCTGGTCAGTACCATGGAGCCATATTTTAAGTAAATTATTATGTGTTTGACTTAAATGAGCATGGCGGTTGAGAGAATTGTCATGCTCACTCAAATGTCTCGCTGGTGGTGGCGCGTGTGTTGGGTCATTCGGCTCCCTCTAAAATGGTTGAGCTGAATGGTGCTGATTCACGCGTCATGTTCGTGAACGGGCGCTGTCAGTAGAGATTGGTCAACTCTTAACTGCCATGGTTTTTATCTTGATTATTTTTTAAATTTTGTATTTCTAGATTACCTTCATTGTTTTCACATATAGAAGCAACAAGAATAATGTAAGCAGTATTTTGTAAAAACCTGAGTTTAAAAGAGTGTCCGTGGAGTTTCTTGCTCGTTCTTCTCCATAGAGACCTACCTACGTTTTGGAACGAGCAACTAGCTTCAACTTTCTGTCTAACTGACCGACTCCTTGACAATTCAAAAGTGCCTGTAAATGGTTTAATTGAAATAAATGCTTTGACTTTGACTTTGACTTTGACACCCCTCCCGTAACGCGCAGTTACCTCAGGAACGGTCTCGCTGAAGCGGCTAGGCTTTAGTAATCCAACTTCCAATAGGGTATTTTACCAAAAAAATCGAATTAGTCCGTCATAAAGATTTCCAAAAACGATAACGCCTCCCTGACGCTGGAGGCCTTCAGGGTGGAAGTAAAGAAGAAAAAAATAGGGCTGTTCAAGCGGTTTAAATATTATTACAAAAAATATTATAATGGCTCTTGTTAGAGCGAAGCCACACTACTCGATTGCGCTGCATTGCGTCGGCAACGTAGTTAATTTTGTACGGGCACAGAAAAAACACGTGCGCCGCACAAGACAACGCAACGGAGAAGTGTGGCAGTGGCATGCAGTGCGTCCAAATCTTGCGCTGCGACGTCGCAACGCAACGCAACGGAGCAGTGTGGCTTCACTCTTAGTTAGAAAGTCTCGTTTCAAATGTAAGTTTGAACTCAGAAACAGGATAAGATTGGCCAAAGATTGGTCTTCTTGGCATTGGCCAAGAAGACTCAAAGCCTTGTACTGTCACAGTCACTTTGACATAAAGTGATTATTTACGTGGCACGCGTACTAAACTCGGGTGGTGCAGCTCCGTGTGTCTTAGCTAATGACTTTTATTAATCTTAATCACCGTCTACCGACAGTTTTACATTTATCAATAACTCGACCCAGCTTCGCATGGGCCTATAGCCTTCCTCGATAAATGGACTATCCAACACAAAAAGAATTATTCAATTCGGACCAGTAGATCCTGAGATTAGCGCGTTCAACCAAACAAACTCTTCAGCTTTATAACATTAGTATAGATACAATTTTACTAAAGAATGAAATATTTAGCCTAAATACACGCAATCATTAAAATAAAGTAATGATTGCCAACGTCACAGATGATGAAAGATGTATTCAAGTAAAAAACTTGGGGGACGCAAAAAAAAAATGTTATTCTCAAAGTGGGCGGTTGGCGAAATAAGTTTGAGAACCACTGATGAAATGAATAGTAGCGCTGTTCGACAACAAACCAAACAATTCAAACAGAGTCTTATTTCTGTTACAAAGTATTAGTTCCAAAAAAAATCCATTACAGAGATAAGTTGTATCTCTATATTTTCACATGTTCTGTCTTGTGCCTGTTCTAGGCACTTTATGACCTTTCATTTAATCTGGCCTTGAAGACTGGTTTAACCGTGGAAATCTAATCACACATATTCTCCGTCGTACACGCGCATACTTTTTTGGCAACATTCAGACGATCCAGTTTTTAAGAGTACTTTTTTGTCTATTTTTACGGTCGAAGGATGGGTGACAAAAAAGCTGTTTTAGGAATGTTGTTTCTGAATTGTAAATGAGATTAATGTCGAAATTTTGCTAACTGATGGAATCAGTATTACCTAATCACTACTCTTGCACGATAGTACTAATACTTCTACCGTGCTCTTGCTCTCAAAACATACGCAATTTTAGACCATATTTCAAATCTTTGATTTATTCAGATGGTGCCTCGGAAAGTACGTAAAACCTGGAACCCTGGTGGTCCGTCCCAGCTGTCATTCGTAGATTTTTGTCAGTCGTTATGTGTAGTCAGAAACCAGAAAGTCTGACAACCAGTCTTACCAAGGGCTATCGTGTTACCCAGTAACCGTTTGTGGAGGCAAGATAGGCATAGGCAGTCGCTCCATGTGAAACACTGGTTTTCAGCTGCATCCGGTTAATTGGGAAAAGGCAAGGTAGATAATGTTTTATTAAATTGACAAAACTAAAGGGTCATTTACGAGTTTGATATCCAATGATGGTGCTGATCTATTAGAAAAATAGCTAAACTACATCTAGTGGTAAAACAATCGCTGGCTCGTAATCTTATATTATAAAAGCGATAGGACACACTGACTAAAGACGAAATCTCGAAAACTACCTGTGACATTTGAGCTTGAGAGGTAGCTCAGATCACATTTGACATTCTACGCGGATGACGTCATTGGCCAAAATATACGCCGGCGACCTTGAGCGACCAGAGAATCGTATGCGCTGCGTCCAAAACTCTCAAAATTTAATCGAAAAAATTAAATAAAAGATAGTATTCTTTAACTTAAAAAAAGGCGTATGTTAAAAGATAGATTTTAAAATTGTCTGAAAGATAGTGTAAGTTTCGTTTAATTATACCTGGTAGATTTTGTGTGATTGTCAATGTTTTTTCCGCGTCAGACGCAACTTCACGAGTTAATTAAACTATTTAATTTGAATAGGTATAATCAAAAATATTCACATACTAAATGATTAAGAGAATGTTCTAGTTTAACATTTTTTTTTAAATCATTTACACTACATACACATTTTGACGTGATTGTCAGTTTAAAATCTGTAAAAGTCAATAATAGCCCCTTAATAATATTTTACGATCGTTCCTCCAAGACTACTATCTATCCTATCCAAGACTACCTATCGAACTACACTCGATTGGGTGCAGGAAAGTTGACGAATATCATCATGTACTTAATTGTTTGAATACAAAAAAAAATAATACATATAGGCGCGTGACATTACTGAACAATGAAAAACAGTTAATTTTGAGAGTTATGATTTATTTTGTTATTTTTTTAATCATTGGGAAACTATTGTTATTTTATGACGAGTACTCGTTTTGGATTCGACTAAATTGTAATTTAAATTTAGAGTGGGTAACACCGAATGGGGTTGTGAATGTCATGGCATCGTCGGAGCTGATCACTTTTGATGCAGTCATCGCGCGGTGCACACGCACAAATCCATTGGCTCTAATTTAAAGTTGAACAGTTATTGTAACTTGATTTAATCAGTGTTAATCATGGTAATCCTTACTCTTTATTGTAAAGTTTTGTCACAAAGCTTTTAAGTAAACTACTTGAGTTATTTTGCAAATATTATTTTCTGAACACCTGCAACGTACACGTCCACGATGAAACCACAAGAGATAACGGATCGGCAGCGACACGTGGTGTCCCAACCGCTCGAAACCCCGATATACGTATTATAAACGGCTGAAACCAATTACCTACCTTCACTGAAATGTAGATCACTACTGCTGGAAGACCATATGTTTCTATCTATGTTCGGTATCTCATATTCATCAATAACGGTTATCTATGTGACGGAAACAATAGATAGGGGTGGCCCTCCCGTGCGTTTCGTTACAACCAACATCATCATAAACAACGTGATTTTTATAAAAAACTTCTGTATGTTTAAAGTATTAAATTACTGGATTTAGTTATAGTTTACATTAAATATAAAACTCTGCGAGTAACTCGAACATACACGATTTGACTACATTTTGCTAAACAAAGCGGTAAGGCTAGAGAGTAGGAATTAAACGTACCTAATTGACAATTAAAAACTCTAAAAAAATTTTTTTTGTAATTATTTCGTTTAGTAAATAACTTGCTATTGATTTATTTAAATGGAATCTATATGTAAATTTATTACAAGTTAATTTGCTCATAAATGATCGATACGGTTTTTATTGTTTGTTATTGGTTCTATGTTATAGGACCTCAAAAGCAATTTCCTTGTGGCATAACTCTGGTACTACACTCGGCGTCACAAAAATCGCACCTTTTCGAAAATAAGTTTAAAACATGTCCCGCCAGTAACGAATAGGTACATTAAACCCAATTAATATTGGTATCAATTAAAAGTATGTTTAACGACCTTTAAATTAACAACAGTTATAATTCCTAAACACAACAGATCTCATTAGCACGTAACGTTAAAAAAAATATTGTCAAAATACGCATTACAACGGCCACTAATTGCACCTCCCTACAAGGGTATAAAACGGGCGACCCGGGTTAAATGTGGGTCATTCGCTATTCAACCTTTGAAGTGAACACACGTGAACAGCTACAGCAAGAAAAATACCCCAGAAGATGGATACCACTGCAGATGAAGCCGCTCAAGTCATTGCACTACTGCAATCAGGGATGCGGCAATGTGATGTTGCTCGGCAACTGAACTTGAGTCGTTTTGCCGTTCGACGAGTGTTCCAACGTTTCCAAGAGACTGGTGGCTATATCCGAAGACGTGGATCTGGAAGACAACGGTGCACATCCGAAAGAGACGATCGCTTCATTGTTTCGACGTCTTTACGTAATCGGTTCTCCAATGCTGTTGAGCTGCAACAACAACTGCGATCAGCTCGCAGAACTTCTGTAAGCGTCTCCACGATTAGAAGAAGAATGCGGGAGAAGAAAATTGCAGCTCATAGGGCTGCTACAGGGCCCAAATTGACTGCACAGCATAGGAGAGACCGGTTGCAATTTGCCCGTGACCATGTGGATTGGACAATAGACCAATGGAGGGCTGTGCTCTTCTCGGATGAGACGAGGGTGTGTCTTTTCTGCAACGACAGGCGTCGAAGAGTGTATAGGAGGCAAGGGGAACGATTCGCACAAGCCTGTATTCAAGAGACAGTGGAATACGGGGGTGGCTCGTGCATGTTCTGGGGCGGCATGTCAATCGACGGTAAAACGAACCTTGTGTGTGTTTCTCGGACTGGAAGTGCTCGCGGGCAAGGGTCGCTGACTGCTGCTCGGTACATAACAGAGATCTTAGAGGAGCAGGTTGTCCCTTATGCGGGTTTTGTTGGCAGTGGGTTCACGTTAATGCACGATAACGCCCGTTGTCACACCGCTTTAATTGTAAGAGACTACCTGCAAGAAGTTGGCATCCCTGTTATGCGCTGGCCGGCGCGAAGTCCAGACCTGAACCTATTGAGCACCTTTGGGATGAACTGAAACGGCGAGTACGGGCACGAAATCCTGCCCCTACCACTCTCCAAGACCTTCAAGATGCCGTCGTTGCAGAATGGGACAACATTCCACAAGAGACTGTTGTCACATTAATAAGGTCCATGAGAGAACGCATGGAAGCAGTCATCAGGGCTAGGGGGGGTAACACTAGGTTTTAAGTTAGTTTTAAGGACTTTGTTGTAATTTTTGCTGATAAAATAAAATTTAACTTTTTAATCATTTGCATTAGCTTGCTTTTTTTTATTCCCTGGTAAACAAAAAACCAAATCCATTGATTTATTCTGAAATTTAAATAAATTGCCTTTCCAATTATACCTTATAGTCATATGTATACCATTGATTAATAGGGTTAAAATGACTTTGAAGGGAATTCTTAAAGAGGTGCGATTTTTGTGACGCCGAGTGTATTTCAATATCAGTAGTTTAACTTGAGTAGGACAGGTTTCATGAGATTATAAATAGTTTATTTTAAAAGCAAACCATTTATTCCCTCTCATCGATAGATATCGTGTGCCGGTAAGATTTCTTACTCTCTAACAAATAATTGGGACACTAGAACCACAGACAGATAGGTTTTTCTATTACCATTATGTCAAAATTGGAGATAGAATAGGTAATTGGGTTTGGCCGTTAATCAACTACCACAAGCTTATGTCATTCAGATACAAATTAACACTTATCGAAGTAAAAAAACCCTTGTTTTCAACCGAATTATTAACTGCGGCGACAAAGGCACTAAAATAACAAATCCATATACAATGATATACATACAGAAGTAAATAACAACGCAAATCACTTTCACCCATCACGGTCACTAATCAAAAGAAACTATTTACAATAAGGTGACCTTCGTAAATGGCTGATAAATTATTTCCTGTCAGTATCGTGAATACACAGTGAACAAACAGACATAGAAACAACCACATTAACATCACGAAGACCATTGTTACTACACCAATTGATCGATCATCGATCGACGTTGATCGATTGGTGTGGTAGCTTTGGCTAATCGACGGATACCGGTCGACTAACTAATCGATCGATTGCCAGTCGATGGCATCGGTCGACAATGATCGATTAACTCCGGCTATAATCCATTACTAATAATAATCAAGCAGCTCGATCGACGTCGACTAACCCATTCTACCATCGATCGATCGTCGATCAACTATCGATCGATTGGTCTGGTAGCAACTATCGATCAACGTCGACTAATCCATTCTACCATCGATCGATGCCGTCGATCGACGATCGATCAATTGGTCTGGTAACACCCTTAGAAATCCATACTTCCATACTAATATTATAAATGCGAAAGTAACTCTCGTCTGTTACACTTTCACGATGAAACGGCCGAACTGATTTTGATGAAAGGAGTTGTTTCAAAATGTATGGAGCCTGGGCCCAGTCCTTGTACACCATACTTAATAATAGGGAAACACATTTTAAATAGTTCTCAACTGTCCAATTAATTTAAAATAGCTTTGTGAGCAGGTAAAACACAAGAAATTGCACTTGAAATTGCAACACACAACAAAAGCAGTCATGGCGGTAAGCTGTCATTTTGATTGATTAATGACGTTTGACATTTATAATTCTGATTTTCTGCGTCGATTTGTGGATAGGTAAGTAAACAGATGGGAAAGAAACGGTATTAAATCCAAAAAAACGAAAGGGAGGTTGTTATAAAGTACTCTAGAAACTAGAAACAAAACGAAACGAAAGTGACTGAAGTGAGACTGTTGTGACACTGACAGCTGACAGTTCTCTTTCTATGATCAATGGTCGATCTATGGTTTATAGAGTAGCTAAATCTGAGTGACGCCATGTTGAAAATCCATAAAAATGATTGTTAAATTATCAATTTACTACCATAACAGTATACATTTAAATGAATTATCTGTATTTTCCCCGGATTCTACGGATTTTTCTCTTTTTTTTGAAGTGGTGTACATAGACTGGGCCCAGTATGAAACATGTCCTTTGGTGTGAAGATAGCTTTAACCTTGGGGAAGAACATAGGCTACTATTTAATCCGCGATTTTGTCTGCATCGGCGATAACCGATATTCACGCGGACGAAGTCGCGGGCAAAAGCTAGTAATCTATAAATATCTCATCATCATCAACTGCCTATCTTTCCCAACATGTTGGGGTCGGCTTCCAGTCTAACCGGATGCAGCTGAATACCTGTGTTTTACATGGACGACTGCCTATCTGACCTCCACAACCTTTTCATTTTTTTTATAATTATTTGTTTTCCGTTTTTAAGTTCTAGGTAATAAGTGTTGTAAGATGGGAAAAGACCTCGCGGACGGTTACCTAAACGCTGGTCGGACCAAGTAACCGCCCTCACTGGACTCACTGTTACGACCGCCCTGATAGAAGCAGAGAACCACGAAGTGGAAAAGCGTCATATTTTAAAGCCACGAAGGTCTTTCAGGGACACGACCTTCAGTGCAAAATTAACTACGTTGCCGCTCCGCATCACCTCCCCCCGCTTCGTCTCGGCGACGACGCAACGCAGCGCAGCGAAGCAGTGTGGCTTCACTGTGATCTTGACGCTGTCGTCGGCCCATCAGGGCCTCAAGTCTGCTATTACAATCGTGTCAGAATGATCTATCATTGATTTCATAATTGTTGATTTTGACAAGTTTGCTAAACTACTAATATAATGGCGTCATTATGACTTTCCAATGGTCAACCACTGATACGCCAAAATGTCAAATTAATGACTGACTTGGGCGGTAATCTGCTACAATTTTGACAGTTCCTTTAATCAGTGACCTACCATTAGAACGTCATAGTGCACTCATTGCTTTTAATTCGACCGACCAATGATTGACCATTATGAATTTAACAGATTACGAACTTTTACAATGACGAAATGACGAATGAAACGAAATTATAAAAATAGCAGACTTGGCCCCCCGCTGGGAGGCCTACAAACGCTGCGTCTTACCAATTTAAAAAGTATAAAGTGTTAAATAGTATACGGGATGTAACGGAACCCTTCTTGTGCTAGTTCGACTCATACTTGGCCGGGTTTTTTATCACCTTTTTCCATTAATATAAGTAGGCACTTGTTTACACATCCGACATGATATGATATGACATAACACATTTCACACCTTTCCGTTCTCATAATATAATACTACATCAAAAACAAAAGTAGTGGCTTGTGGCTAAGTGAAGCCGCATCGATCGATCGGTCCGTGGATACCGACCATCCATTTCTTGGTATGAAACCTTCGTGCCTCGAAAAGCACATAAAGCCGTTGGTTCTGGCTGTCATTCGCAGATCTTTGACAGTCGCTATGGGTAGTCAGAAGCCAGAAGCACTGACAGCCAGTCGCTCCATGTAAAACACTGGTATTCACCTGCATCCAGCTGACCCCAACATACATAGTTGACAAAAGGCTAGGCAGTTTGTTCGTTTGTATGAAAAAGCTTTTAACAAAAAAGACAACCGCCTTCAAAAACTAAAAAGTGAAAAATAACTTTAGCACAGAACACACATTGACTTTAGTTTCGAAATTCAGTGGCTTTGTTCTGTTTGTTGTTTTGTATTGCCACCGACTTCCGAAACTAAAGTCAATGTGTGTTCTGTGCTAAAGTTATTTGTCAGAACTGGACCAAAATAAAATGGGACCTCACGGGAAGCACTAGCTTTCAAATAAAAAAAGAATCATCAAAACGGTTTACCTGATTTCTTTGGACTGGCCAAAGAAATCAGGTAACAAACATAAAAATTAAAAAAAATAAAAATAAAAATACAGACCAATTGATAACCTCCTCCTTTTTTGAAGTCGGTTGAAAATAGTTTGAACCCTGGGAAAGCACATAAGGTACTTTTTAATCCGGGACTTCGTCTGCATCATTTAGATTTAAACTAGCTGACCCGACAGACGTTGTCCTGTCCCGATCTACCTACTTACCTGCCTATTTACTTACACCTACCCTGCACCTACCCTACACCTACCCTGCACCTACCCTACACCTACCCTACACCTACCCTACACCTACCCTACACCTACCCTACACCTACCCTACACCTACCCTACACCTACCCTACACCTACCCTACACCTACCCTACACCTACCCTACACCTACCCTACACCTACCCTACACCTACCCTACACCTACCCTACACCTACCCTACACCTACCCTACACCTACCCTACACCTACCCTACACCTACAATACACCTACCCTACACCTACCCTACACCTACCCTACACCTACCCTACACCTACCCTACACCTACCCTACACCTACCCTACACCTACCCTACACCTACCCTACACCTACCCTACACTACACCTACCCTACACCTACCCTACACCTACCCTACACCTACCCTACACCTACCCTACACCTACCCTACACCTACCCTACACCTACCCTACACCTACCCTACACATTGCATTTATTTATGGAGAAATAAAGATTATTATTATTATTATCCGCGATAACCGACTCACGCGGACCATATCGCGGACAAAAGCTCGTTATAAATAAAGAATATATTTATTATGATTTAATTACAAATATATAGTTTTCAGACTTTTCCCTGTATTTATAGTTTAAGACGATTGTTCGGATTCATTATGTGCAATGAAAGTTAGTTTGATTTTATTGTAGTTCTATTTGTATAAAATAGATGGCGTTGTACATTGAGAGCTAATTCCTGAATCGCGGTGTTAAGATCTTCCGACGATTCCCTGTAAGGTTAATGAACCGATGTATTTTTTGAGTTTGAGTAGGGATCACACCAAGATCATATATCAATATATATACTGTCAAGGTATCCGGTGTTTCATTTATCCGAGTCCGCGAAGTATTGTTCAACGATATCACTTGCCAAATTTCATAGTTCTAGGTCAACGGAAAGTACCCTATAAATTTTGATTCCTTTGAGAGTATCGAAATGTACGTTTTTTGCGACATAAACGGCCGTATCTTTTTTTCACGTTAACTTAAAAGTTAATTTTTTCTCAGCTTCACTTTAAGGGACCGTGGACCTAAGTATATGGTTTTAATTTCAACTCGATACCTCTACGCGTTCCCGAGATAAAGGGTCTTGACAGACAGACGGACAACAAAGTGATCCTATAAGGGTTCCGTTTTTTCCTTTTGAGGTACGGAATATAAAAACATCCTTGATAAGACAATTTCCAACTCCAACAGTTAAGCGTTTGTATTGTAAATAATATACTGACTGCTGTTTAATGTCCTTGACTACGCAGTTATATAGGACGTGAAATACAGTAGGTAAACAAGTAACAGGAAAATACACTCTTATTTAAAATGACGTAAAGTGCATTTTCATGTTTTATCACAACGAGCATGCAATCCACACTTTATTTAAATGTAGGATGGTCAGACAAATTAGACTCTATGTTTAGGAAGAAACAGTGGGATTTTGTTTGTAGGGATTAGGTTGCAGTATGAATTATGTGCGTCGGTAATGTGTATCCTTTGCAATGAGGGATGTGACTAAATTCTTGCTGAGTTTTATAAGCAAAAGGAGGTTTATATAAAATCCTACTGGGTAAAAAGTTGGTTGTCTGTAAAGTCGGTTTACAGACGACAGTTTTACGTAATAACATCGTAAGAAACATAATGGCTAACATATAACATAAACAATAATGGCTTCCGTCGAGGTGGGCGGAGCTTATAGCTTGGGTTGATCGCGCCTCTCTATCGCTTGTTCTGTGCTCTTTCAGGCTCAAGCGGAACGTGACACTTTCTCGTGCGTGCACTCGTGCAGCCAGTGTTCATCGATTTATAAGACGTTATCACGTCAAAAAACGTAGTGTATTTTTTATACCACATTAAAATTTATCGGTTTTTAATAGGTACTGCAAAGACTCGTCACGCCACCCATTACCCGAGTATTATTATATAGATAGATTACCCTACCCTACGTTTTGGAACGAGCAACTAGCTTCAACTTTCTGACCAACTAACTGACTATTTGACAAATCAAAAGTGTCAGTAAATGGTTTAATTGAAATAAATGCTTTGACTTTGATTCGCCTTAATGTTAACCATTATTAAAGTCGACACGGTTGGCGTAGTCGTTGAGCTATTTATGGGCTACTGCGCTGCGTGTCGCGGGTTCGATTCCCGCACGGAACCAATATTTGTCTGGACTACAGATAGTTGTCCTGCAACTGGCTGTTTATGTATGTGAGTTTATATAGGATGACTGGTAATTAGTGTACGATACTTAAACACGTGATTGTGTTCATGATAACAAACAACTTTTCCGATGAAAAAAGTTTTTTGTACTGGTTCACTTTTATCACAATAACACAACAGCCGTATGAAATTCAGGCGCGCCTGTGACCTAAAGTGAACCAGTACAAAAACATTTTTTCTTCGGGAAAGTTGTTTGTTAATGAACACAATCACGTGTTTAAGTATCGTACACTAATTACCAGTCACCCTATATACGTTAATACGTTTGTAAACGTACCCACGACACAGGTGAAATTCCTAGTTTTAGCAAAAACTAGCACTTTGCCCGCGATTTTATTCGCGTAAATTTTCTCAAGGAACCCTAATTTTTTCGATTGGTAAATATAGGCTATATTTACCAAAAAACCACCACAAAATGTTAACTCAGGGATAATGTAGCATTCTAAAGATGAAAAAATTTTTGAAATTGTGTCAGTAGTTTTTGAGTTTATTCGTTACAAACGTAGAAAAACAGAAGAGGGAAAATTTGTTTGTAAGTTTGTTTGTAAATTTGTATGTAGGGGGTAATCTCTGAAACTCCTCATCCGATCTCAAAAATTCTTTCACCAATAGTTTCGTTATCCCTGAATGCTATATATAGGCTACATTGCATTATCTAAAAATTAGGTATCCATGAGAAAATTCACGCGGACGAAGTCGCGGGCAAAGTGCTAGTTTGATATAAAAATATATATGTTACAGTCAAAACTCTTAACCAGTCAAAACTACTTTTGACTGACTTCAGTCAAAACCCTTATTAAGATAAATTAATGCGTTTGTGTTACAAAAACCAAAATACGGAACGCCTTTTTTATAAGAATCACTACAAAACAAAAGTTTTAAAAGGGTCACAAAAAAAAAACCTACCAACCTAATGGGTTTCTAAGTAGGTATTAAGGATAAATTGAAACCGTTCAAAAGTAGTTTTGACTGATTTTTGTAGTCAAAAGAAGTTTTGACTGGTTAAGAGTTTTGACTGTAACATATATAACCAAATATATTTTCAAGTTACAACAATTAAAAACAAATAAATAAAACATAACTGACTTACGACAAACAAATGGCTAACGTGAATTTGGAACAAACCTTTCACCTAAGTAATAAATAATTACTTTGGACATTTGTACATTATAAATATTTAAAAGTAAATTAAAGCGTTAACAAAAAACTAATCAGCTGTGGTTCAAATAAACAAGAGACCCGTGATAATAATAATAATAAAATCTGTTTATTTCAGAACAATTTTCTTACATTGAAATCCACTTAAACTTAACAATAATCTTACATTATTAAAGATTTTACAGTTAAGCAGTTGCTACCTTGCTTAGGAAATGCTTTTTTAGTACATATTTTATTTGTTTACAGTTTTTTTTTTTCAATTTGACATACTATGGATTTTGGCAACTTATTAAGAGGAAACACAAGGGCCGTTTTTCCATACAAACTTAGTCCCCTGTTTCCTCCCTGTATAATGCCAGTAGACTGTGTTCAAACATTCAGAAAACAAATTTGACTTGATTATATAAAAAATAGAAAACATAGGAACAGGGCAAAAGCCTTTCTTTATTTTTTTATGAAAAAAGCAGTTAAATCGGTTAAGTTTTGGAGAAGAAATCAGGGGACTACGAATCATTGATTTTGTGTACTTTTAATAGGTATTTTCGGTCAAAGCTGCAGTTGTCTCTATCGCGCTCTGCGGTTCGTGTTCGGGCATCGCGCGACAGCAATAGATTTTACAAATACCTAATTTTCAATTCTCTAGCCCGTGGTATTTCCTCTTAAGTATTAGGGGCAGACTGCATTTCCACACCCTCTCACCATACACATTATTATATTTGTTTATTCCAAAGGTTGGAAGATATGACAGATTACGTAAATTGTTAGATCTTGTTGTGCAGCATTGTGTTGTTAATAAAATATTCCAAATAAAATCGTCCATTTTCAACCGACTTCAAAAAAGGAGGAGGTTATCAATTCGTCTGTATTTTTTTTTTTTTTATTTTTTTTTTTTTTTTTTTTTATGTTTGTTACTTGATTTCTCGGGACTGGGTGAACCGATTTTGATGATTCTTTTTTTATTTGGAAGCTAGTGCTTCCCGTGTGGTCCCATTTTAATTTGGTCCAGTTCTGACCATGGCGTCCATGAGAAAACCGTATAAGTCTTAAATTTGCATTAAGTATATGCGCGATTTGTTACGCGATTTCTCAGGCAAACGTAAACCGATTTTGAAAATTCTCTTTTTTTATAGATAGGGTATGCTTCAGGGGTGGTCCGATATAAATTTTATCGAAATTGGTTCAGCACTTTTTGAAAAATCAACAAATACCCAAAAATTTTACATAGACGACGTTTTAGTTTCATCAATCTTTGTAGTAGTTAACTTTCCATCTCTTCTTAATAGATTTGAATGAGAAGGACCTCCTTCTCATTCAAATCTACCTACCTACCTACTAAAAAGCGGAAAATAAAAAGCTTTTTACAAAAAAGACAACCGCCTTCAAAAAGTGAAAAATAACTTTAGCACAGAACACACATTGACTTTAGTTTCGGAAGTCGGTGGCAATACAAAACAACAAACAGAACAAAGCCACTGAATTTCGAAACTAAAGTCAATGTGTGTTCTGTGCTAAAGTTATTTTTCACTTTTTGAAGGCGGTTGTCTTTTTTGTAAAAAGCTTTTTATCCATACTTATATTATAAATGCGATCGTAATAACTCTGCACGCGTAGCATGATGATGCTATGTCTACGGAAGAATAGACAAACTGTACTGACTTGTCTATTCTTGCTGTCAGTATGTCTATTCTTCCGTAGACATAGCGTCATCATGCTACGCGTGCTGTTCCGCTTTCACGATGAAACGGCTGAACCGATTATAATGAAATTTGGTGTGAAAATCACCGACAACCAACACCAACACCTACTGCGATTGCCAACATGCATCGGCCAAGCATGGCGATTACGACTGAACCCCCCTTGGGGGAGACCTATGCCCAGCAATGGGCGTCTAAGGGTTGACATGATGATGATGATGGTGTGAAAATAGCTTTAACTCTGGGGAAGGACATAGGCTACTTTTTAATCCCCAAAATCGTCTGTATTTGCGATTTTTAGGGTTCCGTACTTCAAAAGGAAAAAACGGAACCCTTATAGGATCACTTTGTTGTCCGTCTGTCTGTCTGTCAAGAATGTTTATCTCGGGAACGCGTGGAGGTATCGAGTTGAAATTAAAACTACATACTCAAGTCTACGGTCCCTTGATGCTGTAAAAAAATCAACCCTCTATGTCAACGTGAAAAAAAGATACGGCCGTTTACGTCGCAAAAAACGCATTTATAATATTAAGTAGATTAAAGTATGGATAGTAGGTATGGATTAGTATAGAAGTATGGATATGTACCTACAAATATGTACGGAACCCTCGGTGGGCGAGTCCGACTCGCACTTGTCCGGTTTTTAATTCACGACTTCGTTCTGTATCCGCGATAACCGATATTCGCGAGAACGAAGTCACGGGTTAAAGCTAGTAATTAATATGTCTGAAATCGCCAATTTCCGCCTTGAGCAAACATGTGGTGATCAATGCTCGTGTCTTCTCAGTATGAGAAGACGCTTTAGCCCTGCAGTGGTACCAATAATCTGGGTATCTTCAAGGCACGAGTGAACCGGTTCATCCTAGGCAAGCGTGTTCCAACTTAGGCCGCATTATCACTTAAGGGGCTATTAAACGACTTTTACAGATTTTAAACTGACAATCACGTCAAAATGTGCAGTGTAAATGATTTGAAAAAAATATATGTTAAACTAGAACATTCTCTTAATCATATAGAAAGTGAATATTTTTAATTATATTCATATTATATAGTTTAATTAATACGTGAAGTTGTGTCTGACTCGGACAAAACATTGACAATCACACAAAATCTACCAGGTATAATTAAACGAAATAATTACGAATATAATTAAAAATATTCACTTACTAAGTGATTAAGAGAATGTTCTAATTAAACATATATTTTTTTCAAATCATTTACACTGCACATTTTGACGTGATTGTCAGTTTAAAATCTGTAAAAGTCGTTTAATAGCCCCTTAAGATCAGGTGAATTGCGGTCAAACGCAAGACTATTTATTAATAAAAAAAATTAAGGCTTTATTGTAATAAAAATAATACATATTTGTAAAAACTAACAAAACCAAATCATTTTCCTTTGTATTGCAAAGCAGTAGATATTTTTTTTATACTCATTTGATGAAAAAATTAAGGAGTAAAATGGTTTCATCTCAATGATTTGGAGGTGATTTGACTTTTTTTTTTCTTATTATGTGATACCGATAGAAAAATTGTGGCTGAACCAAATTACATCATATCATGTAGATTACTAACAATTTTTTTCAGATGTAATTTCTCTGTAAATGCCGACGAAAAGTTGCTTCATCTGCATGCTTCTTTCAAGTTTTTTTCGAGAGAGCAGCCTTAAAAGCTCAAATGAAAAACGTCGTTATAACTGAGTGATAACCCACAACCTACCATAAATATAAGTAGAGAAAAAAAGCTATGAAGCTACGGGAGGTATACAGAAACAATAGTAGACAGTCAAGTGAACGGAATGACAAGGGAGCAAAACAATATTTTTACGGCGAGAGCGCTATTTTGAATCCAGAGCGAAGCGAGGGATTCAAAGTACATTGCCTCAGGGAAAAATATTTTTGCTCTTGAGTCTTACCACTCTACTTTTCATCTTCTTCTATGAGAAAATATTTCTCCCGGGATTTCATACGTACCTATTAAGTTTTGTATGACCTTATTAGCTTCTATTTTTATTGTTTCAGGAGTTAATGCACTATCACTTTCAGAACTCGACGTAGAACTATTTTTTTTGCAAAATAGAATAAAGTCCGTACCGATTACAAGAACAGGGAAGTAAATCGCGCGCTTTTGTTTTTTTTTAGTTACCGCGCCTCCCCGCACCGCAACACTTTCAGCCAGTAATTTGTACAATTTGCGTTCGATTTCAATGAACGATTCATGTTCCAAATTCAAATCTCATTACTGCCCGCTAAAAGTCTAGTGGAGAAAAGAGCTACTTTGCTCCCGCTTATAGAGGAACAAAACGAAACTTTTCGAAATCGCGTTTGATATAACGATATAACTAAGAAGGGTGCAGTTAGGTTATTTCCAAATCTTGATGACAAATCTCTGCAACGATATCTTTCTTTTTTAATTTAACAAATCGGTTGCAACAAACTCGAAATAGACTTCATATTCGTTTTAATATAGAGATATTACAGCAGGACAGTAATAATCTACATTTTAAGGTCTCAACCGCCATTTTTATAATAAAATTGAACATTAAGTTTTTATACAGCTAATATTTTATAAGGCTTCGCAGCCAAAATATAATTAAAGTGACATTGTTAAAAACCGGATTGTGTTTGGGACAGAGGACAGGTTTTGGCACCTGCCGAGCTGACACTTATAGTCAATGTCAACGAAAGTTGAGAGGTGATCGGAAATCCAGTATTTTTTCGTGAAAAAAAATCATAAAGGCGAGGTGGCAGTCGAAATATGAGGATTTGCTGGCACGAGTAAATTGGGAAGTATTTCAGGACAACCAAATGACATCAAATTACACGAGGGAACATTTTGTTGTGACATGCGTCAAACAAATAAACTATTATATTTTGCATATCATGAGTAGCAGTGAGTTCCTTCAACTATACATTACTGACCGGTAATAGTCAAAACTGGCGCTAACTATCGTCAAATAAAAAAAAATGGGTAGTTTCACAAAATCGTAGGTACGTCAAAAAGTTACTATTACCATAACCGAGTCAACGTAAGTTTGTGTTGTCAAAAAGCTACTTCAAACATCAATATATTATGGAATCTCTTTTTGAATAACTTTAACTGACGGATTTTTCTGTCATAAAACAACCCGTTCCATTTAACGTACGTTAACATCCCATGTCATAGTAACTTTTTAACTGTCCGTATGTAACGTTAACCGACTGTTTGAAACAACCCGCCCTTATTCTATAAAATCTCTCCATCACTGAATTCAAAATGCGAAGCTTGAGATGAGCTGTCAATCACAGCATTAGGTGACTAACTTCACATCAATCACCGATGCAAATTTGTACAGAATTGAACGGCAAGTGACTGATATTTCAAGGTCCAATATTCAACTCATACAAATAATTTTGTAGAAAGCAAAGTCAAATCATTTATTACAATAAAACCATTTACAGGCACTTTTGAATTGTCAAGAATTCATTTCATTCAAGGATTTGTTTCAAAACGTAAATAGGTCTATAAAGAAAAGACACTGTTCTAAATCAAGTTTTTACAAAATATTGGTTACATTATTCTTGTTGCTTCTGTAAAAACAATGTAGGTGAAGAGATATACAAAACATTGAAAAGATAGGTTAGATAAACGCCATGGAAGATAAGAGATGACCAATGTCCGTTCATGATCATGACGCATAGATCAGCATCACTTAGCTCAACCATTTTGAGCAAAACTTAAGACATTTGTTTCTACTAGATTGGTCTGAAAGTAGACCTTTTGAAGGTTGATATTAATGACAGTCATAACAACTCGCACTTACTGCTTTCATCATGTCAACTCTTCGACGCCCACTGCTGGGCATGGGTCTCCCCCAAGGGGAGGGGTTCAGCCGTAATCGCCTTGCTCGGCCGATGCATGTTGGCGATCGGTGTTATGGTACTCAGAAGGACGCTGCTGCCCATCCTCTGGTCAATATCCCTCTGTCGCCTTCTACGACACCCACGGGTAGAAATGGGGTGATGCAATTCGCGACAGGTACGACACAGCACAACAGCACTTACTGCTTTAGGAGACTCCTATTGCAGAATGTGATCGTAATCCCAAGACCAGTCCACCCCGCATCATTAGCAAGTTCATCGCGTGCGCACTTTCTAGCGTTGCATCACTATAGATATAATCGCCTGAAGTATTAGCGTTTCCTCCAGTACCTCCGTTCCTTCGTGTTGCAACGATGAACTGTTTGTTATTAAATAAATTGCTCGAAAATTGGCAGCTTCCCACAATTTACCAACAATTATCGTTTGTCCATCGATAAAAAATAAATGGATGTGTGAAGAACTGAAGATCACACGCACAATGTACAGAATCACAAAACTACAGCAAAATTCCTTCGACGTTTGTTTTAGGGTTCCGTACCTCCAAAGGAAAAACGGATCCTTAAAGGATCACTTATTTTGCCCGTCTGTCTGTTTGTCCGTGACGACCCTTTTTCTTATGGACGGCTGGAGCTATCGAGCTATATTAAGTACTAAGGTCTGCAATCCCTTAGAGTGGTGAAAATATTAAGCTTAAAGTCAATAAAAGATAAGCCCGTTCATGGCGCATGTTTTTAAAATCGCATAGGAATCAAAACCTAAAGGTACTTCCCGTTGACTCATGAAATTTGGCAAGAAGTAATGTCATAGCGCAAGTAAAGGAAAAAATAAATAAATCGAAAACCGTTGTAATAACATCCCTCGTGATGAACGAACTATTTCACATGCAAGTTTGTGCGGAACCCTCAGTGAGCGATTACGACTCGCGCTTGACAGGCGTTTTTTGTTATCTGTATTAATATTATACAAAGCCGATTTGATAGTTTCTTTGTTTGCTTGTAATGGAAAAACTCAAATAATAGGTACTGAACCGATTAAAAAAAATCTTATAAGTATAGAAAGCTACATTATCAGCGAACAACAAAGTCAAGTCAAAGCATTTGTTTCAATTAAACCATTTACAGGCACTTTTGAATTGTCAAAGAGTCAGTTAGTCAGAAAAATGAAGCTAGTTGCTCGTTCCAAAACGTAGCGTAGGTCTCTAAGGAGAAGAACGAGCAAGAAACTCCATGGACACTCTTTTAAATCAAGTTTTTACTAAATGCTGATTAAGTACATTATTCACGTTGCTTCTATATGTGAAAACAATGCAGGTAAAGACCAATACAATGCATTAAAAAAAAATAAGATAAAAGCCATGGCAGTTAAGAATTGACCAATCTCTACTGACAGCGCTCGTTCACGAACATGACGCGTGGATCAGCACCATTCAGCATTCATTTTGAAGGGAGCTGCATGATCCAACACACGCGCCACCATCAGCGAGATATTTGAGTGAGCATGAAAAAAAGCTAGTAGGCTATATTTTATCATCAAAAACTTAAAAATCCGTATGAAAATTCACAAGGACGAGGTCGCAGGCAAAGTGCTAGTAAGATAAAACAAACGTAACTATTGTTTTATGTAGCGCCGAAAAAAATCTCCGATTTAAAATTAACCGAATTTGCATTTCCAAATCGGAATTCATGTAAACATCGAGTCGTTTTCAACAAAAATATTTTAGATAACCATCTGGCAATTAGATTCAAATTGGAGAAATCAATGAAGAACGCTAGAAACTAAACTCATTAGCATGAAATGTGTTTACATTGAAGAGAATTTAGACTAGAGCTGCTAATTGAAATGCTTCTAGTTCGTACAAACATCTGTTTAAAAAATTACCCGTGAACTACCCGCCCTACGAAGAATTCAGAAGTTGCCACATATTAATTGAAAATCGCGTATCAAAATATTGGTAAAAGATTTCAAAGATGGATTTTGGTGGGGTTGCCACGATTTTGTAGCGCATCTGGCATGTTTGCAGACGCACGAGTGGATGGTTTACAGCAATACATCGCAAACGAATAGCGTCCCTGATGCGCCGCTTGCGGGGCAGCCCCAACAGCTTCTTGCAACTTTTTGCGGAGAGAATGGACACTGACAGGAGTATTGGACAAGACCGCATGTCAGGCGTTCCTAGTGTGTCTGTGTAATGTGTGTGTAATATTATTATTGGATGTTATTTATTATTATTAGTTATTATTTATTTAATAATTGATTAACCCAAATATGGATAATTTATTGAATTTAATTTATCTGAAATAAAGAATTTGATTTGATTGATTTGAAAGGATTTTAACTGAGTTATAAATAAACTAGCAACCCGCCCCGGCTTTGCACGGGTGCAATGTAGATCAAACTATACTTATAAACCTCCCTCTTGAATCACTTCTATCTATTGATGAAAAATCATTAAAATCCGTTGCGAAGTTTAAAAGATCTATGCATACAGACGAACAGACAGCGTGAAGCAACTTTGTTATAGACTACATAGAGAAAAAACTTTACTCAATTACAATTCAAAAGGGACAGAGATTATATTGTTCCAAAGTTAATACAGTACCTCTTAACAACAACTCCATAAAATAAAAACCCATCAGCTCTTGAGATAATATTAATCACAAACATAAAAGTGTCAGTCAACCTATTTGAGACTTCAAACAACAATGTAAGTGCTTACTAAAAACAATTATTTACTTTTTTCGGCGAATTTCGTAAGACCCTCATCAAAAAGACTGAGTACTAGATGTATTATAGAATAACTCAATTCGTCGTGAAAGGGCTTAGAACAAATAATATTTGGTTAGTAACCAAAAAATAATACGAAAGGGTCTCGGCCGAAATAAAAAAGCGCGTAGTAATACTTGCCGCCCGAAGTTTTATAAAGAAGCACATGGTTATGTACTGGAAGAAGTGGTAAATACTTACGTAATATCTACATTTCTCCATGACTCCAAGCTTGGCGGCGAAAGTCTCATTCGTGGCTTCGATCTCCAAGACCCTTTTCTTGAGGTCCAGGCTGTTCTTCTGGATGAAGTAGATGTAGTCTACGCCAATCATCTACGAGACACAAATTAAGTTAGACACTTCAACGGTTTAGAAATTAATAGCTCATAATTTGGGCTCGAATTTCCTAGTATAAAAGGTACCTAATGAACGCAATTCGCAATTTTAGCGCTGAAAAATTAGGTCATAGTCGAGATTCAATTTGTGTTCGATGAAGAGCGATAACATCGTTTATCACAGCTTCCGCTCAAACGTGATAAAGTTATATGATCCTTCAGCTTCGTCAGTCTGATGTGGACAAATTGCGTATCGCGCTGGTGATTATATTAATCGATTACTACAGGGTTTCTTAAAGTGGGGTTCACGGACCCCTTAGCGGGGTCCGTAGCATGTGTGTTGGGGGTACTCAGTAGGTCAGTTAACTCGGCCAAGCCACGAACTCGAAAGAGGCTTGTTTTCTTTTCCTAAAATATTCTTTGACAGGGGAATCGAAATTGTTCAACATCAAATTTTTAAAGTGGTCCGTGACCCGGTCCCGGACCCTGGATTACTGTGATTGGGATGATATAATTATACCTTCATTGATTACATTTGGAAACAAACAGCAGAATAATTATGCCTAGGTAGATTATTTTCTTAAGGCGACGATATACGACTTTTACAGATTTTAAACTGACTTAGAGTTTTGGACGCAAAACTGATGCAGAACGGACGCAGTCTGCGTCCAAAACTTTCAAAATTTAGTCGAAAAAATTAAATAAAAGTAGTATTCTTTCAAAATTAAAAAAAAGGCGTATACTAAAAGATAGATAATAAAATTGTCTGTAAGATAGTGTAAGTTTCGTTTAATTATACCTGGTAGATTTTGTGTGATTGTCAATGTTTTGTCCGCGTCAGACACAACTTCACGAGTTAATTAAACTATTTAATATGAACTTAATCAAAAATATTCACTTTCTATATGATTAAGAGAATGTTCTAGTTTAACATATATTTTTTTCAAATCATTTACACTGCACATTTTGACGTGATTGTCAGTTTAAAATCTGTAAAAGTCGTATATCGTCGCCTTAATTCTAAAATTAGCTATTATACTACCTACTACATTTTCCTCTTTACAAATAAGTAACCAATTGTTAGCTGACGTTATGTTACATAGGTATGTTATTGTATCTTAAACATAAGGTAAAAAAGAAAACCCTTGTGTGTAGAAACCTACCTTCTTCAGAAGATAAGGAGCCTCCACATGAAGCTGGCACCGCCTGGTAGTTACTCGCTGTGCATCGTCTGCGGACCAGCTGTCGTCTGTGATTACACACTCCACCACCACCGGTATCTGGGGACAGCTAGGGAACCGCTTCTCGTATGCCTGGGATAGAAGAAAAAGTCTATTACAATCAATGTAACGTAGACTGAAGAAGTATCATAGTGGATAACTCTTAGTTTCATTGCTTTTGCAATGTTTCGTCAGTGGTCACGAGCGGTTCTCTGTTTAATCTTTTAGTTTAAAAGCCTACATTCCTGTTTCTATCCTTTCTAAAAATACCACCTTATCAAACATTTACGGGTTCTACGTAGAAATATAACCTGGCATCATTAATTACCGTCTTCGTAGCCCCACTTCTGCGCCCCTAAATTACCATTTCTAGGCGCGATAAATATCTAAACACTCGTTTTCGTGTCCAAATTCCTGATTCACGGCTTAGAATTTGTGCCAATGGCCCAAATTACGATTTTAGTTATTAACGTAGTTACAACAGAAACCGTTTAGATTGTTTGGCCCTTTGGCAAATTATAATGGTCGAAAACAAAGTAAAATGGAGCAAATGGGGCATGAAAAGGGTTTCTTTGAAAATTCTCGAAAGGCAAAATCAGCGAAGTTGGTAACGAAGCGTATTATAGCATAAATCAAATACGGACGTTGATGGATACTTGACAGTGAAGAACCGTAGAAATTTCAACAGAAACTTTGTGTAATTTCCAAATCGGGTCCTATTTTCGAATCATTTATCTTTTGTTAAAAGATTTCTTTTTCGGGCTTTCTACTCCTTAAAACTTTTCCTAAGTTTGATAATAAGACCCACACACCAACATCATTGAGGTCATTACAATATACATACCTATTTAAGATTTGAATGGTAACTTGGTACTCCTAAACTAACCTTACCTATTAAGCTAATGTGATAAAAGCGCATACAGCAATAAAAAAGTTGAATAAAGACAATTTTAATTGAACATAAATCGCTTTAAACTTTTTACACTTCCAAACAAACAATCAACTGGTTCTGTAACAAAACTCTGGTGGTCGCAAGATCATTTATCGATCGCTGATATTAAACGCCTAGATTAGGAGGGGGCATGTGACCGATCACGTTATGCTACATGTGTCGAAAGCACGAGGCAAAACACAAACTGGAAGTTTAGCGTATCATTGAATAGATTAACGTGTTCAGATTTGGCTAGGTTTCAAAGTGAATCGGTACACCGTATCTCCTTTAGTACTAACTTTTCTCTTTATAATGAATTTACTTACACAATACTCAACCAAGCAATGAAATTCTCCGTAAACTGTAGGTATACCTCAAGGGTCTGTATTTGGTCCAAACCCATTATATTCCCTAAACTTCTGAATCAATTTAGCCTCATTCACATACTCAAGTGACTTGAGTATGTCAAGTCCTCGATATAATGGCACCTTAGATTAATAATTTAACGATCTATTGTGGCAATCGCAATAGGTTTTTGATTTCTTGGCGACAATAATAGCTCATTCGTGTTACGTACCGTCCTGGTTTATGGCCTATAAACTATAAAGTTTTAACAGATTTTCTCACGTGGGTTTGGAGTTTGGGCACGATGTAATGGCATTTGGTCATGGTTTTCTTTCTGGGGTTGCGGTAGGCCTTAATGGGTCTTGGCGTTAAGTAATTTTAAGGTTTCATGGGTTTCGCTTTTCACTTTCATTATCGCTCGAGTGAATCGGCTAATTGATGGTAAATACAAAGACATGAACAATATCCACTTCAATTTTGAAGTACTTAGGTGCCAGATGATTATAGACGAAGTGATTTACATAGTTCCGACAATGTCGCGAAAGTGTCGCTTAATAAGACGTCTCTTAATAATAAAAATACTAATAAAATATATGGAACGCGACAATTCTTTGTCGCCACAACAATGTCGCAACTATCTTTTCAACTTTATTACTATTTGAAGTAACCGTAATTTGCTATTATACTGGTATTATCAATGTTTAAGTTTTCCATTAAATATGAATCAACGTAAGAAAAGTCACACCTGGTTCAAGTTTCAGAATATAGAAGAATTCTGGAAAACCTAAAATCTAAAACATTACTTACACGTGCCATCCGATACATTTTATATTACAATTGTCGTACATCTAAATATTGTATTAGTAATGTGACCTACATACACACGAATATTATATTTTAATGTCAAGTATTATTCTCTTGTCTTTTTTTATTTCGAATCCGTGAAAACTATGCTCTCCAAGACAGGCATCAGCGATGCTGGCGATAAGTTTGTGAGGCTAAACTGGGGTAAGGTGATTCATTCTGGGGTCAGGATGTGTGATCACCAGACGGGTCAGTCGTCACGCCGAAGGTGCCTGAAGAAACAGTGGCATGCTATCATGACGACTTCGACAAAACTTTGACAAAATCACAAAGTCAAATGGAAAAAGTTTTTACCTAGCAGAGTAAAAAGAAATCAATATTCTACACGTGGTTTATTATTTTGCTTCATATCATCATTTACTCAAGGAAGATTATTATTTTTCAGTCCACTGGTTGCCACACGCACGTCTCTTTTAAGTCTCATCTTATTGGAAAATCAATCGATGTTTTGGGGAATGTCAACACGACCTTATTTTAGCGGAAAATGTAATCCTGCTTTTATTGCCTCATTAATTAATTTATTACTATGTTACTACTCTGCCACTTTTCATCACAATATAACTAGTGTAATATGCCCACCGGTAAAGAGAAAGAGCTTGAACTAAATATATTTGCGATCAAAATGTCGTAGGTACTGCGACACATAAATAGTTGAGCCTACGCACCTACGCACGCAATTCTTGCTAAAGCTGTGCACACATCGATGATTACCAATTATTTTAGAAACATTCAATCAGTACAAAGGCTTCTTAGTAATCTTGATATTTTTGGAATTTTGTTGCTGTCACTATGGCTAGTTAACTAAACGATGAAGGAGCATGCTGGCGCCTTTATTTTTGCTATTATCCCCCAGACGCCCTTCACAAGACCGTACTTTTATTTCTTGGCAAGTACAAGACAATCCATACAGACCAGACATGACATCATACAAGCCCCATCGAACATGTGGGAGGATTCGAAACGTGTTCAATAAGCTAAAGTGACGTGAGTGCAAAGGGGTGAAAATAGAATAGTTTGAAAGGACGATAAATCTTAAACAAGTTTCAACGCCTCTTGAAGTAAATCTGAAGCGTACATGCGGAGGAGTCTTTTAAAAGGAACTGACAAAAATGCAACATTGAAGTGAAATTCAATTTCTTGGCAATATTGGAGTGTATCGGAGTAAAATTCCAATTGCTCGGATGCTTAAACAGTCTGTTCTTACATCCAAACTTCCATACTAATACTATAAATGCGAAAGTAACTCCGTCTTTTACGTTTTCACGACGAAACGGTTAAACCGATTTTTATGTTTGGTATGATGATTTCTTGAGCCCTGGGAATGGACATAGGCCACTTTTTAATTCGTGGCTTTGTCTACATCCGCGATAATCGACATTTATGCGCACGGAGTCGCAGTATAATGATAGTTATAAAGATATTCTAAACCTCGTAGGTATTTTTCGCAATTATGTGTGTACAGCCGTATAAGCCAAATATTCTCGCAAATAACGCTTTGTTTACCTTTGTGTAGATAGGGAATATTAATCTTTATCTAAGGCAAGAAGAACTGGGAGGAATTCTAATATAATATGGTAGTCACGACGAAGGTAATAATCGAACAAATAATAATGAAATATTTCCTCTTAATATAGTTTTAGAAATCTCACTGTCTTTTCTAACAGATGCAAGATAAAAGCTTATTAACCAGAGAATTCACCATAAATAACAGATAAGTAAAGATATAGAACGTAGCGAGTTAGGTTATATTACTATCCGCGAACTTAATGCACGACACGGCTCTTCCTAAATGATTGACAAGGCTACATTAGTGTCCAATAAACCACTATAGACATACGTCTCAAGAGTTACTTAACTTGCGCTTATCAAAATCAATGTCACTACTCACTGAATAATTGCGAATAAGCTGGGCCTCAAGTCTGCTATTACAATAGTGTCAGAATGGTCTATCATTGATTTTCATAATGACGCCATTATATTATTAGATTACCAAACTTGTCAAAATCAACAATTATGAAATCAATTATAGACCATTCTGACACTATTGTAATAGCAGACTTGAGGCCCTGGATGAGACTGGCACAAGCAGGGAAGCATAGCGCGAAATTATAGTGCATGAAACCTTGAATACTACACTCGGCGTCACAAAAATCGCACCCCTTTAAGAATTCCCTTCAAAGTCATTTTAACCCTATTAATCAATGGTATACATATGACTATAAGGTATAATTGGAAAGGCAATTTATTTAAATTTCAGAATAAATCAATGGATTTGGTTTTTTGTTTACCAGGGAATAAAAAAAAGCAAGCTAATGCAAATGATTAAAAAGTTAAATTTTATTTTATCAGCAAAAATTACAACAAAGTCCTTAAAACTAACTTAAAACCTAGTGTTACCCCCCCTAGCCCTGATGACTGCTTCCATGCGTTCTCTCATGGACCTTATTAATGTGACAACAGTCTCTTGTGGAATGTTGTCCCATTCTGCAACGACGGCATCTTGAAGGTCTTGGAGAGTGGTAGGGGCAGGATTTCGTGCCCGTACTCGCCGTTTCAGTTTATCCCAAAGGTGCTCAATAGGGTTCAGGTCTGGACTTCGCGCCGGCCAGGGCATAACAGGGATGCCAACTTCTTGCAGGTAGTCTCTTACAATTAAAGCGGTGTGACAACGGGCGTTATCGTGCATTAACGTGAACCCACTGCCAACAAAACCCGCATAAGGGACAACCTGCTCCTCTAAGATCTCTGTTATGTACCGAGCAGCAGTCAGCGACCCTTGCCCGCGAGCACTTCCAGTCCGAGAAACACACACAAGGTTCGTTTTACCGTCGATTGACATGCCGCCCCAGAACATGCACGAGCCACCCCCGTATTCCACTGTCTCTTGAATACAGGCTTGTGCGAATCGTTCCCCTTGCCTCCTATACACTCTTCGACGCCTGTCGTTGCAGAAAAGACACACCCTCGTCTCATCCGAGAAGAGCACAGCCCTCCATTGGTCTATTGTCCAATCCACATGGTCACGGGCAAATTGCAACCGGTCTCTCCTATGCTGTGCAGTCAATTTGGGCCCTGTAGCAGCCCTATGAGCTGCAATTTTCTTCTCCCGCATTCTTCTTCTAATCGTGGAGACGCTTACAGAAGTTCTGCGAGCTGATCGCAGTTGTTGTTGCAGCTCAACAGCATTGGAGAACCAATTACGTAAAGACGTCGAAACAATGAAGCGATCGTCTCTTTCGGATGTGCACCGCTGTCTTCCAGATCCACGTCTTCGGATATAGCCACCAGTCTCTTGGAAACGTTGGAACACTCGTCGAACGGCAAAACGACTCAAGTTCAGTTGCCGAGCAACATCACATTGCCGCATCCCTGATTGCAGTAGTGCAATGACTTGAGCGGCTTCATCTGCAGTGGTATCCATCTTCTGGGGTATTTTTCTTGCTGTAGCTGTTCACGTGTGTTCACTTCAAAGGTTGAATAGCGAATGACCCACATTTATTTATTTTTTTTTTTTTTTTTTTTTTTTTTTTTCTGTATGGCATCTCGCAGTTCAACCTGAGGGTTGGTTACTGCTTAACCGGACAATCCTGTGGTGCCTTAAAAGTGACTTTTAGGGCCTCCAGCCAGGGCACCCACATTTAACCCGGGTCGCCCGTTTTATACCCTTGTAGGGAGGTGCAATTAGTGGCCGTTGTAATGCGTATTTTGACAACATTTTTTTTAACGTTACGTGCTAATGAGATCTGTTGTGTTTAGGAATTCTAACTGTTGTTAATTTAAAGGTCGTTAAACATACTTTTAATTGATACCAATATTAATTGGGTTTAATGTATTCGTTACTGGCGGGACATGTTTTAAACTTATTTTCGAAAAGGTGCGATTTTTGTGACGCCGAGTGTATAATGAAGGACCGAGCATAGTAAGGCAACTAAAACCAGTCTAATTGCATTAGAAGCGTGTCCACAACTGAGTTTGCTCTAAAGAGCTTTCTAAAGTAGAGCTAGCTGACAATTTCCTGATCTATATAAGTATTTAAACCACTAATCTATGTCAAGGTCTACTACTGCTGTCTTCTTGCAGCATAATAAGTAATTACACTAAACGACGAAAACGACAGCAACACAAACTTTTCGCCATTGTACGCTGAAATTAGCGTAATTTGTATATTCGCTCCATCATATTTTTCGCGCAAGTTGAGTGACGACAAAAAAGGAAAAATCGGACATCGGTTTGTGGAATCTGGCGTTTGTTGAAACTGACGTTTCTAGAATCTGGTGTTTGTAGAATTTGGCGTTTGCAGAATCTGGCGTTTGTTGAATCTGGCGTTTGTAGAATCTGGCGTTTGCAGAATCTGGCGTTTGTTGAATCTGGCGTTTGTAGAATCTAGCGTTTGCAGAATCTGGCGTTTGTAGAATATGGCGTTTGTAGAATCTGGCGTTTGTAAAATCTGGCGTTTCTAGAATCTGGCGTTTATAGAATCTGGCTTTTTAAACTCGTCTGATATTTCTAGAATCTGGCATTAGTCGTGGAACCATTTCAACTATGTTTCTGTGATGTTAACGGATCTGTGCTAAGCCTTTGCTTCGCTGTCAGTAGAGATTGGTCAACTCTTAACTGCCATGGCTTTTATCTTGATTACATATTTAATATTTTGTATTGCTTTTACCTGCATTGTTTTCACATATAGAAGCAACAAGAATAATGTAAACAGTATTTTGTAAAAACTTGATTTAAAAGAGTGTCCGTGGAGTTTCTTGCTTGTCTTTCTCCATAGAGACGTACCTGCGTTTTGGAACGAGTAACTAGCTTCAACTTTCTGACTAACTGACCGACTCCTTGACAATTCAAAAGTGCGTGTAAATGATTTAATTGAAATAAATGCTTTGACTTTGACTTTAGTATTGGCAAATGACTATAGGTAACGGTGATCACGTAACATCAGATGGCCCATCGAATCGTTTACCATCTTTTTACAAAAAAAATCAATTGTTTGAACTACGTGAGATTAGCACAAGCCGCCCAACAACACACGTTATTGTATAACAGGACAATGTACAGAAAAAGAGGATAACATAATATAGCCTTCCTTTTGTCATATAGACAATACGGTTCGTATTATTAATACGCGTTAACGTTGGGAGTCCGTATGGTGCCGGACGTAAAGAATAGCACCATCCCATATCTTCCCGTGGATGTCGTAAGAGGTGACTAAGGGACGTACCAGAGAATGGGCAGCAGCGTTCTTTGTGCATTTGTAACTTACTACTACTGCGATCGCCAACCCGCCTGCCGATTATAATCCGATCCGAATCCGATGCTGATTACAATCCGTGGTGCTTAGCAACTGGGTTTCTCCCAGTTGTAAATGTCCCTTTGTGCCTATTGGCCTAGTTCTGTTCTGTCTCCTGCTTGATTTGGAGGGAAGTGGAAAATATGTTTTTCTTACTCCTCCGCTGTTCTTTTCTGATTAATTTCGTTGCGGGATCCAAGACAGTTGAATCGTTTCTCTGGGACTCGTCGAGCTTCATTGCTCTGGCGCTATTCTGGTGGTCGCCACTGTTGATTCTGGCTTACAGGAGTTACAGTGGTTAGGGAATAGTGTGGCGGGCTTGTCCCATTTTAAACCCGCCTGCCAAGCGTGGTGATTATGGCAAACCCCCCCCCCTTGGGGGAGGCCTATGTCCAGCAGTGGACGTCTTTCGGCTGAAATGATGATGAATGATGATGATGAACGTTGGGAGTGGGTGTTCAGAGTAGGAATGACGTCAATTTCAAGTAATAGGACAACATCAACAACACTTAAACGAAACAAAAATATGGTCTGCTAAAGATAGTCTCATCTGTGCAAGCGGCGCCATGTGTGCGTCATTATACTGCTTTAATGTGTCTTTGGACGACGACTCTCGCGTCAGTCACTTTTTTTTTCGAAATGATTTCTCTCAGGTCAACCTTGGAGGTTGTCGACTGCTTACCTGGACTTTCGTGTGGTGCCTTAAAAGTGAATTTAAGGTCTCCAGCCAGGGCAATGAACTTATATTAAGCGACTACACATTAGGGCACCCCCTGTGGGGTACGAGCCTCGACTTAGGACGTCGCTGCGAGAAAGCAGCAAAGGGACAGGCTGGATAAGATTTCCATTATTTAGGGACGAATTTAAGGCTAAGACCCCGGCCAGACTGTTGTAAGCAAGCCCTCCACATCGGTCTCCACCAACGGTTTACAACAGCGTAAGCACTTGATTGCAACAAAAATTCGTTTGACCTTCAACAACCTCTGTGGACGGACGCGCGTTGTAAACCGCGTGTGGATACCGTCGTTGTAAACAAAGAGTCGACAAGACACTGAGGTGTGGTGTGGACGCAAACACCAACCGTGGGCTCCACAAGGCTTCCATCAAGGTGACCCCTGTTGGAAGCGTGTTTATAACAGTCTGGCCCGGCTTTTAGCGGCGCGAGCTGGCATGAGCAAGTGTCGGGGAAGGGTCACTACCACACAAATCAAAGCTGTATAAATACAAGCACACGCACACAGCGCCGTGTGCTCTGATGAGTTGAACAACTACTAAATCTACTGAATGTAGACTAGTTGAATTTTGTAATATTAGGGCAAAGAGATTTTCCAGTCGGTTGAACATCTGATGGTTCATTACCGTAACTAAAATTATTCAAAATCTGGTCACCATCTTAAAAACTTGTCAAAAATGTAGATAAATTAGAAGTATCTTGTGACAGATTGAAATTAGACAGTTCTTAAAAATACGAAAATTGCCCCCCTTATGTCAGTCAGGCAAAGGCTATAAAAAGAGAAAAATAAAAAAAAACATTTGTTCAAAAAAGACAACCGCCTTCAATAACTATAAGTATAAAATAAATTTATATTCAAAAGTCGGTGGCAATACAAAACAATAAACAGAACCGCCGAACAGACTTCAGAATTGGTAGGAAGTCTTTTTTAAAAGCTTTTTATTTTCAAAGTCAAAGTCAAAAGTCAAAGCATTTATTTCAATTAAACCATTTACAGACACTTTAGAATTTATTGTCAAGGTCTCGGTCAGTTAGTCAGAAAGTTGAAGCTAGTTGCTCGTTCCAAAACGTAGGGTAGGTCTCTATGGAGAAGAACGAGAAAGAAACTCCACGGACATTCTTTTAAAATCAAGTTTTTACAAAATTTACATTATTCTTGTTGCTTCTATATGTGAAAATAATGAAGACAATTTAGCAATACAAAATATAAAAAATAATCAAGATAAAAACCATGGCAGTTAGGAGTTGACCAATCTCTACTGACAGCGCCCGTCCACGAACATGACGCGTGAATCAGCACCATTCAGCTCAACCATTTTGGAGGGAGCTGAATGATCCAACACACGCGCCACCATCAGCGAGATATTTGAGGGACATTTGATTTAAAAAAAAAAATTAACAAAATAGACAACCGCCTTCAAAACGTAAAAAATAACTTTCAATTCGCAAGTCGGCGGCTTTGGTTTTGCTTGTTGTTTTGTATTGCCACCGACTTGCGAATTGAACGTTATTTTTTACTTTTTGAAGGCGGTTGTCTTTTTTGTTTAATTTTTTTTTTCGCTTTTTAGTGCCTACTTCTCATCATAGAAATGAATTACGAAACGGCGACACCAAAAAAAATCTGTCATCCCTTAATTTTCAACCCTTAGGGGTGGAATATTTTCTTGAAATTTATATGGGAGCAGAGGCATACACTATCAATTAAAAAAAGAATCATTGAAATCGGACTACATTGAAAAAAGTTATGCGTGGTCAAACATAAAAATAAATATATAAAAAAAAAAATGTTCATAAAATTAAAACTACTGGGCCAAACAATGTTAAATTTTTACAAGACCAAATGGCAACTATTCCGCATCAAACTAAAGAAGAATCACGTAAATCGGATCATAAATCTCAGAGTAATCGATGTACATACATAAAAAAAAAACAACCGAATTGAGAGCCTCCTCCTTTTTGAAGTCGGTTAAAAAGGTACATTATGTTTAGATCAGTTTTCAATACAATCATGAAATTATGTACATATCAATGAGCAACCGCTACATTAATAACTGCCAATCACCCCACTACGTTTAACTCTGAATATTGTATTAACACACAAGTTCTTGTCAAACCACTTCTCCATTTCAACTAAGTTTGAGACAATGTATCATTTGAATGACGTCATCTGACATGTCGGCAGCTTTGAACGAATCAGCGATTGTTACAACTGTCAATCTGTCAGGGACGTGTTTGCGGAGACTTTGTGGTTTCATGTATGTTAATATTAGTTTATTTGCAGTTTAATGCGTCTAGAGTCAGTGTTTCAACAGTTCAACTTTAGTACGCGTTCCGTGGAAAACTCGCCAAGGTTACGCGAAATTACATTCATCAGTGAATCCTTCGATTATCACCATCATTTGCGTAGCCTTTTCCCAACTAGGCTGGGGATCGCTTCCAGTCTAACCCAATGCAGCTGAATACCAGTGTTTTACATGGAACACGTTTATTGGGTAACATCATACATCTTGGTAAGACTAGTTGTCAGACTTTCTGGCTTCTGTTTACCCATAACGACTGTCAAAGATCTACGAATGAAAGCTGGGACCAACGGCTTTACGTGCTTTGCGAGGCATGGAAGGGTCTCTGTATGAATTGCATGGTCATCCTTCCACAGACTGACTGCTGCAAGCGTAGGGACGAGCCGTTCGATTATCAAACAATTTATTAATGAAACAGTGAAGCAGTTCCATTCCTCACATGAAAAGTGAATGTAAAAACTCTCAGCATCATCATCATGTCAATTTTTAGACGCCCACTGCTAGGCAAAGATCTTCCCCAAAGATGGGGATCTTTTCCTGTGTCGGTCCCGCCCGCGTTCACCCAGCGGTTTCCCGCGGTTTACACCAGTTACAATTTCCCTAGGTGAAGTGAGCTGTCATCCGTCCCGATGCTAGGGATTGACAAAGCAGACGGACGGATGACAGCTCACTTCACCTAGATATTCACCGAAGGAGATTGTAACAGAATAGACATACAGGTCGTTGGTCCACTCTGTCCACACAGTTTCTAATTAAGGCTTTTGTTCATATTTAAAATTGAAGTGTCTTTCATTTACAATTTATTTATTTAAAAACTAAAGCTGACTGTGCTTGATGTGGAGTTCCATAGAATAAAAGGGCTGACGTTTTCGGTTGTTGTCGGTTCACGAAATTCGAAATTGTTGACGGTTGTGGTGACTTAATGTTTAAGAACTGCTGACTTTAGACTTGGTTTAAAAGGGTCACGAATCGATAGCGCGTTCAATATAGCTTTCAGTACGCTTAATAATTGCGCTTCTGAATCGTTTCAAAATACAAAGGCGCCACTACATTGGTATCGTCGAACATTAACATTGATAAAACTGCCAATATCAATTGACCTTGTAAAGAGTTGTGTCACGATGCAATCGTCGATATAAAGTGCAAACGTAAATCGTTTCTATTACCATCTGGTGGTACCCTCATTTAAAATCCACACGTTTTTCGCTTTATTACATAGGTAACTAGCTGATGCCCGCGGCTTCGTCCGCTTGACAAATAACATACTAAAACCTTCCTCTTGAATCACTCTATCTATTAAAAAAACCCGCATCAAAATCCGTTGCGCAGTTTTAAAGATCTAAGCATACATAGGGACAGACGCGGCGGGGGACTTTGTTTTATAATATGTAGTGATGATGTAGTGATAGTGAAATAATCATCTTTTCAAATAATCTTATCAAGGTAAAGAATCACAGTAGTGCGTTTTAGTTTAAATTAATACTTAACTAGCTTTGACACGCGACTGCGTCTGGGTGTTTTCACTCAGGGATAGGTAAAGTTGCTTCCTATTGGTGTCCTCCCTACTGTGTAAAAAATTTAAGTCGGATAAATAGTTTCGGAGACTACCTAATAGATCCACCATCACAGCCTAGTCTTTTCCTAACTGTCAATGTCGGCTACATACAAACTTACAAATCTTACCTCTTTATAATATTACTACAGAAGCTGACAGATGGACATAAATCATTGTGATTGTTACAACTTGTAATAAATTGTCCACTTTAAAACATTGGAGTTATTTGACGACACGGTTGGCGCAGTAGCTGAGCGATCGACTGCTGCGCAGCGTGTTGTGGGTTCGATTCCCGCCCAGGGTAAACGTTTGTGTGATGAGCACTTGTGTTTGCCTTGTGTCTGCCAAAGTCAAAGTCAAAGTCATATTGTAAAATTTGAATCTGGGTGTTGTTTATCTATATATGTATGTATTTACAAAAAAAAATGTATTTGTGTATGTATATCAGCTGTCTGACACCCATAGTACAGGGTCTCCCTAGTTTGGGGTCAGATGGCCGTGTGTGAAAATGTCCCCACATATTATTATTATTATTATTATTTATAGTAGCGATAATAAAATTAACTGCAATGTATTAATGGTTTATTTAACTTTTTAGGGTTCCGTACCCAAAGGGTAATAACGGAACCCTATTACTAAGATTGCTCTGCCCGTCAGTCTGTCTGTCACCAGGCTGTATCTCATGAACCGTGATAGCTTTACAGTTAAAACTTTCACAGATAATGTATTTCTGTCGCCCGTATAACAACAAATACTAGAAACAGAATAAAATAAATATTTTGAGGGGCTCTCCCATACAACAAACGTGATTTTTTGCCGTTTTTTTGCTCGATGTCTAATGTTATATAGATAATGGAACGGAACCCTTCGTGCGCGAGTCCGACTCGCACTTGGCCAGTTTTTAATTAAAGTTAAGTATCGTTTTCAACAATGGTGGTTTCCCAAATTAGCACCTCTATACGAATACAAAGTGAAACCCATGTTCCTTCTAAACCCATACAAGTTGCCCAAATAGTAAATCTGGAAAGGACAAAGAGCTAGGAAGCGAAGACCATCCATAATGCCATTAGTCCAGCCAAGCGAAGCACTCCACAAGGAATAATGGAAAGCGGTAATAAGGAAATTCAGTTGGTATTCGGTATTCTGTGTGGGACACAGTGACTGACTAATTTTATCTGCCGCACAAGCTTCGCCAAAGTAATGCTCAAGAACTTCTACGCATTCTTGAGCTCACATTTCCAAAAACGAAATGTATTTATATATAAGGCGATACACTTTATTTTGTTTCATATAATGTAACGCTTTGATTTTTATCCACCTTTGGGATATGAAAGCAGAAAAAAAAATATCCAAAAAAATCAAAGGTATTCTCATTCTCATCCATAAATCACGAACAAATTCTTTTATCGCTAGAATAATGCCCAGCCAATAAAAAACAATCTTCGTAAATGTACGAAACACGAATTTCGAATTCCCGATGGAGCTCGAACGTGCTCGTGTTGTAACATAACGATTTCATATCCGTTCGGACACCGACGGCCGTCGACGCTCGGCGAAGGGCGTTCGTTCGTTCCATTTGCAAATTCAAATTTCAATCAACGTGCCTACTTGATTCGGAAGTGTGATTGGCTGATGAATATTTTATTGATTACAACAGCTGATTCTTTTGTGAAAGAATGAGCTGCTTTTAGGGAAGATATTCTGGTAGTCTTGCATTATTTAAGCACATCTTGGTTTTTTTTAGGCTCTACAAGAGTAAACAAAGGAAGTTTGCATTTCTGTTGTTGTTTTATTGGCCAAATTAAAATCTCTTCTATAGATATGGTAGAAGAAAAAACCGACTTTATAGGTTGATTAAAGCAGATGAAATATTAGGCCGCCGCATACATTGAGGATTTTTACTGTGCTAATTATGTAAATTCTGTGAACTCCGTCTCCATGGTCCAGTTGACTAAAACGCCTTATTCATTATCCTTGTTGCTGTACGTCCCGCCAAGGTCATACATCAAAAGTACCGTGAAAAAAAACAATTAATAATAATTATTGACGTACAGCAAGCTTATTCACGGTCGTTTTGCATCGTGCATCGTGCATGACCTTGGCGGGACGTACAGCAAGAAGGATGGTCAGTAAGACGCTTTATTGGAAATTAAAATGAACGGGTCAGAGACAGCGATACCTAGTTTTCATGTTTTTGTGGAGATAAAAGAATTGTGAATACCTACAGCGTATCAGCTACTTTGATCAGTTCACGCTTAGATGAGTTTTTGGAACTTAAACTTATCGATATCCGTAGTTTCAACAGCGTAATTTGAATGGTGTATTTTTTTGCGATTCAGAATTATTGTTAATTATTGTGAAACGTTTTACGTATATCCAAGTTTTCTGCAAGGTTTTCGACTACTCGTTTTACCTATACACTGTTCACAATAAGATTAGACATAAACACAAACCTTTTTTACAGTCCCTTCAACCGATTTTGACTTCTATTCCGTAGGCTTAAGGATGACATTAGAGGCAAAAAAGTGGTTACAATAACAACTGTTTAATGCAGTTGCCATTTGTCATGCTACCAACGCAATATAAGTCAAAATCGGTTGAACGGACCGTAAAAAAGGTTAGAGTAAATGTCTAATCTTATTGTGAACAGGGTATAGATTAATCCAGTGTATAAAACACGCAATTACAAATTATATTCATCTGTGTATTGCGCAAGGATGACAATCGTAGCGAATCCTGGATAACCGAGGTTCGACCGAGATTCGGATACTCCTAATTAGGGCTGAACCAATTGTTGGTTAATTAAGATCCTTTTATTTCGGTTGTTAAAAACCCTGTTACCTAGTTGGCCAACTGGCACAAACCGTTTGGAACAATTGGAGAACTAGTAATAAAACCGTATAATTACAATAATTAGGTTTAGAGTGGAATGTAGTCCGCCTTGACATTAAGAGGGATCGATTTTATGAATACATGTATTTTTTCGTTTAGTTTATAAAATTACTAGCGTGGGAAAAAAAGCACGTGTAATGACGATGACTCATGTTAATTATAGTTAATACACAACAAAGGAACTTGAAGAAGAAATTGACAACGAACAAAATATTAGTCTCCATTTACTGCATGACTTTTTATGGAATCTTGTTTAGGAATCGGTACACTTTGGCAATTATCAACCACAGGATATACCTACATTGTAACTAGAGGGGACTGTGTACATCGAAGTATCTCGAATGGAAGGATTAACGGCCTGAAGGTCGTGGGGACAGAGGAGCAATTTGATGAGATGAGAGCAATCCAACCCATTACGAATACTCAACACAATTGGCGTTGCACAAACGCCACAGAGCAGCAATGGATACAATTCAAATGGTACCTATACAATAAAATATAATATTGAGTTGAGATTGTACTATGATTGTACTGGACAGAAATTGAATCAAGAAATGTTTGGGGCAAAGCTCGCAAAACGCTTTATTACTAAGATTAAAAAGACCGCTCAAATGAATAAAGCAATAGCCAATTACCAAGATCGACGTGGGGACACAGAAGCCATTACATTTAATAACAAAGTACTTAATACCATGTTTAATTAAACACAGCGACATGACAGTTGGAATTGTTAAACCTTAATAGCTCAACAATTTACAGGCACGCAACCATGAGTGTGTGTGTGTGTGTGTGTGTCTGTCTGTGGCATCGTAGCTCCCGAACGGATGAACCGATTTTGTTTTTGTTTTTTTTATTTGAAAGGTGAATTAGTCGGGAGTGTTCTTAGCTATGTTTGATGAAAATCGGTCCAAGATGGCCGCCGCTACAAAATAGCTAATCACATATTTTTTCACAACTCCATCAATATGGGTATCAAATGAAAGGGTTTCACTAGTAGAGTACTTTACACTATGATAAATTTCAAAGCCAAGATGACCGGCACCACAAAATGGCGAATTACATTTTTTTTTAACGACTCCCTCAATATGGATATCAAATGAAAGGGCTTGACTAGTAGAATAATGCATACTGTATTGAAAGGGAATGAGGAATATTAATTAACTAACGAAATGAAAACTAAAAACTTGAAAATTAATTTTATAAACTCTAAGGGCACCGGTTCCCTGCTGTTTAAACAGCCGGCTGTTTAAACATAGGGTAGACTGGGTACAATTGTGCCAGAGTACAGTTGTGCCAATTGGACGTAGTTACGCAAAAAGAATCCAATCCACACTTTTTCCAAAATTGAATTATATATACCAAACGCATTCTCAGGGTGATATCTTTAATATCAAAAAAGATCCATGTGACGAAATACAACTTTAGACGTATCTACAACTTCTCAAAACCAGACTAAATTACATTTAAAAACTTTCAAATAAAATTTAAATTAAAAATTTAAAAAACCCCCAACGCAAAACATAAAAGCAATTATTTAAAAAGTAAAAAATAATATCTTTTGTTGAGCCATCAAATGTTTGTTCGTTGAAATGGCGCTATAATGTCGCGGCGGGGTACCGCTAAGTCAGCAATAGCTAAATAGGTAAAATAGCGAACTCATGGATTTGCAATGAGAATTGACTTACGCGGTACCCCGCCGCGCCATTATAGCGCCATTTCAACGAACAAACATTTGATGGCTCAACAAAAGATATTATTTTTTACTTTTTAAATAATTGCTTTTATGTTTTGCGTTGGGGGTTTTTTAAATTTTTTATTTAAATTTTTTATTAGGATGATAATAACGGCGACTCGTAAAGAAGCTTCAACTGACACGGTTTCATCTTTGATCTTCCTAATCTTTTGCCAATTCTTGTCAGGAACCGCTTCCCCAGTTTTAATCCTCTAATAACCTTATTCAAAGTCCAAAATAGAAGGAGCTTTAAGAGAACTCTCAATCTTTATCTTCGTAATCGTAAACTTAGTAAAATCGTGGAATTAACTAACGCGGCATAAAAATTATACACAAAATAAGTTATTCATAACAGTGATAACCCGTATATTATTCTTCATTCAAGCTTATAAAATGATGTTTTACATAACGTGCGTGCTCTACGCTGATATTTAATAACAAAAGTGGTCTTATATAATGTGTCTTTATTTCATTACTACGGACACGCACGAAGCGAGCGCTTGTTCAAATAGGTTCATTCATTCGTATTATTTTGGGGGAGTTTACCTTGACGACATTATTCGCCTGAGTTGAGTAATTGCGAAGTTTAATTTATTCCGTCACAACCTCGAAGATAGTAGAGTACGTAAACAACTTCGTGTTATTTATAGATAACAACGGATGTCAGGGAATAAAGGATAAATCTCCCTTGAAAATGCTGTAGGCAGGCGGCGTATAATATTGTTCTCTCTTAAGTTTTCAAGATTAGTTCAAACATTAGAACTTGTCAAGAGCTTAAAAGTTTCGATTCGATTCGTTCTTAAGATTGTGAGTGACGTCAAAGTTCACTTATTCGTCAACAAAGTTCTGAATAGGCTTAAGAACCAACATCTTAGAGAAGCGAGCAATGCTGCTAATGTCTTTTTCTACATTAATTACGTAGAAAGCATACCCTTTCTGAGAATTTAAGAAAACTGCTCATTAAGTATTGCTGCGGGAAAGAGCTTATCTCGACGCTCAGTGCAGACTTAACCGGGAAATGCGGGTTCAAGAAGTACTCGCTTGTGATAAATCTTTTAAACCTGGAAGTTTAAGCTTATGTAACCGTGCTTAAAACGTTTATGAAGCAAACAGAATACTCAAAATCTCATAATATTTAACATAAACTTGTTTGAAAGACCAAGCATTACCAACATTTATATTAAACAAATTAATTAATTCACATAAATCTTCCTCTAGCTCCAGATACTGTAAACCCTTGTTTTTGCCTCTTACAAAGATATTTGCCGTCGTCCACAAAAACAGGGATCTGTCAGCGATATTACGTAAAACGGGCATGACCTTGACTTTCCCAGCAATGGGATTCACTACCCGTATTATTTGCCAACTAATCCTCGGTTCTGTATCTTATGCCGCTGAATCCGAGTGACGTCAGCTGGATGATCAATATCTGCGCTTGGATGGGCAAAGGTTAAGGTAGGGTCGGAAACATTTGGTTATTTGAATTTTCTTGTGTTGCGTAAGAATAAGAAATTCCTACAAGATGTTGGAAATAATGGAAATGTATTTTATATAAAAAAGAACAAAGAATATATCAAAGGGACAGTGAGAAATTGGAAAAATAATAATAGCAAAATTGGTATTTAGAGTAGTAGGATATCAAGGTAAAAAGATGTTAAAGACAGGTGAAGATAATCATTTAAACCATACAAAAATCCTTCATCATCATCTGACTAGCCTTTTCATTCCATTCTAACCGGATGCAACTGGATACCAGTGTTTTACATGGAGCAACTGGCTGGGTAATACGAAACCCCTTGGTAAGACTGTTTATCAAACTTTCTGGCTTCTGACTACCCATAACGACTACCACAGATCTACAAATAACAGCCGGGACCAACGGCTTTACGTGCTTTTCGAGAACTCTGTACGAAATGTATGGTCACCCATCCATAGACGTACCGCGGCAAGCGTAGCTTAACCTTTGACCATTAGATCTGTACAGCCACGAGCTCCTAAACACAAAGTCTTACAACCCATATAAATGCTAAATTGAACAATGCTCCTTCCAAGCGACCGAGCGACATTATCATGTAATCAACGGTTGACGTTTCGAACACGTTTATTGACACTTGTAAGATCCATTGTTACAACAGATGGGTACGCGCACGTGTTATTGCTTTGTGATTAAGAAGAATTTGTTTGAATACAAAGGGGACATTAAGATTATACTAGCTTCTGTCTCCGGCTTCGTGTGGGTTTTAGAGACAGGGAAACAGATCATCCCAATAGTCTTCCTTACGGCTTCAGCATTTTTTCATGTAGAAAAAAAAAAAAAAAAAAACGTAATGGTGGTGGTAAGAAAATATTTTTAAAATTAGAATATTCACTTCTTATTGACCAGAGGATGGGCGTCCTTCTGAGTACTATAACACCTACTGCGAAAGCCAACATGCTTCGGCCAAGCATGGCGATTACGGCTGATTATTTCATTTCGTCAATACCTCAATCACTTCGTATGGGAGGTCAGCAGCAGCATTTAGCTCGTCACAGTTATCAAGATCACCAAATTAGTCTGCCAATCCTGGTGTTTACAGCATTTAGTTTACACATCACCCATCTGCTCAGCGACAAAGAACGTGAGTTTCCTATCTAATGCTACGCAGCATCCGACCTACATATCTTAAGATAATTAAGGGTCACAGATAAATTTTAACTGGTCACATACCGAACGTGATAGATGGATGTTTTTGTGTCAAATGCTGAACTATTGTTAGTAATTAGGTATATCAACTTTGAACTTAGTTACAAGACCGATAACGTTTTAATTTTTGAATAAAATGAACCATTTTTTACAATATTTTTAAATCTATTTAAAATACTTTTGCCTACTCAAAATACCAGAAACTTACAACGAGATTAGACCTCGTTAAAATCCTTTGTAAAATAAAAACATGGGCTTTAGTTAAGCCATCCAAACCTTCATTCTTATTTAAGGAAAAAAAACGCAGTATTTATTTAATTTTTGAAAAAGATAATATCCATCTTATCATCAGTTGAAATTTCTCAAACATTTACTACTAGGAAGAAGTAATCTAAGGAAGAGAATCTTAACAAATTCTTAAAGGATATTTTCCCCGGAAAACTCCATTCGATAAAAAGAATTGAGTTTGCCAAGTTTAATTCTGCCAGGCTACATAATCGTGATTCTTTAAAAACTTCCATCATCCTATTTATAGAAATTCGGAAAGGTCAGCTGTCCCTGGAGAGATTAAGTGACCCAAGTACGTGCCTAACCTTAAGTCAACAGCTTTGATTAACTACTACTACATACTTCATTACTTTCAGAAGAACCTCTTTAAGTAAATGAGGGTTATCTTTTGCCAATATTATGGAAATTCAAGCAGATAATTCAAATTAGGCCATTTAAAGATTCTAACGGAACATTTTTATCCAACACTTCAAGAGTTTAGATCGGGGGAAATTCCAAAGCGAATTTGTTTTATCAAAAACTTTTTGTAGGAAATTCGGAGGCCTTCTTCAATTTTAAGTTAGCAACGACTTTAATTGCCTTAATTGGGTCAACTGGGGGAAACTGTTAATTAGCGTTTCATACTATAAATGCGACTTTACAGTAATTACTGTAATCAGCAATGGAAACCGCTGTGATCACTATTGATCAGATTACCTTAGATTGAGCAAGGTCAAGGTAAGGAGATAATGGAGCTATGATTCTTCCTACCGCGAAGTCAAAATCTTTATCAAAGTTTAAACTATGTAGTTACCTCCTCGAGGCAACTACCAGATCGTGGAAATAAAACTTTTGAGTAGGATACTCAAGTCTTAAACTTGATGAAGTAAAAAGGAAATAGCTGCGCAACTACCTTACTCGGACCTTTATTCTCGGAAAACTTAAAGCAAAGCTTTGCCAAGAATTTAGTATCTACAAACCGGAGAATCTAGTACTAGTTTGCTAAAGATCGTCGCTTGCATACCTCGGAGACAGTAGTATTTAAAACGAACAAAGAAATCAACGAAATGAAGTTATGAAAGGACGAGATATAAGTTCCTCGTAATTATAACTGCTACAATCACAATTTTAAAGTATTTCCGTCAGAATTGCTGCCATTGCTTACACCATAAATGTTTCACATAGCCAGGATACCGGTACAAACCAGATTGCGATTTGCAAAACCGGTCCCAACCGGTTTGAGAAGACGCTTGGCAACCGTAGGTATAGGACTAATAAACCTAGCCATTTCAAGGAACATAAAACTTGAAATGTGATTCTTTACTAAAAGTACGTACAATGATGGTAGTAATAAAAAGATAGTAAGGAAGAAAATGTTTGTCGTTGTCGTGAATGCATTAGTTACTGAATGAGGAAAAAGAGATCGCTTTGTTTGAAAAAGTATTTTAACTGTCCAACCACATGTCGCAACTCGCATTGGATACGTGGTTAAGATAACAGATTTAATACTGAGACAGTTGAAATGTTTGCTTGTCCAAAACTTGATAATGTAATTCACGGAATCAGCAAAGAGCACAGAACATAAATTGTTTGCTCCTCGCGTCGTTCCGGAAGTAAACACAAAGAGTTAGGAAATAGAGCGACAAATAAAGGCTTGCTTGGTCCTTGGAGCCGAGAAAAAAACAACTGGTGAAATATTTACTGAAACTAAGCATCATATTTCCTGAAGTGTGATATTTACACCATAAACAATGAGTTACATCAAAGTTTCTCCAGTACTTTCACTGAACTATGCTTCTTTCCGAGATGATGATCCGAGATCAAAGAAAAAAGGCGATGAACGAACCATAAAATGTTATTATTCAAAGATGAAAATTCAAGGTTAACCTGACTGTTACCTGAGTGTATTCTGCCAACCCACTCGGAACATTACGATACTACAAAACACATGTGAATCTCAATATCAAGGTAATCCAGATATATTTAGCTATTCTCGCGGAAGACCAAAACATCGTTTGGAAGCTGCGCAAACGCAAGCGGCTCTGTTTATTTATACGGCAGATTACATTCCCAAAGTTATTCGACGGTTTGCGTCGTGTTCATGAATTTTGCGGTTGTCTGGGAATATGAATATAAACATGACAGAATATTTAACTCATATATTTATCTGTCTGTAGATTTAAATTTTGTAATGCATCGAGAGTTTGTTACTTAGAATAGATAAAGACTATAACGAACTCACTGTAATCTATATAAAAACTCAATCACCTATCCAAACCAAATGTTTAGGCTTTGTTCGGACTATTTAGTAGATGGTTTATGTGAAGTTTGCACAAAATCGGTCGAGCGATTCTTCATTTATCACATTTTTTGTAACAAATTAATTCAATAAATGGCGGATAATTTGGATTATCATCATTTGTAAATAAGTGGTCCAATGTACCAGGAGACCAGAAAATAAGAGGTGTAGGGTAGGTTTAGGGTAGGGTATGTGTAGGGTAGTTGTAGGGTAGGTAGGTAGGGTGGTAGGTAGGTAGGGTGGTAGGTAGGTAGTGTAGGGTGGTAGGTAGGTAGTGTAGGGTAGGTAGGGAGGTAGTTTGGTAGTGTAGATTGTAATTTAGGGACAGGACAACGTCTGTCGGGTCAGCTAGTTACACTATAACTTTGAACTTTATTCATTACTGATATCTCCCTCTATCTACTACTATCTAGATACTGATAATACTAACTAGATACTGATCCCTATCAATTCATTCATCTGAGTTACTGGTGTTGCAAGATGTGACAGTTATTGGAATTGATCTTTACAAGTCGGGAAGCTCGGATGAGCAACATTTGTAAAGGGTTACAGACAGAGCCATATTGTTATGTATAGTGTGCGGACCCACAATATCACTAGATATATTCCTGGTGGTATGGTAAAACTATAGTTTTCCACCACGAGGTTAGGTTAGATTAGAACGGTGACCATTAAAGCGCGAAGGCGAGCGATGGAAGCGAGCGGTGCCGCGGTAGCGGCCGCCGAGCGCCGAGATCCCCTCTATTGTTGGTGAATCATTCGGGTTAGGTTAGGTGAGTGGTTATAGTTTTAGATCCGCCATACCACCAGGGGTATGGTCAATGGTACGGTAATACGGCAATTTTATGTATATAGGTCTTTAGCAGATAACTCCCAAGGCATACATATTTATTACCTCCATTTTAAAAAATCAACGATCTGCATACTGACTAAAGACAGCAGTAATTGATTTTAGCTTCAATGGCTTCACAAACAAAGATCATTTTGTATTATGGCGATTTCAATTCGAAATCCACTTCCTGTTCTCAGTTTTCCGGCTTATGTTTCGTTGTTATGAATTGGATACTTATAACAAATGTTTTTTATTATAATACTGGTTTGTATCCGGAAGACCGACCACACCCAATCAGGATTCTGAATGGTTTTAACAGTTTACCTATGGTATTCTTATAGTTATTGTGATCAAGTTAAAGCAGACTTAAGGGGCTATTAAACGACTTTTACAGATTTTAAACTGACAATCACGATGTGCAGTGTAAATGATTTGAAAAAAATATATGTTAAACTACAACATTCTCTTAATCATTTAGTAAGTGAATATTTTTGATTAAGTTCATATTAAATAGTTTAATTAACTCGTGAAGTTGTGTCTGACGCGGACAAAACATTGACAATCACACAAAATCTACCAGGTATAATTAAACGAAACTTACACCATCTTACAGACAATTTTATTATCTATCTTTTAGTATACGCCTTTTTTTTATTTTGAAAGAATACTACTTTTATTTAATTTTTTCGACTAAACTTTGAGAGTTTTGGACGCAGAACTGATGCAAAACGGACGCAGTCTGCGTCCAAAACTCTCAAAATTTAGTCAAACGTGATTGTCAGTTTAAAATCTGTAAAAGTCGTTAAATAGCCCCTTAAGTTGCATTCTAATAATTTGGTTGACTGGAAACCGATTTCAATTTGGAAAAGGGTTTGATTGTTAATTTAAAGCCTTTGCGCAATCATTGTCAAACGCTAATTATTTTACTTAGTAAATACATGAGATAACATTTTTAAAATGGATGGTATATCCTATTTAAGGAGGATGGAAAACGACTAAGATGTAATCATTCTATCTTAGAAGCATCCAGACTAGTTTGAAAAGAGCCCTTAAAAAGTACCTTGAAAAGAGGCGATGACACTACCAAATACCATTGTTTAGCTAGTTTCATATTGGATGATAAGGCAAATACCTTCCCGTCAGCGAACTTGGCTGAGAAAGTTCCTAATTAAAGAAATGAACATTAAGAAAGGCCATGAAATGTTAATGGAAACACGTGTAAAATTAATTAAATTGTTTACAATATTCAATAGGCGGCACCGGTCGCGTGTGCAGATAACGCTCACTGGTGGGTAATTTAATTAAGTATTAAGCCGTGTGTGTTGTCAGATTAATTACGAGAATAGATATCTTGTATTATGTAGCAGTATCTTCAAATCCATCCATACATATCCATACTTTAATATTATAAATGCGAAAGTAACTCTGTCTGTTACGCTTTCACGATGAAACGGCTGAACTGATTTGATGAAATTTGAAGATAGCTTGAACCCTGGGGAAGGGCATAGGTTACTTTTATCAACCGACTTCAATAAAGGAGGAGGTTATCAATTCGTCTGTATTTTTTTTTATGTTTGTTACCTGATTTCTTGAGACTGGGTGAACCGATTTTGATGATTCTTTTTTTATTTGAAAGCTAGTGCTTCCCGTGTGGTCCCATTTTAATTTGGTCCAGTTTTGACAATGGCATCCATGAGAAAACCTTATAAGTCTTAAATTTGCATTAAGTATGTGCGCGATTTGTTACGCGATTTCTCCGGCAAACGTAAAACGATTTTGAAAATTCTTTATTTTATGGATAGGGTATGCTTCAGGGGTGGTCCCATATAAATTTAATCGAAATTGATTCAGCACTTTTTGAAAAATCAACAAATACCCAAAAATTTTACATAGACGACGTTTTAGTTTCATCAATCTTTGTAGTAGTTAACTTTCAATCTCTTCATAATAGATTTGGATGAGAAGGAGGTACTAAAAAGCGGAAAATAAAAAGCTTTTAGACAACCGTCTTCAAAAAGTGAAAAATAACTTTAGCACAGAACACACATTGACTTTAGTTTCGAAATTCAGTGGCTTTGTTCTGTTTGTTGTTTTGTATTGCCACCGACTTCCGAAACTAAAGTCAATGTCTGTTCTGTGCTAAAGCTATTTTTCACTTTTTGAAGACGGTTGTCTTTTTTGTAAAAAGCTTTTATTCGCGACTTTGTCTGCATCCATGATAACCGACATTTACGCGGACGAAGTCGCGAGCGAAAGCTAGTTTTTACATAAAAGAGGCAGGTTCTTGTTACTGAAATCTGTTTTTAGGGTTTTGGGCCCAAAAGGTACCAAACGCCCTATTAATAAGACTCCGTTTTCCTTCCATCTGTCACAGGACTGTCTGTCAGGTCTTTTGAAAGGAAATAGGTGGATACAGTGTGAATAAAAACCAATGTTTCCTTGGACGAAGACATTTAATAATAATTCTCGCGAGACCTTATGCAATGATTGGTAACGAAACCATACCGTGATTCAGGATTTCGAGCTCACTGTACAATGCCATCTAGTTACAAATTTAGAACTATAATTATTTTCAGGTACAATATCTGTTTGTGATATTTGTTCAATGCACGATTATACATTCCGCCCACCATGGACAGAATGTCCATTGTTCCCGCCCACCATGAACCAAACTCATTCGAAGAAATGGACTGTATAGTTATATAAATGTAAAGGTTTAGATGATACCATAGTGGTTGAGAACAGTACACACTTCTAATAAATCACTTAAACTGTAACAACATGGGATACAACAATAACAATATGAAAAAAAAACCAACAACAAGTATTTAAAGATTTACAATTGTAACAAAAACATAAAAATAAGCTAGGTTCCTCTATTGAGCAACAGTTAATGCACACAACTTAGTTATGTAAAGTGTTATATTTTTGTGTTGTAACTAAGGTTGTAACATTATTTCACACATATGTGAAGAGCTTCATTTAATTCTGTGTTAGTCTACCACAAAGATAAGTTAAGATAATATACATTTTCAACCGTTTGGTGAACTTCTACAATACGCTAAAACCAAAACTAATTTAAGAAGTAACTGTCGTCGTAATGTTGTTCAAACCTGGGTGTTTCTTAGTGATTTTAGCTGGAGCCATTTGGCTGGAGGGAGGTCATCTTACCACCAATTTCTGGTTCCAGAGTTTTGTTTGCCCACTTGTAACGATGTAAAAAATGAGTTAAATACTCACCAGACCACTTATGCCAGAAGTGATGCAGCACTTTTATCTAAAAAAGTGTTATTAAGATAGGTACTTGCTTAATTGGTACTTTTGTTCTGGAAGACAGCAGATGGATACAGTACTCGTTTCATGTATCATCTACAACGCGCATATAGATCGCAGCAGTATAAGCTTCACTGGATGCGTCGCCGAATCAATAGCGTTCCAAGTTACTAGTCTCTTTTGAGTTAACCCATCGTGGAAGTCGGTAAGACCATCCATGGTATTGCACGGTAAGTAATCCACTCATTTAAGAGCTTAGGTGGTAGTTTATCATCCGAATCAATTCCCGCAAGCCAAAGCTTTTGAATCATAATTTTATCATTTATGATTGCTAGTGATATGCATCCCATTAGATCAAACAACTTGGCAATTGTTACAAGTTCACTGGTTGGTGGTAGCTGAACGGAGTACTAGAAGTTATCAGTTCGTCGGTTCCAGGTAAGTCCCAGTATCTTTGTTAATTCATTTTCTTTTAGTTCTAGGTTGTTTTCTATGGCTTGCTTCTTTCGTTGATTTCCTTAGATCGTTCATCATTACTTGACCATTTTTGTAGCTCGAAGCCTCCATTGCTTAGTATCTTAGTAATTTCTGTAAATATTTGTTTAGCTTCTGATACAGTTTCAGATCCCGTGAGCAGATCAATCATGGTGAAGTCCTTTAATATTATTTTAAATGCTAAAGGAAATTGGTTACCTTCATCATGAGCTACTTGGTGAAGTGCCCTTACTGCCAGATATGAAGCTGAAGCAGTTCCGAATTAAACTGTTACTAATCGTAAATGTTGAGTATCTTTTTTACAGCCAGCTCGCCACACCAAGCGTTGATGGTCTGCATCTGCGTCAGTCACTTCCACCTGTCGAGACATCTTGACGATGTCAGCTACCAAGCAAATGGGGTAAAGCCACCTCATAAGAACATGTCTAAGATCGGATTGTAAAGTCCAACCTACCATAAGACCGTTATTGTCAAGACTAAAAGCGTTAAATACGACCCGGAAATTGGTCGTGGTTCTGTCTAGTCTAACTATTTTATTTTAAGGTAAATAAACTTCTTCTGGATTATCGATTTCTGATTTCGGTGTTTTTGTATATGACCGAGTTTAAATATTCTAAAAACCCTTAGAATATTTCATTCGTAAATCCGGTATATTTAAAAAACGATGTTCTAATGATAATGGTATTTTTATGGCAATATTACGTAAATTTCCATAGTTACAGCTCGGATCGTCATCTATAAATGATAACTTTTTCTCCTAGAGTGAATTGCTCTTTATTCAAAGTGGATTTATCAGATTCGAGCTCCCAGAATTGTTTGATGTTAAAATCTTCTTTTGTGCAAATGTTGGTATGCAGAGTGATGATAGTACTATGGAAGTTCACAGTATTGGTTACACTATCTCCACCCACCTTGCCAGATAAAATCCATCCCAGCTTGGTGTTCTGTGCTATTGGTGTTCCTGGTGGGCCTCGAATCAACACATCGGATATAATTTGACCATAGACTTCTGCACCAAGCAATAAATCTATTTTATTTGGTATGTTAAACTTCGGATCTGCTAACTTCATAACTGGTAAGTTAGGCCACGGCTGGACCACGATTTTTCTATCAGGTAGAAATGAAGTTAACTTCCTTAGCACGTATGCCTTGACTGTCACGGTAAAGGTAGGGTCCTGGAGAGATTGCAGTTTGGTATAAACTACATGTTTACATGGTGAGACATTGTCCTCACCCCCCACTCCAAATATAACACTGTTGCAATTAATTCTTCTAAGCCCAAGTAATTGGACTGCAGACTCCGTTATAAAAGAAGCCTGTGATCCCTGGTCCACTAGTGACCTCAGCGTTATGTTATACCCTGTGTTGGTTTCTGCCTTTACCAAAGCTGTTGGTAAAACAACCTGACAATCTTTGTTAGAAAAACAACTCGTTATGTTGCTTACCTTGGTCTCGCCTGGTGATGTTGTTGTGGGTTCAACAACATCGGTACTATCAACTGATTGCTTCTGTTGTTCATTATCAGTTGATTGGTTTTTATTTGCGTTATGCAGCAACGAATGGTGTTTCCTTTTGCATATTCTACATCTAGTGGGCAAATGACACGATATTACTGAATGATTTGCGCCTAAGCAATTGAAACACAACCCGTGGTTTTGGACAAAAATACGACGCGATGACAAATCTTCCTTAGCAAACTCCTTACATTTTCCTATTTTATGACTATTACTAGAACAAAAAATACAAGTTTTACTCTCATTTTTGACGACATGATGTGATTTAGTGGTGGTACCCTTTAAAACTTTCGAGGTTAAAAATTCAAGAGATCTAAATCGATGCTCTACAAATTCCAAAAATGATTTTAAAGTGGGTAACTCGCTACTGTTGGTACATATTTTTGCTTCCCACTGTTTGCGGGACTCGCAATCCAATTTAGAACACAATATGAAAATTACAATGCTGTCCCAATTCTCTATGTTAATACCTTCATTTTTTAAAGCATTAAGACATTCATTAGTTGTGTCAAACATTTCCTTCAAACAGTTAGATGATTCAATAGTAAGAACTTTCTGACTAAAAAATCTGGTAAAAATACAATCTGTTATGAATTTCTTATTGTTATATCTGTGTTCCAAAAGTTCCCAACTAGTAGAATAGTTATCACTTGTAATCGGTAGATGTCGCAAGAGTTGTTCAGCTTCGCCAGTTAAGTAACTTTTTAAATAATGTAGTTTTTGTACGTTATCTAGGGACCGGTTATTATGTATCAGTGAAAGAAAGAGATCACGAAACGTTGTCCACTGAGAATAGTGACCAGAGAACGTCGGTATTGCTATTCTAGGTAGTTTTACTCCATTCTGGATCATCTGATTGCCATCTCTAGCACAGTCGTCCGATACGGTTCTCTTATTTGAAATATTAACATTCAACCGTTCTTTCAAGGCTATCTTATACTCCGTATATAAATCTTCGGACTGGCTATACATATCATTTAAATAATAATCCGATTTTTCAAACTCTTCCCTTTTGTAATCTGTTATAAGTTTTGTATGAGTCTCATCAAACACCAACCACTGTTTTTCCAAACTTTCAAGCTTTGTTTCCAAATAACTAACTGTAATTCTTTCTTTAGGAGATTTTCGGAAATTAATGAATCCTCTCTCCATCTTTTTAGTGGTATCGACTTGCAATCTTAGTAACGAATCCATTTTCTTATAAATTTTTACAAGTCCAAGTATCACCAAATTTCTAAAGAAACTTTTCAAGAAAGTCCAAATTTTTCCAAAAAATATTCTAAGTGTTTGAACTTTTAAACACTTAGGTAAAATCGGGCATGGATTCCCCGTCTGTTCACAGTTAGAAATTTTACAAGTCTATGTGATGCAAGCTAATTTTTCTAAGTTATTTTTCCACTCACTTTTTTTTTTTTTTAGCTTTAATCACTACTTTTATTATGTTCAGTACTTACAGTTTGTCCGATGCTTTACCACACATATACACACTTAACTCACGCACGACTTCGCCAATTTTCACCGTTAGGAGTCGCCACCGTCGCACTTCCAAAACTTGCTTGCCGACTATGTGCCTTAGTCACAGCAATCCGGCTCGAAGGACCATGAATAAAAACCAATGTTTCCTTGGACGAAGACATTTAATAATAATTCTCGCGAGACCTTATGCAATGATTGGTAACGAAACCATACCGTGATTCAGGATTTCGAGCTCACTGTACAATGCCATCTAGTTACAAATTTAGAACTATAATTATTTTCAGGTACAATATCTGTTTGTGATATTTGTTCAATGCACGATTATACACAGTGTGTAATACTATGGCCGTTATTAAAATAAATAATAAAATGAAAATAAAGTTAAAAATTAAGGGGATATTGAACAAGAAACGAGTTTCCCCTCTCGTCCAACTTCGACTTGGTCGCTTTTTCAACCGATGACATTCGTTGGAAGTGGTCCTCTGAATATCTTATATAAAAATTAAAAATTTAAAAAACCCCCAACGCAAAACATAAAAGCAATTATTTAAAAAGTAAAAAATAATATCTTTTGTTGAGCCATCAAATGTTTGTTCGTTGAAATGGCGCTATAATGTCGCGGCGGTGTACCGCGTAAGTCAAATCTCATTGCAAATCCATGAGTTCGCTATTTTACCTATTTAGCTATTGCTGACTTAGCAGTACCCCGCCGCGACATTATAGCGCCATTTCAACGAACAAACATTTGATGGCTCAACAAAAGATATTATTTTTTACTTTTTAAATAATTGCTTTTATGTTTTGCGTTGGGGGTTTTTTAATTTTTAATTTAATTTTTATGAATTTTTCATTCATTTTTTCATTGATGAATTTAAAGAACTGTGTGATATTTTTATCTAAATTTTTTTCGACGTTTGCAACTTTGTGGAACTCGTTACCATTGTCAACAACAGCATTTCTATTAAACAACTAGCTGACCCGACAGACGTTGTCATGTCCCTATCTATCTACCCTACCTACCCTACGCCTACCCTACACCTACCCTACAAAAGTATTTTTTTTTTTAATTTTTCTCTCCGTAAGAACCATCCTCGTACTTCAAGGAATATTATAAAAAAAGAATTCTCCAATTTGGTCCAGCCGTTCGCAAGTTATGCGCTTACCAACACATTTAGCGGTTCATTTTTAACCCCCGACGTAAAAACGACGGGGTGTTATAAGTTTGACGTGTCTGTGTGTGTGTGTGTGTGTGTGTCTATCTGTGGCATCGTAGCTTCCGAACGGATGAACCGATTTCGTTTTTGTTTTTTTTATTTGAAAGGTGAATTAGTCGGGAGTGTTCTTAGCTATGTTTGATGAAAATCGGTCCAAGATGGCCGCCGCTACAAAATAGCTAATCACATATTTTTTCACAACTCCATCAATATGGGTATCAAATGAAAGAGCTTCACTAGTAGAATACTTTATACTATGATAAATTTCAAAGCCAAGATGACCGGCACCACAAAATGGCGAATTACATTTTTTTTTTCACGACTTTAAACGAAATTAATTTTTAGTTTTCATTTCGTTAGTTAATTAATATTCCTCATTCCCTTTCAATACAGTATGCATTATTCTACTAGTCAAGCCCTTTCATTTGATACCCATATTGAGGGAGTCGTGAAAAAAAAAATGTAATTCGCCATTTTGTGGTGCCGGTCATCTTGGCTTTGAAATTTATCATAGTATAAAGTATTCTACTAGTGAAGCTCTTTCATTTGATACCCATATTGATGGAGTTGTGAAAAAATATGTGATTAGCTATTTTGTAGCGGCGGCCATCTTGGACCGATTTTCATCAAACATAGCTAAGAACACTCCCGACTAATTCACCTTTCAAATAAAAAAAACAAAAACGAAATCGGTTCATCCGTTCGGAAGCTACGATGCCACAGATACACACAAACACACACACACACACACACACACACACACACACACACACACACAGACACGTCAAACTTAAAACACCCCGTCGTTTATACGTCGGGGGTTAAAAATGAACCGCTAAATGTGTTGGTAAGCGCATAACTTGCGAACGGCTGGACCAAATTGGAGAATTCTTTTTTTATAATATTCCTTGAAGTACGAGGATGGTTCTTACGGAGAGAAAAATTAAAAAAAAATATACTTTTGTAGGGTAGGTGTAGGGTAGGCGTAGGGTAGGTAGGGTAGATAGATAGGGACATGACAACGTCTGTCGGGTCAGCTAGTTGTTTAATAGAAATGCTGTTGTTGACAATGGTAACGAGTTCCACAAAGTTGCAAACGTCGAAAAAAATTTAGATAAAAATATCACACAGTTCTTTAAATTCATCAATGACAACTGAACACCTCAACGCGGTAAAAGTGTCAGTATAATCATCAAAACAAGCGCGTTTCTAGAATAAGGTCATCGCCCATCTCTTCCGCATACTGAAACCGTCGTCCTTGTTATCAACTGTTGTAGTGATATCTAAACTGTCTATTTTCTGTGTCAACATTTAACGAGGACTTTTATTTAAGTCAACATACTAGGAAATGTATGGAACTAAACATACTTTCCTATTTGCTGTCAATTTATTCGATCGCTTAAAAAAATATTTTTCTAAATTGTCATTCTGTGTCAATTTGTCAATCGATATCTTTGCTGATGCGGTACCGGGGTAGGCGTGAAATACTGTCAAATGATCTTGATCTATTTTGTGTTTTACACAGTTTTACACAGCATCCATTTCTTACATTGCGGGACGAAATGATAAAAATGAAAGTTGATAAGAATTCAGATGTTAATGGCAAAAAGTTCCCAAGATCACAAAATAGATATAGCTTGTATGGCGACTTGGGAAGACGAACCATATTTACATTTAATTCAAGTATTCAAGGTTCATTGACAAAATGAATGGAAAGCGATGACTCCTTTCTCGAATAATGGTCGTATTGTTGACTCACTTCCGGGTAAGCACTGACATACAATGCCACACTACTTGTCTCAATATTTTATCGCTTAAAGAATAAATCTAGTTGATAGGTCATGACATGGCCAACTTTTTAAATAGTCAGTGACCTTTCCCACTTGAGCGGCCAATGGCGAGTGCGGATGGCTCTCAACCCAACATAGATATACTTAGTAAACAACAGAGGCTAAGCGGGTCGCGTTGAACTTAGGACTTAAAAGACAAATAGGGGTCCGATTTTATACGAAACTTCTAGGGTTATGGTGGCCTTAAATGTAGAACGACATGGACCGATGACCTGAAGAAGGTAACCGGTGGATGTTAGATGCGGAAGACAGAGAACCGGGAAAAATGGCACGCCGCCGCGCCGTGGAAGAGGCTTATGACCAACAGTGGTGGACCTCTAAACAGTGGTGGACCTCTAGTAAGATGAAGTGATGAAATGTAGAACATAGGTCCTTGAATTATGATAAGATTACAAACAATGGCAACGTAGAAGGTAGCAAAGTAGATAATTATAGGCAAATGAATTAAAACAATAATGCTCTCTACTAGTCCATCGCGCGAATACATGTTGCGTAATTCTGGCACACCAAAACAAGTTACGATCTGACTAAGCTCCTCTGGGTTTTTTCTATTGTATTCAGGTTTTAAATCAACAACAACTTAACCACACTTATAGACTTGCAAACAGGAATTTAAGCAAACAAAATGGCATAAGGATATTATGTACTTAATGTTATGTACGATTTAATAACAAAACATATGACTAATATTGGTAAGTGCACGTGTTGCGGTTGCGGGGCGTACATTGAATAACTAACCACATAAATAAGAGAGATTCATCCGACACAGGATCAATAGGGTATTTTACCAAAAAAATCTAATTAGTCCGTCGGTTAGATTATCGAAAAACATTGGATACGTATTTTTTGTTTCATCAAATCAATAAAAACTGACGAAGATAACACGCATCAAAGATCATGAGTGGGGGTTTGTGACGTCACTTCGCCAGTAAAAGTGTACTGACATAGTGATGTCACACGAGTTTTCGACGCACTGTATCATCTCATCTCGTCTTCATTTTTTGTTTACGTGAAAAAAGAAAAAACACGTGTCCAATATTTTTTGGAAATCTATCTGACGGACTAATTAGATTTTATTGGTAAAATACCCTATTATACGTAATACACAGTCTCTACGCTTAGACCTTTTAAACTACGTAACGGATTTTTCTAAGATTACCGTCATAGCTCTCAGAATATGCAAGTAGAAGTAGCAATGGGCAGGCCACATCGCTCGAAGAACCGATAACCGATGGGGAAGAAAGGTTCTCGAGTGGTGATCATGAACCGGAAGACGCAGCGTTGGTAGGCCTCACGCCTGTTGGACCGACGACATCGTCAAGGTCGCGGGTAACCGGTGGATGTAAGCCGCAGGTTGTCGATTGCTGTGGCGGTCTATGGGGGAGGCCTATTATGTTCAACAGTGGACGTCTTTCGTCTGATGATGATGATGAACGGATTTTAATTTGGTTATCATCAATAGATAGACTGATTTAAGATATAGGTTTATATGTATATTTTGATCTATATTGCACCCGTGCGAAGCCGGGCGGGTCGCTAGTGCGTAATAAACAACTTACGATAACGTGAACTATCTAACATGATAAATGTTGTACTAGCGACTCGCCCAAACTTTATTTATTTATTACTAGTTGTCCTGTCATTTTCTCACCGTATAAACCTTCCCTGAACTTTCACAAATATTTCAAGACCAAAATTAGCTAAATCGGTCCAGCCGTTCTGGAGTTTTAGCGAGACTAGCGAACAGCGATAAATTTTTAACCGACTTCAAAAAGGAGAAGAGGGTTGTGGAGGAGGGTATGATACCCCTTGGTAAGACTGGTAGACTGACATGGAGCGACTGCCTATCTGTCCTCCACAACCCAATTGCTGGGCATCATGATACCCCTTGGTAAGACTGGTAGACTGACATGGAGCGACTGCCTATCTGTCCTCCACAACCCTCCTGGGAATCACGCTAGACGAGAAGTTGCAATGGGGACCTCACATAACATCTATTGCGGGGCGACTAAGCTCCGCGGCTTATGCTGTTAGAAAGATAAGACAGTTGACAGATGTAGAAACTGCGCGTATGGTCTACTTTAGCTACTTTCACAGCATTATGTCGTATGGTATTTTACTGTGGGGTCGGGCTGCCGACATTGAATCCATTTTTATCTTACAAAAAAGAGCTGTTAGAGCCATTTATAATCTACGTCGCCGCGATTCTCTTAGGGAACTATTTAAAAATATTAATATAATGACAGTGCCTTGCCAATTTATCTATGAAAATATTATGTACGTAAGAAAAAACCTACATTTATTTAATAAGGTTAGTGATAGACATAATATTAATACTAGAAACAAAGACAAAATAGCTCAACCATATTTTAGATTGTCTAAAGTTCATAAATCTTTTATGGGGTTCTGTGTTAAGTGTTATAACAAAATTCCTAGTGATATATTGCAACTAAATGAAAGAAAATTTAAAACATATATTAAAAGTACACTCTGTAAACAAGCATATTACAGTTTAGAGGATTATATCCATGATAAGAATGCTTGGAAACATGCTGGTCCGGGCTCCATAGGACAATCTACAGTCTAGACAAAATCAAACGGATTGCTAATTAAAACTAATTAATTTATACTTAGTATATACATTATATTTAATTCTTGCTTTGGGTCACACACTGGTTCATAGGTTCATAGTTTGTTGAAATGTATGGAGTGGTGGTCTACTTTTACAATAATTGTAAATAATAATATGTGAACACTATGTACCTATGTATACAACTTAGCTGTCATTCTTTATCTTGTAATACTTTGTACATACTTCAATATAGTGTTTTTATGCAAGGTCCATCGTATTCACGTATAGTTATATAACTGAAAACTGTAAATGCAAAATATTGTAGTTACACATTTTTTTTTTAAAAGAGTGAGTATGGAGTTTCTTGCCCATTCTTCTCCATACGAAGCTACCTTTTGGAATGGGCAACTAGAATCAACTTTATATTTTTTTATTATGACGTTCAAAAGTGCCTTTTTAATGGTCTAATTGAAATAAATGATTTGACTTTGACTTTGACCCAATTGCTGGGCAACGTGATACCCCTTGGTAAGACTGGTAGACTGACATAGAGCGACTGCCTATCTGTCCTCCACAACCCAATTGCTGGGCAACGTGATACCCCTTGGTAAGAAAGAAAGAAAGAAAGAAAGAAAAATGGTTTATTTGTAACCTCGTACAGGTAGACACAACATAAAAAAGGGTTATATAAAACAATAAAACATAAAAAGAAAAGCCTTATGAAACCTGTACGAGACCAAAAAGGCTCCTGTCTCAGCACAATGCTACGACATGAAATGTCGCAGCGCTGGTATTCTGACAGGGCCTTGCAGAGATGCCACGGGCGGCCACAGTCATGACTTAAGGTAAAAAATAAATAAAAAAGTTGTAATAAAAAATATCTACAAAAATATGCAAGCTAACATTATGTAAAAAATATGTAATATGTAAACCCGACATAACTATTAATTATATAAAGTTATTAAAACAATAAATAAATAAAAGTGAATACATAATATAGCATTTTTCCTTTTTTTATTTTTTATTTCTTTTTTAATGTTGCAACTATCGGCCAATGTGTTTCCACATTGTTTGTCTAATTGTAAGACTGGTAGACTGACATAGAGCGACTGCCTATCTGTCCTCCACAACCCAATTGCTGGGCAACGTGATACCCCTTGGTAAGACTGGTAGACTGACATATAGCGACTGCCTATCTGTCCTCCACAACCCTATAGCTGGGCAACGTGATACCCCTTGGTAAGACTGGTAGACTGACATATAGCG